>CM058047.1:33046611-33225619 GCA_030169165.1 Centaurea solstitialis
GATTAAAAGAGCTCAAAAGATTTCGTAAAACTAAAACATTTTAATCAATTTATTACACATCTTAAACACAAATGTTTACCAACAAAAACAATTCCACAATTGTTTAGCAAAAGACCTAAATCACAAATGTTGCATCAATGCGCATAGCAATTGTTGCCCCATGTGAAATTGTGTTTGTTGGCAAATATTTGTGTTTTAAGTTGTGTTGACATTTGATGAAATACTTTGGTTTTATGAATGTGATGGTAGAACTTTGAGCTTTTTAATCATTAATTATGTTAGATGTTTTTGTATTTCTAGATATTATTTATTAATTTTCATTTAGATTGATTATTTGGTAAAAGAAAACATTAAATGGCTCATTCGGGGTAAATTAGTCATTTTACTAGCTCCGTACTGACTAGCCATGCCTTAACTAACATTGTAAAACCGTCTCGTCTTTGTACCAAATGCACCCTAAAGATCAACTCGTCTTAACTCCAAGGCACCATTCATGAATATTTTAAGAACTGTGAACCAGTATATGCATATATATATATATACACACACACACACATATTGATGCATATGTATCTATCAATCAATATATTCCTCAATGTTTATGTATTTTATATTCATTGGTGCATATACTCTCTGAAATCCATAGTGTGTATATACATCAACCCATATATTGATTCTTAAGGTTCTCAAATTATTTATGGTTTTTATTCGAACCTTCTCCTATAAATTTATGTATATAGTAATACATACATACACACAAATACAAAAAGGAAAACTTACCACAAGATGATATAGATACAGATACATGGACACTCAAGAAAAACTCCAAGATCGGAACTTGCAAATTCCACGACGATCTTCTCCAAGAGATTCACGTATGGATTGCACCATGGAAATCACAGCAGGAACGAGTGACAAGTCTTCATGGCATTCCTGCATTATTCGTTTATTTTCTTTTGGTAATATATTAACTAGGTTGGGTTCCGGTGAGAATTGGAGTTAACGTTAGAAGAGTGAGAAGTGGTAAATAACCGTTGGATGGACATTAGGATAAGATGTACAGAGATTAGATGCACCAGATCAATTGCGTTTGGTATCCAGATAGGACAGAAAGGACAAGATTGAATAAAACTAAACAACTGTTCGGCGTTTGTTAAGCCAGAAGCAGACATGACCGGAACAGAAAAAATGACCAATTTACCCCTAGAGTTAATTATATATTTTGATTATTAATGTAATTAATTAACTTATTATAAAATAAATATTTTTAGTAACAAGATATAAAAATTGTATAAAAATTATATTATTTTTAGGCAAGTAAAGTGATAATTCAAAAAACATATAACACAATAAATAAAATTTAAGAAATGAATAACAAGTAAAAAAGGAAGGCATATTTGATGTTTTAGAAGAGAATTGAGTTTTATTTTGAGATTATATTGGTAAAAGATAAGTTTGTTCCATATGCCTGTTCCACTTTGTTCTACTCCTGCCTGTTCCACACAAAAGTCCAGCCAAACATGGAACAGTGATCCCTGTTCTTGTCTGCTTTGTCTTGTCCAATGTATACCAAACACACCCTAAAAGTGATCAAGGGTTCAGATCCATTTTTCACCTTAACTCAACTTCTCATGTGATCCTTCGCCTATACTAACTTGCCAAACAACTAATCATATTTTGATAAACATCAACAATACTTGAGAAAGAAGTTGCAAAAAGAAGAATTTATATTACCACTTCGACAAGGCGATCTTCAATGCCTCCGAGGTTTGCACTAGTAGGCATGAATATCTTCCTGTAAGCTGCTCTCAGGCTCCTAATCTATATTCTTGCCAATGGAATGAATTACCACCACCATAAGAGTATCCCAACTTAAATAATCGAGAATAGATAAAGGTGGGAGAACTCATCAATTGCATGTGTCTTCAAACAATATCTTTCGGAAAATATTAAAATTATAGACCCAGATCCTCCAATGTCAGTTTAGAGAATTTAGATCATGAGACTGTCATACAAAAGAGGCATAAACTGTGATGGAGATAAGGACCCTTAGGAGGGAGAAGACTGGAGAGGGTGCACCCTCTATTGTGCCTGCGTAGTGGAAAATTTGATAGGGGTCTTAAAGGTGCACCCGCTTAAAATTTATGTGTGCTCTCTTAAGTTAATAAAAAGTGCTTGCAGCCTACCGCTTGTGTCATGGCATTAGAGCGTTACACCGGTCAAAATACAAAATAGCAGTCAGGACTAAGATTTGAAATAGCAGTTATCACGGTGGTATAATTGTCCAAAAATAGCGGTTCATATAGTATTTCTTAGAATTATTATATATATGCATACATGATTTATCATATTATATGCATTATCCACCGCTATTTTGCTTATGACCAATGACCACTATTGCACCACAATTAACAGCATAGCATTAGAGGTTGCAAGTTCAAATCCCTTTGCTTCTGTTTTAATTTTTTTGTAAATTTTATGGCATCCGCACTTCTTATAATTATTTTATATTTTATTCTATATTATGCAAATTATTTCATGCAGTGTTCTTCTTCTGCTTAGAGCATTTGCATTGCTATGTGAATCTTCTAGCAAATTGCACATAAATGCATATGAGGCTAAAACCAGAAGCTAACCTCAGAAACGGAGAACCCACGTCGTCGAAGACCTTCTAGATTCAAACCACGTAGCTCTGCTCTGTCTCCAGCCACCATCATGTACTTGGGGACATCTTGTGAAACCTAATGCATACAGAATTACAGATTAAGAGGGTGTTGAGTTAGCGGTATTAAGCATTAATTAATAAGAATGAAAAAGAAGTGTTTGGTTTTACTATAATAGACTGAATTACAACTTTCGTCCCTATGGTTTGTTAGAAAATGCAATTTTTCGTCCCTGTTGTTTAGAAATTGTGATTTTCATCCCCATGGTTATAATTCATTCATATTTTCATTCTTATGATTTCAATTTATTGTTATTTCGGTCCTTGCGGTTTACAGTTGTTCTTCACTATTTTGGTCCCTTGTATTTAAAGGTGGGAATTAGTCCAGGGACGAGAATAGCAATAAATTGCAAACCATAGGGACAAAAAAGGCAATTTCTAAACTACAGGGATGAAAACTGAAATTATTTACAAACCACATGAACTAAAATCATGATTTATTCTATATAATATAATGGATCTATTCTCCCACAAGTCCAAATTTTCAGTCCAGGTTAAATAGGGGGAACGAAAATTCATTCCCATTTCATTCTCTGTCATTTTCATCCTCATTTTCATTCCCCTACCTGAACCAAATAATCCCTAAAATTTTCAGATTTCTAAATTTTGATTAAGCAAAATGCACGCAGAGTACTTCATGCGTATCATATTGTCGAGTTTAAAGTATAAAAGTGACAAGGTTGGTAAAGAATCTAAGTGACTGTTTACCAGTTGTTGCATGGTTTGGTGCAGGATGATTAAGTGGTCAGAACGATTAAGAGGCTCTAATGATATAGTGCAAAATGAAATATGGTTGTTTGGTAATTGTACAGAATGAAATTAGGGGGCTGAATGGTTCAGGGAGGCCCAAGATACAAAAGCATTCAAAGGGTTCTAGAAAAGACAACTTTTTTTGCCAAACAAGATTCACCTCTTATCGATAGGGTTGTCTTTTAATAAAACTATTAAGATGTAAGCAAATAGCCCCTTACCACTGAACCCCCACCAATGAAACAGAAGGAACCTATATGACAAAACTGATGAACGACGATGGCCCCAGCAGTATGTACGTGATCCTACACATAGACATGTAAACCAGACTTTAGCTTCGGCCATAAAATTACCCAAATTGATCGCATATAGCACGGGAGAAATATGAAACAAGGACTAACCTCCACCAACACATGGCCTGCAAAAAGGGTGTTATTTGCAAAAATATTGTTGCTGCCCACTTTGCAATCGTGTGCTATATGACAAGATCCCATGATAAGATTATCATTGCCGATAACCTGGTGGAACAAAATCCTTGAATTCATGAACAAGGTTAAATTGAGTTTATGTATATTAGAAAGGGAAAAAGATATTCACATACTGTTTTGTCACAAGGCTTTGAAGATCGATGGATAGAAACATGTTCTCTGATCTCGTTGTTATCACCAATTTGAAGAAAACATTCACTACCTGCCTGACAACAATATGAACCAACATAAGAGTCTGATTATGGTTGGCAGGGAATTGAATGTGTGTAGCAATTGTGATAAGCAATCATGAATTCTAGGGTCCCATTTGGTTTGCAGGATTTGGAGGCATTTGGAATCAAATTCCGTTCCAATCTTGTAGTTGGTTTGAAGGAAAGTTTAGATTTGAAATCCCTTGGACATGTCTATCATTTCAAATCCAAAACCCATGGATTTCAATTGTTTCCATTTGCATCTCTACCCAATCTGCACTAATCTCTCTATGCCTCCAAACAAACAGATTATTTATAGAACAAACAAATATATACAAAAAGTAAATTCCATTCAAAGTCCTACAAACCAAACAAGATTTATAGAAGAAAGGAATTCAACTCCATTCCAAATCCTACGAACCAAATACACTAATAAAAATTCCAAATCTTTCCGATTTCAAATCCTTCCACAAATCCAAATCCTCAAAAGCATTCCGTCAAACCAAACACCTCCCATGTTTTGTTGTATGATGGAAGTACAGCAAAATTTTCTCAGCTTAAAACAACTTATAGTAGACACATAAACGCAGAGAAAGAAACAAGCAAAGAATTATAACAAGGGATTCACAACGGCAATTGGTAAATTACAAAATAATGGTGTGAATCATCTCCAAGATAATCTAAGTGCCATACAAACCAGCTACCTTATACTTCATGTCTTGGCATTTGATGCCAATGACAGCATGATGACCAATAACATTATTGCATCCTATAATTGTCCGTCCAGGAATGTTATCTCCAACGACAGCCCCACTGTTTGACAACATCATACAAATAATGATCCAAGGTTTGAAGATCAATCGTTATCAAGAAACAGTAACTAAACGGTCTTAAGCTAACCTCATTAAGATGCATTTATCTCCCAATTCCGTGTTTCCAAAAACATGACTTCCGGGATGGAGTTTGCAATCATTTCCCAACTTTGTCGAAGAACCCACGCTGCAAAAGGGGCCAATTGTAACACCCTGCAAGCTAGTACAGTTTTATCATTATATAAGTTACAGAACAATCTAACCGCTTGATAATTTAAAGCAATCTCAAACATGAATGCGCAAGACCAATCAAGCTGAAGCCAAGCCATCATAATATTACTTCTAATTGCAGTCGCTTTAGTAATTCATGTATAATATTTATATTTACCTAGTCTGATCCTCATACTTGTTTTTGGTCATTTTTGGAGCACCATTTTCTCTAAAAAAAGTCTTCCTCATTCTCAATTTCTGTTTACATGTTATCTACCGTAAATCTAATGGCAACAATAGAATTGGATTAAGGGGTCATATACTAAACGTTTACCCGGTAAGTGCTTACCATGTCACTTTACCTTATCGGATTCGGATGAACATGACAAGAATTGAGAAAGTGAGTGACAGCAAGGCCTAAGAGCGTTACCTGGTAAGTGAGAGTGACGCCTACCGGATAAAAATGTTGCATAAAATGCCCGTGTTATTGAAGTAAAACTTCAACCGCTAAGTTAAGCTTAAGTGTTAGACTCTTACAGGTAAGCGCTTACCGGGTAACCGCTAGGTGGCCCTAAGTTAAGCATACAAATACGTGATTCCAAACAATATCTAATTATTTAAATTAGTACCGGGGGGGGGGGGGGGGGGGGGGGGGGGGGGGGGTTCAAATGGAAACTCAAATCTAATTGTGAGAACAGCCGAGAGCGGCGACACGTGTCCTATTCAGTCTAAATAATACCGGAATATTCTGACCGAACATTATGCATTTATTCAAGGTGAATAACATAGCATTCAGACTGAATAACACTGAATGCTATATTATTCAGACCGAATAGGACACATGTCGCGCTCTCGGTTGTCCTCACGTTCGCAATTAGATTTGGGTTTTCATTTGAACCTGCCCCTATGTACGTAATATATCTCTTGGTCCAGTGAAGGCAACAGGTGTGTAGTAGACATATGTTCAAGCTTCTACAAGCACAATTTTTTCGCTGCTTGTATGTACTCATGTATCAATAATTCAATACTACCTCTTTGTTATATCCATAGAATTAAATCAAACAATAACCAATACCCTAAATCACCAAAAATCAAAGACAAATACTTATTTGAAAAAATGATAACAACTCTCCAATCCATAAACATAGTTACTAATTACTTACTACTCTCTAGATTATCTCTATATCATCAAAAAAAAGGGCACCAATACCTCCACAAAATAGCCATTAGCAAACATCCCTAATTAGTAAGATTCAAAAACTTTCGGCATTAACATCTAAACATACCTGACCTATAATCGCATTAGGATGAACAACTGATGAAGGATGTATGAAGCTAGGGTTTGTTCCATCAGCAATATCATCTTTACAATCGTTCGAAGCATCTGTACATTGATTATTACAGCAATTTCGTAGATAAAATTAGAGAAATTAGAAAGGAGAACAACAGAGAGAGAGTGAGTTTACAGTTGAGATTAGAGAATCGCCGGCGAGAAAGCCGCCGGAGTAGACCAAATGCGAGCTGCCGCCGGGATCTGAGGGCTGAAGTTGCCATTTGTTGAAACTGCGCCATTTTTGCGGGCAGCTAGTATTTGTAGGAAATGTTACACTTAACCCCCTGTACATTTTAGGATTAATGTTTTTAACCCCTTTTCTTTTCATATCCACCTTATTTCTTTTATTTTCTGTAAGTGAGGTTTGGATTCTTAAAAAAAAAAAGTCCTAAAATAATCATTACAAAAACATGTAAATTTAGACATTGAATTTCGAAAACGATTATATGGTTATTACAAGTTTAAAGTTTGTTCGGTAACAGTTTAATAATAAGTTGTATAGCATACATGACTGATTCAATCAGCTGTAAAAACCCAAGTCATATACACTCAGCCATTAAATTTTATCTTTCTTCCCACAACTACCCTTCTTCCCAATCAATCACACAGCCTCCATTATTCCATCATCTTCCATCTTCCTTGATCTTCATCTTCTATTTGTGAAATTGAACACGAGCGTCGATCGTTCCATTATCTTCCCTCAGTCGATTTTCGTGGATGCTCAATGTTGTTCTTCCATGGAAGTTGTTCTTCCCATTGATTTTCCATCTCTGTTTTTCCATCTGTTTCATAATCGTTTAGACTTCTTCCCCTCTGTTGACATGGTTTACTATTTAGATTATAGTGTTTAGACAACTATTTCAAGGATGACATACCGATTAATGAATGGAATGATGGAATAGTAAATTCATTTTTAGGTTTTGTTTGATACATGAGATAGAAAAGAACAAATAAAACTCATTATCTCATGTTCGGTGTGATGTGAGATTAAACAAGGACTCATTATCCTACATTTGGTGCAACATAAGATTGGAACAAGATATGACAACGTGGGATAAGAAAAAAATTTAGTTGTTCCACCAAAATAGTAGAACAACATAGTATAAGAACGAAATATAAACTAAAATATCACTAATTAACCCTATTGATATAAAACTTTAATATGTATTTATTAATTTTATTTTAGTGGTTACCACCACCGTCAACGACCTTCACCATCTCTTCCACTACAAAAACCTCCATCGACCACCACCCTTGGCCACCTTCACCTCTACAACCACCGTTGGTCACGGACCATCACCAATCATTGACCACCTGCACCACTCCACAACCACCGTTAGCCACCAACTACCACCATGAACCACCTCTATGAACCACCTCTATTTCTCTGTTTTTCTTTTATAAAATCAAACTTTATAAGATATCCGATACCATTGAAATGACTATAACAAGTTAAATAGTAGAATACACATCTAAACTCTATTGTTGCATCCCACATTCTGTTGATTATTTGAATTTAATTATTCAAATATCATGCAACCATTTAACAAATCCTTAATTTTTCACCAACAATTTCTATTAAAAAAAACAAATAATTTCATTTAACCGATAATATATAGTCTAAAATAATTCCGATCCCTAATAACTAATTTACCTATACAAAAAAGGCTCGTATAGTTTGATGTCTTCCATTTTCACAGGAAAAAATAAAAATAAAATTAACTAAAAAGAATATATATGTACAAGTATCCCAATAAATGCATAGAATTTTTTTCTTTCAACGATCCATGGACTATTTGTACTCCAACTATTTCTCCGGCCATGCTCATGCCGGAAAATGGTCGCCGGTGTCACCCCCGAGTCACCGGAGATCATTTAATATCAATATTTTCCAACATCCAAAGCACCTATTTATCCAACAACAAAAAAAAAACATATCACAACCACCAAAAATCATTGCATTAAAATGTAACATAGTTTCAAATTCTTTTAACTAGAGTAAATTACGTTTTTGTCCCTGTGGTTTTGTTGAAAATTATGAATTTTGTCCCTTGCGGTTTGAAATTTCGGTTTCTGTCCTTATACTTTGCAATTTATTTCTATTTTTGATCGAGGCTAATTACTACTTTATTTAAGTATAAGGGACTAAAACATAAAGGAATTGTAATTTGTAAACCATAAGGACGAAAATAAATATGAATTACAAACTATGGGGACAAAAACCGAAATTTCAAAACCACAAGGACGAAAATAAAAAATTTCAACAAACCACATGGACAAAAACGTAATTTACTATTTATAGTTCACTTTGCGATAACCCTAAAAGGGCATTCACGTCAACAAATGTTACAAGATGAGTAAGGCTACTGGTCAAAACGGATACAAAATAGAAAATTTGAAACTTGTTGATTGATTCAGAAAAAATTGTTCGAAGTGCTGAATAAAAACTAAAGCAAACTTTGTTCCATTCTTGTACATTTTTTAGCGTGAAAAAAGAAAAAGACGTGGGTTCGCACCTGAGACATCCGAGGTCTGGAATGTGGGTCCCGCCGGATGCACAAGGAGGCACAGTGCGACATGCATCGTACCTCCGGGTCTGAGTACGAGTTTTTAAGCCGCGGGTCTATCAACTCGGTGATGTCAGTTTCTTCAAGCAACGGTCGAGCCTATCGATCAAAATACACAACAATTAGGGCTAAAAATACCAAAAAAAAACATTGAGTTCAATTCAGGGGTCCATAACAATTGTGGCCACTGAGTTTATCATGAGTTTATCAAGACTGATGCCTTACAACTATAATTTGTTAGGATTAGTTTGTGCATGGCCCAGGACAACCTTCCATGAAAATATACAAAAAACACGAAACCGGGAGTTCCAAAACTCATACCCATTCGGTAAGGTATTGTTGGCCCTTTGGTCGGTTTATATCAACGGCTTTTCGTCCGGTAATGAGCTCAACCAACACGACCCCGAACGAATACACATCGGCCTTTTCGGTAATTTCACCACTCTGAGCATATTCCGGAGCTAAGTACCTATAAAACCAAAACATGTTAGAGAACAATAAACGCATCATGTTTGGTAAAAATTAGCTGCTAAGCTACACGATTATGTAAAGTAACTTAAAAGAAAGAATGTTCACGGTGCGGTTTGAGCATTTTCTCAAACCACATTGCATAAACCTCAAACTGTACTAAACCGCACCGCATAAACCTCAAACTGTATTAAACAACACAGCAAAATGCGGTGCGGTGTGATTTATACAGTTTGTACCTATTGCACACTTTGCCTACAATCCAATAAATATAAGTTCAAGAATACATTATAACATCAATAATAACGTGACAGTAATCCAAAAGAATAAATATTTTCATTACATCCGATTAAAAATAGTTTTGAAAGTAAAAAGATAAACTTCAAACTAAATCAGACGTGTGAGCAGTGATAAATTTACATAAATTAACAATTATTATATATAAGTTATATATAAAATTAAAAAAATATAAATTGAAAATTACATAAAGTCATAAACTAACAATATTCAAAATACATATTACATATATATGTGTGTGTCTGTGTTATATATGTGAAACTAAAAAACTACATAAAATATGCAGCCCGGTGTGGGCAGTTTGTGCGGTTTGGATGAACACCCCTACTTAAAAGGATATATTAAAAAATTAACCGGAAAGTCATAAAAGGGCATAATTGGAAAAAGATGTGAAAAAAATCCCTGAAGTTCAATGAAATGCTATCTTTTACTCAAAAAAGAGAGCTGCTTATAGTTGTCAAACATGGCCTATTTCTATTACCCGAACGTTCCAATTATTCTCGTTTCAACGCCGGTTTCGCCGTCCGGTTGCCACCTCGCCAGCCCAAAATCTCCAACCTGTTATCAGAACCAGATCACGTTTCAGGGTTGACTTCAAAAGTCAAAAACACACACACATATATATATATATATTACGTCGAGGCATACCAAAGCTTCAAAATCATGAGTTAGGAGAATGTTGTTTGGCCGCATATCGCGATGAACGATACAACCAACCCGGCATTCTTCGTGAAGGTAGCGTAGCCCTCGAGCAGCTCCAACTGCGATCTTTTGTCTCGCGGACCACTCCAACGGCCCGTGATCGTGCCCTGCAAATTGAAAATACACCTTCAATCAGTATAAGGGTAATATGGGGATTCTACATTATCTAACATGGTTTGGCTCTGCCATCTCGGACATCTTTGCCCTTCTAACCTCCGTTGAAAAGGGAGTGTTAAAGCCTATATCGTTTGGAGGGTTGGATTCCGGTGAGAAATTGAGGTTAATGTAAGAAACGTGAGAAAGTGGTTATCAACCGTTGGATGAGAAGTGAATGCATATTAAGACGAGATGCACCGAGATAGGATGTATCGAGATGCACCAAATCAATTCCCTTCTAAAGCGCAATTCTTGGAAGGGCATTAGATTAAAAGTGATCAATGGTTCAAATCCACTTCTCATGTTAACCTCAACTTCTCACACAATCCTTCACCATTGATGATAGTAATATGGGGGGTTCCACATATTCTTACAGTATCAACAATAGTAGAAGATTTGTGAAAATTTTGATAGATTTTTACCGTAAAGGTGAGAATCCAAAGAACCGTTGCAAATATACTCATAAACAAGCAACCGTCGGCCATCCTCCACGCAAAACCCGATCAGCATTACAACATTCCGATGCTGCGCACAGCTCAAAACTTCGACTTCCGAGAAAAATTCGTTATCGCCTTGAGAACTTGCCATCTTATGCTGCTTGACCGCCACCATCCGACCATCTTTCAGCACCCCCCGATGCACCGACCCAAACCCGCCTTCCGCCAAGAAATTCGCCCTCGTAAACCCGTCCGTGGCCTCTTCGAGCTCGCAAAACGTGAACCATTTCGGAGGCGTTCCGAAAACCGGCGCCTTGTGCCGACAGATCGTGCAGAGCGGCGGCGGTTTCGGCGGCACGTGCCGCCGCAACGGGGTCATCTCCCTCACGTTCTTCGTCGTCGGCTTTTCGAGCCGGTGGTCGAGCTCCGAGAATTTCAAACGGAGCGCATCCGTGATCGGACTCCTTTCCGTCTTCGAGAATTCACCAGAAGAGCACAAGCTCGTTGATGGGGAGGAACTCAGATTCTCAGTATCGGAATCGGAATCAGAATCATCGAGAAACCCGTCTTTTTTGACGTCCCAGTCGTGATCGGCAACCAAGAACGGGGAGAACCCGAGATCCGAGCTCGATAATGAAGAGGTTCCAGGTTCGGTTGTGGAAAACGACGAGTGTTCGGGGCTGCTTACAGGGGTCACATTCGGAACTTTGGTTGTGTTCCAAAGACTTTCGTCTTCTTTGAAACTATCGGTGGTGGTTTCTAGACACGAGCTTAATCGTTGGTCGACTTCTTTTGTTGGCGATCCGACCAGATTAAGCCGGAGAATTTTCGGCTGCGATTTTTTCATCACGACCACGTTGCATTCGAGTTCCTCGATGCATGCTTTCGCCTCTTTTTTTAGTTTCCTGTGTTCGGAAGTAAACAAAATGTGTAAATTGTCGACCAAATAGAGTCTGGCAACAGTAAGCTAACTTATTTTTTGAGCTTATTGAAAAAGCTCGTTAGGTGTAAGCTAGCCTTTTGAAACACTACTTGGAGCAGGGACGGACCCATAGACGGGCTACCGTATTATCTCTCCGCCGAAAGATTAAGGGTGCATTTGGTTGTGGAAAATTTCCCAGTTTTCCAAGAAAATTTGTTAAGGAAAGTGAAAATGTAGAAAAAGCGGTTGGTTCATTCGGTTTTCAAAAGTTTTCCAATAAAAAGAAAATTTTCTGTTTTCTAACTTCTATGTAACTTAGAAAACTGATTTTAGTAGTTTTCCAAAATTTTCTAAACACGTTTTCTAATTTTTGAAACAGAAAATGGAAAAGCTCCACCATTTCAACCAAACGCATTTTTAAAATTTTTCATAGAAAACTAAAAATGAAAACTCAACTTCATTTTCTGAAAAAGTTTTCTAGGAAAATAAAAACAGTTTTCCACAACCAAATGCACCCTAAAAAATTATGTTTATGGAAGGTTCAACTGTAGCTTTTTAAAAAGGTGTCACCGTACGACATTCAAAAGTTCGAGAAGGTGCAATCATACCTCGCAATCAACCAAAAAAAACTCTTGCAATAAATAAATAAATAAAATGACATCAACCAAAAAAACCCAAGGTCCCTCAAAATCAAGCAAAAAGCTTCAAAAATCTCTTGAAATGGTGGAATTAGGCTAAAAACACAAGCGATACTGAAAGTCAGTAAAAAAAGATGAAAACACGTGGACAAAAATTGTGCTTTTTTGTAATTATTTGTTGTCTATGTTATATGGTGCCATCATATGAAAAAAATATTTGGGCCCTTCCCAAACTTAAAAGTAGTGTTTCCAAAAGCTCCATAGAAAAGTTTTCTATTTTTTCCAATTATGCCCCTTGTATTCTTCCAAATTATTATTCAACAATGTCCTTTCAGGTCATTTTTACATTGTCGTGTAACTTATGAGCTAGTTTTTACCAAATATGACTACTTCATAAGTTAGCTTTATCAGCTAACAGCTAACTCATCAGTCATCCTTGATAAACATAGCTTCAATATTGATTCAGTATAGTGTATTTACCTATCCAAAACAACCCATTGTGTTCGGGTTTTCTTTGCTTCAGCAGCCACGACTCCACACGTGGTGCCGGAAATGACTTTGATCTTCATCTTTATCTGTCCAAAAACCGTCAAAGAGTTTGTAAGATAAAATTCTGAAAAAAGAGCAAGAAAACTCAGAGTGACGAAAACTCGCCTTATCCGATTCGTAAATGTTATGGAGTTGAAGCATCATCTGGGAACACGTTTCGGTGATATCTTCCTTCTGATCCCGCCGAACATTGCCCGAAAGCGATTTCCATTGCCCCGTGGTGCAATCGCTGTTAAATTTCGAGAAATTCCATAACTTGTGACCTGAAATAAATCAACAACATATTTAGTTCATAGATTTTGGTTCTTTAAGAACGAACCCGTTTTCTTGGTCAAGAAAAACGCAATAAATCTTTAAGAAATCAACCACGAATACCCAAATTTGTATGCGGAAAAAATGAATCTAACAAGCATGCAACATAAACAATTTGCATCAAGAAACTTGTATCTAGTCTTTCCATATTTGAATCAAACTTGATGATGAACTTCAATGGCACCTAAATTACAAAATTGACCATCATGCACCAATGCTTTTTGCTTGCTTTTTGCAAAGAGGCATAAAAACATTTAAAAAATGGCTTTCTGGCATGTGGTTGGCTCCTAGGGGGTGGGTTCAGAATGGGCCGGTCAGGGTTGTCAGTAATCAACTTTTTGCTCATAAATGATTCAAAGTCATTGTGGGAATTCAAGAATAAGGGTTTGTTTGTTAGCAGCTTAATGAGCTTAAGGGAACTCACTGCTTATTCGGTCAGCTATTACATGACTATTTGATAATGGCTTAATGATGTAAAAGTGGCTTATTCAATAAGCTTCTAGGGGATCTTTATGCAACAACAAAAAAAATTCTAAACCTGCCTCTCCTCCCAATTATAAACAAGCCTCTTCCACCAATTAAAAAAACCTTCTAAACAAAAACCTTCCCGATCTAGACAGCTTAATTTTTACAAGACTCAGTGAAATTGGAAAACCAACCAAACAACCCCTCTAAGTATGCTAGATGAATTTGATAAATAAAAACACATATTTTCTTGCAAAAGTGTAAAACACAACTTCTAAAGAATGTTCTAAAAACTGGAATATAGATATAAAAGCATCACAACTCATAGATTTCAACACTATTAAACCCCTAAAGCAAAAGTCAAACAAGACCAAAGAAATCTGAAACACAAATTGAACACATAAATGAGCTTAAAAATGGATTTACTTGGAGTGTGAGGAGGGATGACCACCAACAATTTAGCACAATCCCCAGGCTGAACAACATGAGATAAAGCCCAAATCAAAGCATTTCTTGAAATTTCTTTTGATGCTTTCACAGCAATAAGCACAACTTTCTCTCCTACATGATCCAACCCTCCTCTAACTGAACCACTCTTTTGCCTCTTCATCATCTTCCAACAACATAAACCCAACAAAAATATCAAAAATAACAACACCCTTTTCACCTTAGAAACACCCAAAAAGAAAAAACCTCAAATTCCTTATTGAAGCATTTCATCAAACACCTGTAATGCATTCCATTTTGGAGAAGTTATAAAACAGGGAAATGTTGGCAACTTTTTCTCCCAAATCAGAGCCCAAAAGGTGTGTTGATTTGTTGAGCACTTTTTGGTTCAAAGATTCACAAGGATTGCATGATGGAAAAGAGAAAGGATCAAAAGAAAACAAAGTTGGGATGAAGAAAGCCTGCAAAAAGGGCAGTTTGGATCACATTATTTGGACAACAGGGTTTCTTTTACAGGGGAGAGATGTTGTGAAAAACAACAAAAAAGAGAAGGAAATGATGAAATTTCAGGAGGGTATCATAAAATGGAAGTGAAATGAGCAAAAGAAAACAAAAAATTGAAGGGACATGATGGTTAAAGTAATGACAATGGTGTCCCACTATTTTGTGAATAGCAACAAAATATTGAGTCAATGATGGATAGAAGTAATTGGAAGCCTCTTTCTCTCTCTCCATTTTAGTTTAATTGCTAGAGTTTTTTTATAAGTTGTTTAAAGACACATTTAATGCAACCCATTCCCTATGAAAAGAGATAGTGGAGATTTATTTCAGGAATCATTTGATATAAGGCTAATTTATTAAGGGTTAGGTAAGTAAGGCTAAATTCTTTGGTTGCTTTCGATTAGAGTGATGGCTATGTCGTAGCTTCTTTTTTTAGCTCTCTTTTTTATCGTTCAAAAAAATGTTAAACGTCTATATGTAAGAGATAAAAATGAATGTTTAATATAAAGAAGTTAAGAGATAAAAATGAATGTTTAATAGAGAGGAGTAAGGGTGTTCACCGGTTGACATCAAATGGATGTGACAGAAATCGAGCTAATCCAATTCTCTATTGAATGTTGGACTTTTTCAATCCAATGGATGATTATCAGTTTGGTTACGTCCAGTGGATATTCTTATTGGATGTCTATTGGACATCCATCTGATCCAACCAATTAATATTAATCGGATCGGATCAAGTCAGATTGGGTCCATTCGACATCCGATGGACTAAATCCATCCAATGTTTTAAATCCAACCTACAATGATTCATATAACAATCCATGATGTTTAATTCCATGATTCATATTTTATTATATGGTAATTTGATGAGTATTGGATGGTAAGTAGATGGGTAATGATGAATGGACATTGGATGATAACTATATGGGTATTAAATGAGTGGACATTGAATGCGTATTGAATTGGCTTGTTGGTTGGTTTTTTATTGAATGGTAAATTGACCTGGTATAATCAATTTTAACGATTTTGACTCAAATGAAAATGAGATTACAAGTTTAGAGTTATGTTTTTTTACCTTAATTCGTTTTTCTTACACAAAGGTTTATCTTTATCCATATTCTTTTTTATATATGTGGTGTATAAGCGAGGATGAAATATGAAACGTGAGTGGTGTGATTAGTAGGTACAAATTTTTTTTTTATGATATTGTATTTGTGTACCAATTAATTATAGTTTACATGTAAAATTTTATACTATGAACCAACTAACTGTACTTTGTACTAATTTGTTTCTTGGTTGGTGTATGTTAGTATTATTTCATAATGTACCAACTTTAAAGTTGTAGATTAAAAGAAATTGCCATGGTGTTTAAAATTTGAGTGATTATTTGAATCTTTCAAGTAATGGGGTTTTTGTAATTGATAATAATATAACTTGCAAATATTTAAATGTTCAAATAAAGATAGTTAAAGTTGTAAAGACTAATATTTAATACATAAAAATATAAAAACTAATAAGTAATTAAATAAGTCGGTATCATGATACGAATGACGTAACTTCCACTATTAGGTATCAACCAAGTTTGCATACTTGGGTACGATCTTACCAACTGGTTGTTGTTTGTAAAGGAAAAAATTGGTACTGATTAAACTGATATGCTTTATAGATATCAGTTGATTTAGTTTAATACAAAATTATCAATCTCTAAAAAGATATCAAATGTGAGTAGTATATACCTGCGAGCTTAATTTGATATTTGCTCTTTCAATTTAATTAAAAAGGCGGTTACAAACTATTAATAACGTTACTACATGTCTTATTTATTATAAGTTCTAAGTTCAATTTATGTTACTCTTTTTGAAAAGAAGGCTAAAAAAGCAAAAATTCACTGATATTTCATTGCATTTCGTGATATATTTGCAACTTGAATTTATTTAATTAATTTTTAACTTTTTTGGATAACGGCAGTATAATTTTTTATAGAAAATCACTTAAATGTCATTTTTAATATGCTACTTTTATTAACGTTATATTTTTTATGATTAATTTATTCTTTTATTATAAGTTCAATCATTATTTTATGTCATTATTGTAATTTTTCTGGATCCAAATACCGATAACTCCTAGATCTCATATAATGTGAATCCCCCGAAAGTGCTTGGCCCCATGAAATTATTTATTGTTCACTTTGATTTTAATGTTGAATTTATATAAGATAAAATATTGGGTGATGAGAGAGACATCCCACTCTATATCACCCTACTCTAGTGTAGGCTTTTTAATACCCTTCATTAATTAATTATAAATGTAATCATTACATCATCATTAAGTGATTTTATATTTTACTTATATTTTTTATTTTTATTATTTTTCATTTCATATAACTTTTTTATAAAAAAATTATTTCATGTAACCTTTTATTAATAATTTTATAAAATTGTACGAATATTATGTTAAAAAAATTATTATCATTTGTATTTATTTTTATGTATTAACATTAAAATAAAGTAATATTTTTTTAAAAAGAAAAATATATCTATAAAAAGTAATATGAATAACATTTGTCTATATATATTTATATGTTTCTTACTTCTTAATATTAATAACACTTGTCTTTGTATTTTTCTTATAGGAATATTACTTCTTACTAATTATGGGAAATGGAAAATATGATTATTATAGAATTGTTAAAAATGGAAAATATAATAACTATTTTATGAATTTTTAAGATTATAGGATGATTGATGATATATTCTATCAAATAAAAATAAAATAAAAAGTATCAGTTACTATTTTAGTTTTTAAATAATATATTCTATTATATTGTGCAAACCATATCTATACACGCACTGAAATGTGTAAGGTTATAAAATAAATTATATGTTCTTTATACAAAAGAAAAAAGATATTTGTCTTTTTAATTTATTTATATAAATTTTATTTTATTTTTATTTATGATTAAGATAATAACTACTATACATAAATTATTATTAATATTTATTAATAAAAAAAGAAAGATAAGAACAATATAAGAGAGAGAGAAAAAAAATTAAATGATAATGCAAACTTTTATGCTTTGACTGAATTAAGGCTATGTTTGGCAAGCGTAGCTTATAAGCTAGCTGGTAGCTGATAAGCTAGCGGATAGCTGATAAGCTAGCTGTTGATTGATAAGCTTGCTAGTAGCTGATAAGCTAGCTGTTGAACAAATTATGTTTGGCAAAAACTAGCTTATGAGTATGTAAAATGACCAAAAAGGGTACCTTTGAATTTAATAATTAATATTAATAAGGGTATAATTGGAAAAAACTACAATAAGCTTCTCATAAGCTACTCAAAGTAGCGTTTCAAAAAGCTAGCTTATAAGCTAGCTTATAAGCTAGCTTCCTGGTACATGTTTGGATGGACTAGCTTATAAGCTAGCTTATCAGCTAGCTTATAAGCTAGCTTATGCTTGCCAAACCAAGCCTAAATGATGTAGAGTAGGGTGTATTGATCCATAGGGTAGGGTGTGTGAATCCATACCCTAAAATATTTTGTTTCTGTTTTTTTTAAATGTAGCTTATAACAAACATACAATTCATAATTAGGCTATGTTTGGCAAGCGTAGCTTATAAGCTAGCTGGTAGCTGATAAGCTAGCGGATAGCTGATAAGCTAGCTGTTGATTGATAAGCTTGCTAGTAGCTGATAAGCTAGCTGTTGAACAAATTATGTTTGGCAAAAACTAGCTTATGAGTATGTAAAATGACAAAAAAGGGTATATTTGAATTTAATAATTAATATTAATAAGAGTATAATTGGAAAAAAGCTACAATAAGCTTCTCATAAGCTACTCAAAGTAGCGTTTCAAAAAGCTAGCTTCTTGGTACATGTTTGGATGGACTAGCTTATAAGCTAGCTTCTCAACTAGCTTATCAGCTAGCTTATGCTTGCCAAACAAAGCCTTAATGGTTAAATCGTTAGCAAAATTTTAAATAACAAAAAACTTATACATGAAGGAAAGTCGTCGCATGTTCAGTTAACAATGTATAAAAAATATATTAGCCAAATAGTTATATGATATAGTTTTCTCATAAATGATACAAAAATCAAAATAATTTATTTGATTTGTGTTTAAACATACAATATACCTTTTTTTATAATAATAGTTAAAACCGGTATCTTTTCTTGCTAAAGAATATATACTAACGACTTGAAATTATTTTTTAGATGAATTTGATGATACACATATATACTTTGAAACATGACATTGCATAAATAATTCCAAAATATATGATTGATTTGTTTAATTATTGCAATTAATTCCAACTATTCAAGAGGTTTATTATTACTATTTATTGCTGTTTTAGTTGACATATTACTTGCTTTTAAAGTCTTATGTAACATGTGCAATTTAATGATTTTAATACCTTGGATCCCATTTTGATTTTCTTTGGTTAAAAAAAGAATTCTTTAATTTATTATACATTCTTTTTGTATTTAATCGAGTTTAATATTTGATTTTACATTATGATCCCATAAATGTTTGACCGTTAGTTAGATGCTTATAACAATTTTTAATATTAAATATACGAAAATAATATTGATATTTTGTAATAATCGACAATGTTAAAATTAATGAATTTAGATTGAAACCATCAATGAAACTTTATCTAATTTCAAGTTAAAATATTGATATTTTGAAAGGAAAATGCACAAACCCAAACTTTATTATCTAATTTTATATATCTAATATTTAATTTATAAAGATAAATGTTGTAAATTTTCAATTAGACAAATGGAATTTAAAAGTTAATAAATACATATGAAGTCAGGTTTGTACTACATATAATAACACCATTGTGATTCATATGACTCATACCACGAGTATCATGAAAAATCATATAACTAATTAACTTTTTTAAATACAACAGTTTTATTAAAAACAAACCACTTACACAACCAAGCATCTTCAGGTTGCAAGACACAACCTTGAGCAGCTTGTTACACAACTAATATAAAACCCATCTAAAACTCGGACCAAGTAACCAGAGCCACGAGACTTAACCGAAACCATGACAACCAAACCATACTTTAACCGAACCCGCAATAATCGAACAAACCGAACCAAGACTCAAACCTTACCAATGCTTGAGCAAAACTCGCGTGAACTAAGCCCGCAAACACCGACCCACAAAACCAGTTACCACTACCACGCACTAAACTCGTTACCGTTACCACTACCACTACCACTAACCACCGCGAACCGACGAACCACGAAACCACCGAACCATTACCACGAACTAAACTGTTACCACTACCATAAGCCAACGAACCACAAACCACCAAACCACTACCACGAACTAAATTGTTACCACTACCATGAGCCAACGAACCACGAACCACCAAACCACCGAACCACGAAACCAAGAACCAACGAACCAGGAACCAACGAAACCAAATGAACCAGCAAAAAAGCGAGCCACTGAACCAACGAGCCAACGATTCACTGAGCCAACGAGCCAGGAGCCAAGAGTTGAGAGTCAAAAGCCAACGAAACCCCCTACCACGAACCAAGACTCCTGAAATCGACAACACCTTTTACCATACCGGAAAACTCGAAAACATAGCTGAAGAACTTGAAATAGGGGCACCTTGAAGCTCAAACCTAACCCGAACCACCCATGACCTTAATCTTGAACCACCACCCGGAACACACATGCAACCTTCTACAGCCTGAAACTTGTCTGACAACAAAAAAAAACTCGACCCATGACCTTACCCACAACCTGAATGCTCGAAAACTAATGTCTTTGAATCGCGACCTAAAACTGGAAACGAAACTTCAAACCGAAAAGGAAAGGATAAAGAAGAAGGAGATGAGAAGGAAGGTGCTCCGGACCACCGGCTTACGCCGATGGCCAGAGCAATGGGAGGCGGTGGCGGTTGAGAACTAATTATTATTTTAATAATATATAAAAATATAGTTCTAAAAATCATTATCAACGGATTAGTAGCCTAGTGGTCAGTAACATTTTTAGGAGAGATAGTGGATGACATCTCTGTCTACACGGGTTCGATTCACGGACTGAGCATGTGACGATACCTTGATCATGGGTCGGCTTTCAGGTCGGTTCATGGTCGCGAAGAATTAGTCGGGTGCCGTATAGATCCCGGATACATCATCGACTTCGTGTCGGGACATCTACGTATGTTATATGCTATTAAAAGATCGAAGTTCTGAAATATATTTATATTAATTAATATGTCTCAATTTTTCAAAATCAATTGGATGTGGATATGTAAAAGTGACATCCTATCCAATAATTTAAACATAATCCAAAACCCATTTGAAAACAATGAAAACGAAAGAAAATGAATGCAAAAAGTGTCACGAAGATGATATCAATTATTAAATTTATGATGCTCAATAATTCATCTGAAATGATTCATTAATTTCGTATTATTGAGATGAAAACATATTCATGTTTATTTTGAACATTTTTTTTTTAAATTTATTTGAAACAACTGATTTTAAGACGATTTAACAGTATGTTACCTATATACGAGAGTTCATTAAGACGATTTAAATAAAGATATTGTTTGCATAAATTTAAAACATTTTTAAATATCTATTACTTCACTTCACACACAACACAAATTTGAAATGTTTGTAAAAATATTTCTCTCACTTTTTATTTTCCATTTTTACAACTTAAGCTTAATGAAAAATGTTATAATGATTTTACTGTACCTTAATAAATTTTCAGATTATTAAATCATACATTTGACTTTTTTAGCAGGATGACATTTTTAATACGTTTTATCAAACTTTATATATATTATCCTTTTCATCTATATAAAAAGGATAAAATACTTTTTGGAAACAAAAATTTCACTAAAACTTGTAAAGTTTTAGCATTTTTTATTTCTCGTAAATTATTGTAATTTTTTTTTCAATTGTTTTCTTCTTTCATATTGTGGGCATTTCCTTGTCTTTGATGATGAACAATATATGCCCCTTGCCTTTCTAAATTATTTAATGCAACTTCTCTCTTAGTTTTGATTTTTTTCCAATTGTTTTTATCGTAAATCAAAACTTAAGGACGTCGATTTTTAAAAATATGATATGGATTTGTTAATCAAAAGAATTATTAGGTCAAATTATATGACTCTTTCTTTTCGTTGTTTTCTTGTATGCTATCTTCGAATTTAGACCAAGTTCAAGAAATAAAATATTGTTATTGTTTTGATATAAATTGTGTAACCAAATTATAATAGGGTTGCAACCAATCTAGCTTTTATCGATCTTTTACCGATACTCATGCTTGATCAAGTCAAGACGAGCAGTCGGCTGCGAGCTGCAGGTGGAGGACGGCTAGGGTTTGAAGGAGGAGGAGATGGGTTGAGGTCCTTGAGAGGGAGGCATGAATGAAAATGGAAGTTGGGTTTTTTTAAGGTCCTTTCTATTTGGACCCCCTTATAAGGGGATGAGAGTAGGTGATGTGAGTGTACAGCTGTGTCCCAGTGGTGGGATCCACTATATTTATATGAGTGGGGCGAGGGGGGGGGGGGGGGGGGGGGAGGTCCAAATAGCAACCCCTTTTTTAAACCTTTGTTTTTAACAAGGGTATTTTTGTTAAAAAAATGTATAACAAGGGGGGGGGGGGGTCCAAATAGCAACCCCTTTTTCAAACCTTTGTTTTTAACAAGGGTATTTTTGTTAAAAAAATGTATAATCGGTGAAGAGCACTTGTCCACATTAACACATTAAAACAATTATGTTTTTGATTTAAGCTCAACCAAAAAGATACATCATAAATGAAACATAAGTTTTGGTTTATTATTATATGCACAAGGCTTGAAAAGATTTGTTAAGATTGCTAGTCTAAGTTCTTAGAAACTCCTAGTATTTTTCATCATATATACACCAATTGAACCAAGGGTACGCGTAGCGATCTAAGGCCATTCGTAAAGGGAAAGCCGAAGGGGTTCGGCTTTGATCGGCTTAGTCGGGTTGATTTGGCTACACCACCACGCGTGCATCAGATTAGTTGTAGTCGACTTTCACATGCTGAGGGCCAACACCCAGAATAATAGCAGGTTGGGTTGAGATTTTCAACCCATTTAAGATAAATGGGTCAACCCGTCTAACCCATTTATTTATTGGGTCTGGGTCTGGGTTGAAATGTCTGACTTGTTTACAACCCGAACCCAACCTATTTACAACCTGATTTCAACCCATTTAATATGTTATATAATTTTAGTTTATATTTATTTAAAATAATAAAATTACAATTTTAAAATTAAATAACAATGAAATTAAAAAAAAACATTTATGCTTTAGCCTATGTCATCCACCATAGTAAAAAAATAGTCAAATACACATCTTTTTTTAACTTTAGTTACTCACTAACTCTTGGATTATGTTTTATTGAAACTTTGAACATTTTATTTTGTATTTCGTTGGGTTGTGTTTCATTGAAACTTTGAACAATTTATTTTGATTCATCATTGAACTACTTAGATTAAAGATTAAGTTAAATGGGTTAACCCAGGTTTAACCCATTTATTTAATAGGTTGAGTTGAAATAATCATAAACACGTCAACGGTTACCAACCCGTCAACCTAACTGGGTTGGGTTGTGTTAGGGTTAAAAATATAGTTGTATTCAAGTTTGGGTTTATATTTGTATTTGTTGTAAAGTTGAGGGGAGCTGAGTGTAAATACCCTAGGGGTATAAAAGCTTTTGTGTTAGTTAGATTTCATAACAATTGTGAATGTGAATGTAAGAACAATTGAGAGATACGTAATTGTCAGATCTAGAGTTTGATAGAGGAGAGAGAAAGTTGAGAGTTTGTATCTTGTTCATATTCTTCATATCAATAAAAGTGAGATTTGTGATTGAAATTGAAGCTTCTTAATCATGGTGGATTGATATTCAGATCTATCAGGTTGAAAATCTCAACCCATTTAATTAAACAGGTTGGGTTGAAAATCTCAACTTATTTAATTAAACAGGTTGGGTTGAAAATCTCAACCCATTTAATTAAACAGGTTGGGTTGAAAATCTCAACCCATTTAATTAAACAGGTTGGGTTGAAAATCTCAACCCATTTAATTAAACAGGTTGGGTTGGATTGGGTTGAGATTTTCAACCTAGTTAATAAATGGGTTGAACTTGAACCTAACCCAACCTAACCTATTTATGCCCCTACTTACGACTTAATGACTCATACGGGAGTTTATAGGTTCTCACAGGTGTGACCCTCAAGTGTCTTGTAACATTGGATGTGTAATTACTTGGTTTGTCAACTTTGCACATAATTACTAACAATGGTCGTGGTGGACGGCGCCGGCGTGGTGGTGAAGCGGATAGAGCAGATATGGTGGTGGTCGTGGTGGTGGAAGGCACTGATTGCGGTGGTGTCATGGTGGAAGGCGCCGGCGTGGTGGTCGTCGTGGGGGAAGGCGCCGACGTGGTGGTGAAGGCGGCACCGTGGTGGTGGGGGACGTCGGAGACTTTGGTGGCAGCAGTGGTGGTGGTGTTGGACGCCGACGGTTGTGGTGGTGGTGGTGGTGGACGGCGGCTACTGTGGTGGTGGTGGTGGAAGGCGGCGGTTGTGGTGGTGGTGAGAGAGATGAAGATGGTGATGGAGGATATGGATTTGGGGGAAAGGAGATACAAAATTGGGGGAGATAGAGAGGAAATTCCTTATATGTGTTGAGAACCGATGAACAAAATACGTAGCGGAAAAACTAAATTCGATTCCCAATCGAGGATCCAATCCTAAAACCATACAAATACAATAAAGGGGGTTATGGGTATTTACCTTTTTAAAAAACGACTGGAATGCAAGTAGGGAGTACATCGCTACTGACACCGTACGAGAACGAGGTTGCTAGACCACCCGGGATTGATCAGAAAAACGACTCCGATTTGTTGTGTGTGTGTGTTGCCGGCGGCAATAAGAGAGAGAGGGAGGGAGAGGAAAAAGTTTTCTTGAGGGTTAAGTTGTTAGTCTAATTGTTTATTACCCCAAAGCCTATATTTATAAGAATAAATTAGGCAGTGTTTGATACCAATTATAAAACCTTATATATAATTATCCTTTTAATTAATCAAACTGATTAATTATATAATTCCTTTTATAATTATCCTCTAATTAATCAAACTGATTAATTAACTAATAAATAATTTAACTAATTATTTATTCTTTCTCTCTTTAATTATTTCTCTCACACACATAATCCAAATGTTCTTAATTTAGTGTGCAGCGGTGTGACCTACTAGTGTCTTATAACATTGGACACGGTAACTCTGTTACTGTCTCGCACATAATACTAACAGACTCCTACTTGTGCTAGACATGTAACTGTGCTGTTACCATTAGCCTAAGGAGGTCCCTAGCCAGACACTTAGGTTTACCAGGTTATAAGATCTCTTATATCCAGAGATACTATTCACGCTTGAATTTGTACACAGGTTCATTCCTTTTGCACACGATATTTCTAAAATGATTTTGAGACATGGAGTGGAGGATTCATTTCTCAAAAACAAGTATTTCTTGACTCTGATTCAAATTGCCTGCAGTAACGGACATTACTAAATAACACCTGTTATTCTATCCGAGCGTGGCCACGCGTTTTCTGCCAATCTTAATCGTCAAGGGCCCAGAAATATCTCTCTTTTAGTAAAGAGGTGCAAATCCCTTCTTGACTACTTGCATTTGGATCCACGGCTTCCGCTGCATCTAGTCACGTCCCGTATGGCCACCCTGTTACGGTTGCAGCGTTAGAATGCGCTAAGAGTACAGTAGTCCTCGTGTTCCCAAACCAAATATCTCAGGTCTAAGGACAACCTATCATCAAGTCGATGCTTATGACTGGGGCTCCATGAAGCAGACTTGAAACTGGTCACTTCCAATACTCAAACACTCTGATGAGTATCTATAAATACTTGGTCACATCACTTGTGCTTTCATTCTTTACTTTGAATAAATCATCAAGTATTTATAATAACGTTAAACTTCCTATTGAAATTCCCATTTCAATAAGTGGCTACGGAAATTTAGATTTCATACAAAACTTTGTAAAATCATGGATACGTTAAATATGCGAAGAATAGTTAATTTAAAACAATCATGAATTAAAACCTCCATTTATTTTTCATCACACTGAATTTTTTTTTTTACATGATTGAATTGTTCTAAATTAAACTATAGTAATAATTAATAAACTAAAACTAGCTACTGGCGTCCAGGTACTGCATCCCAATGGAATTTGCATGTGCCTCATGCTTCACCCTTGCTAGTGGCTTTGTCAGCGGATCTGCGACATTTTCTTCTGTTGGAATCTTGCATATTCTTACATCTCCTCTTCCAATGATCTCTCGGATAAGGTGATACTTTCTGAGCACGTGTCTTGACTTGTGATGCTCTCTAGGTTCATTTACTTGCGCCACGGCTCCCGAGTTATCACAGAATATATCGATCGGTCTAGAGACACTGGCAACCACTCTGAGATCCGACAGAAAATTCCTCAGCCAGACAGCTTCCTTTGCAGCATCAGACGCTGCAATGTACTCTGCTTCTGTAGTTGAGTCTGCAATCGTGTCCTGCTTCGAGCTCTTCCACGAGATCGCGCCTCCGTTTAGGGTGAAAACGTACCCTGACTGTGATCTAAAATCGTCTCTGTCGGTCTGGAAACTAGCATCAGAATATCCAGTAACACTGATTTCATCCTCAGACCCTCCAAAGACCAAGAACATATCTTTCGTCCTTCTCAGGTACTTGAGAATGTTCTTGACAGCTACCCAATGAGGTTCTCCTGGATTCTGTTGATATCTGCTCGTAACACTTACTGAGTAAGCAACATCGGGCCTAGTACATAGCATGGCATACATAATCGATCCAATTGCTGAAGCATATGGAACCGATTTCATTTTGTCCTGATCTTGACTAGAAACAAGACATTGTGTTTTACTTAACACTATGCCATGTTGCATTGGAATAAATCCTTTCTTGGATTCATCCATCCTGAATTTCTTCAGGATTTTGTCGATATATGTACTTTGACTAAGTCCGATAAGCCGCTTGGATCTACTTCTATAGATCTTTATACCAAGTATATAAGCGGCTTCTCCAAGGTCTTTCATTTGGAAACATTTACTCAACCAATTCTTTACACTCTGTAAAGTTGGTACATCGTTTCCAATGAGTAGAATATCGTCTACGTATAAGACCAAGAAGGTTACTATGCTCCCACCGAACTTAGTGTAAACACACGGCTCGAACTCACTTTTAGCGAAACCAAATTCTTTGATTCGCTCATCAAAGTGTAAGTTCCAGCTTCGAGATGCTTGCTTTAATCCATAAATGGATTTTAGCAGTTTACACACTTTATTAGGATTCTTAGGATCTTCAAATCCCTCTGGTTGTTCCATATAGACGTCTTCTGTTAACTTTCCGTTTAGAAAGGCTGTCTTGACGTCCACTTGCCAGATCTCGTAATTAAAGTACGCTGAAATGCCCATTTGAATCCTAATTGATTTTAACATGGCTACTGGTGAAAAAGTTTCATCATAGTCGATACCATGAGTTTGCGTGAATCCTTTTGCAACCAGTCTAGCCTTGAAAGTATGCACATTCCCGTCCATGTCTGTTTTCTTCTTGAAAACCCATTTACGTCCAACAGCCCTACAGTGCTGGGGTAAATCAGTCAACTCCCATACTTGGTTGTCGTACATGGACTGCATCTCTGCCTTCATGGCTTCTTGCCATTGTTCAGATTCATTGCCTGATACAGCTTCACCATAGGATACAGGTTCATTCAAATCCCCATTGCTTTGGGTGATAAGAAATCCAAGATACCTATCTGGTTCCTGTCTTACCCTACTGGATCTGCGAAGGTCCTGCGTTTGCACTTCCTCAATCGATTGTGATTGAGGCTCAACATTTTCACGTTGAATTTCTGGCTCAACAGTCGGTGTAGTGTCATTTTCGTCTACTATCTGTAGATCTACATCCTTTCTGGTGTTTCCCGAATTGAGAAACTTTTCTTCCAGAAATTTTCCATTTCGAGCTACAAAAACTTTGTTCTCTTCAGGGTTGTAGAAGTAATATCCCACAGTAGTCCTGGGATATCCTACGAAAATACACTTATCTGATTTGGGTTTGAGTTTTTCTAAGGTAGGTCGTTTGACGTAAACCTCACAACCCCAAATCCTTAGAAAAGATATATTGGGTTTCTTACCCTTCCATAGCTCGTATGGTGTCTTTTCTACTGACTTTGTTGGCGCTCTGTTCAGTATATGTGCTGCTGTTTCGAGCGCATGTCCCCAGAATGACATTGGTAGCGTAGAGCGACACATCATCGATCGTACCATGTCAAGTAAAGTACGATTCCTACTTTCTAATACACCATTCATCTGAGGTGTATACGGAGGTGTGAGTTGGGATACAATCCCACACTCCATCAGATGATTGTCAAACTCATCACTAAGATATTCGCCTCCTCGATCTGACCGTAAAAACTTGATCTTCCTGCCAAGTTGATTTTGTACTTCATTTTGAAATTCTCTGAATCTTTCAAAGCTTTCAGATTTATGCCTCATAAGGTAGACATAACCATACCTACTGAAATCGTCAGTAAAGGTAATGAAGTACCAGTATCCTCCTCTTGCCACATGACTAAATGGTCCACACACATCTGTGTGAATTATTTCTAACAAGTCGGTAGCCCTTTCATTTTCTTTATTGAAAGGCTGCTTTGTCATTTTGCCAGATAAACAAGACTCGCAATTATCAAAAGGTTTATAATCGAAAGTGCCAAGAAAACCTCCTTTTAGGAGTAGTTCAACGCGTTTCTTGTTTATGTGGCCCAAACGACAATGCTAGAGGTAAGTCTGGTCCTCAATATCTTTGGATCGTTTACTTATATGATAGATTTCATTATTATTGTCTTGTAGATTTACTGTATATAGACCATTCACAGGTGTTGCTTTAAAATAGAAAATATTATTTTTAAAGACAGAAAGCATTTTATAATCATATTTGTAATAAAAACTGTTAGGTGCATTTTATACACCTAAGTTTGTGCATATTAGATAAATTTTCGGTACATTTTAGTGTATAGTTTAGCAACATCATGCATTCTTTTCTAACTTTTTTCTTATTTTTCTTAAATCACGGTTGGAAACTCTTTTGGGAAAGCTTTTACGCATTTGGTATGTGTTTTGTGCAGATTGGACAAGTTTTTGAGGAAAGTGCGGTGAAATTGAAGGATGGTTCGAAGCAAGACGTGGGAGAAGCATGGATGAGCATCAAAGATGGCGAAAATTGGAAGAAACCGGAGCTTTTCTAAGGATAAAGCTTGCTGTCCGGATTCGCGGCCGGGAAGGATCTTCCCGGCCGGGGAAGTTTTAGTGCAGAATTTTTATTTCAGACTTGTTTTGGGCTTTGCTTGTTTTGGGCTTTTAAGCCTAGACCTTTAAATATCTTTCCTTTAGTTTTTAGTCTAGTCAGTTTTTAATTTGAACATAACGTATCTCAACTTCTCTGGGGGAGTTTCTCTTGGACGATTTTTCAATCTCCATGGGAAGAAGATGGTGCTTTGAAGCATAAGCAATTGGAATCCGACTTGCAAGCGGTTTTTGATGCGACATCTAGTATCTTCTTCCCTATTCTCTTCTAGTAAACTTAGTAGTTGTGTTGTTACTTGAACCTTGTTGTTTAATTTGATGGTTTCTTTTGAATTTCTTCTTCTTCTCTTCTTAATTGTTGTTTATTTACATAGTAATTCAATTTCCTGCACTTGTTAGTTGTTTAATTACTCTTACTTTATGTTATTGCATCTCTTTCCCTTTTTCCCTCTTGTATCTCCCTTATCTTCCCTTTAATCTTGTACTTTAGAGTTAGGTTAATTAATTTTCTGCACTAGATTAAATTTCCTGCACATGTCAATTTGATAAATTAGGGCTTTTCTTAGATTTGTGTTTATGTTAATTGTATGTAGATTGAGTCTAATGTAAGTGTTGTGTATAATTAGGGTTTGTTTCAATTTCATGTTTTTAAATAGGTTCTAGATAAATAAACTGTTGTTTGGTCGTTAGTTTGATTTTTGTTTCCTTGAGTAATTGTCACTTAGGGTTAAAGATTTGGTATTGATCAATTGTTCGTAAAACAAATGAAGAGTTTTAACCTATTTTGACTCCAACGAAAGTTGAAGTTGATTTAATTAGGTTTTAACAAAGCATTTAGTAATTTTGACTAGTTTTTGAATCAAACGAGAGTTTGATCTTTTACTTCGGCTAAATTGATCAATGATAACGGTTTTAACATGAGAATAGTTAAGGACGTTTATTGGAAATATATTTGTTTAACCTTAATGTTTCTTTCCAACGTACTCATACTGCGAAAGTAAGTATGAGTCTTGGTTAAGAAAAGCTTTTCCACCTCGAAAGAGGGTTGAAGTAGTTTTGTCTAACAAAATTCCACCATTTCTAAAGCCCAAGATCGACGTTACCCAATGTCCTTTAATCATGATTGTTGTTTAGTTTACTTTTAATTCTTATGTATTTATCCTTTTCCCTTAATCTTGTTTAGTTTTATGTCTACTTAGTGTAACAACGAAAATGATGAATCAATTCGCATAGCTAGGCCGTGATTATTAAGTGAGTTAGTGTTTAGACCATCTCCTCCCCGTGATCGACCCGTATGCTACACACCCGTACGCCTACGGTATAAATTTAAAACACATCAAGTTTTTGGCGTCGTTGCCGGGGAGGCGATTAGCCTAACATTAGCTTACTTTTTAATTCACTAGTCTATGTTTCAATTCCCTATTTCTTTTTTTTTTCTCTCTTCTTTGTGCTCAACCATGACTAATCTTTTCCATTTTATGTGTTTCAGTTAACTAACTTGTATGCACCGGAGGTCACAGGGGTCTGATCAATTACTATTTGATCCCGAGATTGAAGCTACGACAAGAAAGTTGAACGCAACACGGAGAAGAAGGAAAAGGAGAAGACCAGTAGTTATGGCTAAACGCACTTTGAAGGATTTCACCGAGCCCACTTATGGCTCCACCTCATCCATCACCCGTCCGGATATCGGACCCACGAGTTTCGAATTGAAGACTAATCTGGCACAATTCGTGCAACAAGACCAATTTTCGGGTTCGCTCTCTGAAAATCCAAATGATCATTTGGATTCATTCCTGGAAAAGTGCGACATGATCAAGATCCCGAATGTCTCCGATGTCGCCATCCGACTAAGGCTTTTCGGATTTTCTTTACGGGACAAGGCAAAGGAATGGCTAAAGAGTCACAGTCCTAACACTTTCACTACTTGGGATGAACTCTCAAGGGCTTTCCTCATTCACTTCTTTCCACCAGCCAAAACAACAAAACTGAGGAGTGATATCACTACTTTCACTCAAGGTGAGACCGAGTCACTCTACGAGGCGTGGGAAAGGTATAAAGATCTTCAGCGGAATTGTCCTCATCACGGAGTACCTGAATGGCTTCTTATTCAGACATTCTGCAACGGGTTAAAGCAAGATGTTCGGATTTTCATTGATGCAGCCGCGGGTGGGTCCATTGTTAACAAAACTCCCGCCGCCGCGAAGGCTCTTATTGAAGATATGGCGTCCAACAATTACTTGTATCCGACCGAGAGATCTACTTCAAGGAAAGGAGGAAAGTTGGATGTTGATGCTCTTACGCTCTTATCAAGCAAGTTTGACTCTTTGTCTTCCGATATTTCAAAGAAGATCAATAGTATCGGAACGAGTCAAGCTACTCATGAAGTATCGGCGATTTCTTGTGATATGTGTGGCAACCAAGGCCATGCGGCTGACAATTGCAAGTTGGGTGAGAAACTTACTTTGGAGCAAGCCAATGCTATCTTCAACCAACCTCGACCCCAAGGCCATGGAGGTAACCCATTTTCTCCAACCTATAATCCAGGGTGGCGTAATCACCCCAATTTTTCTTGGAAAGGTAATCAACCACAACATGGCCAATCATCCACCCAAGTCAATCTGAGGCCACCGCAACAACCCCCTATGCCCATCCCTCCACCACAACAGTCTCAGCTTATGTATCCACTTCCTCCCAACATGCCTGTTTTAGCCCCAATCCCACAGAAACCGAACCTTGAATCCTTGGTGGAACGTTTTGTGCAAGCTCAAGGAGATAAAAATGACCAAATTTTCGCCAAGATTGATGCTAATACCGCTCATACCAAGATGATGGAGACACAAATCTCCCAGATCAGTCAACAAATGGCTTCACTTTTGAAGCAAGGGAATCAACTTCCTCCTCAACCGGAGCAAAACCCGAGAGGTCAGATGAACGCGGTTACTTTAAGGAGTGGAAGACTGTTAGTTGAAAAAAGGAAGAGCGAGGATGAATTGGATGCAACTTTGAAAGAAAAGAAGGCGAAAGCACCGGAGGGTATGAGTGAAGTTCCTCCAAAAGATGACGTGAAGAAAGTCATCAATTCTTCTCCCATACCTCAAGCTCGTACTTCGGTAATCCCTTATCCTGAAAGGTTGGTCAAAGCTTCACTTGAAGTCAAATTCCGGAAGTTCATGGATACGCTCAAGCAATTCAAGTGACTATTCCTTTCTTGGATGCAATATCCGAGATTCCCTCCTACGCAAAGTTTCTGAAAGATCTCCTCTCGCCAAAGCATAGAGCTCGTGTGACGTTGTCTGAAGAGTGTAGCGCCTTGCTCACTAATACTCTCCCGGAGAAGATGCAAGATCCGGGAAGTTTCTCTATTCCCTGTTCGATTGGTGGTTTAACTATACAACGAGCCCTTTGTGACCTAGGGGCGAGTGTTAGTTTGATGCCCTTGACAGTTGCAAGGAAAGTTCATCTAGGAGATCTGAAAGCTACAAATGTGTCATTGCAACTTGCGGATAGGTCCATCAAGTATCCGGTAGGTGTGTTAGAAGATCTCTCGCTTCAAGTGGGTAACTTGATCATTCCTTGCGACTTTGTGATCATGGAGATGATTGAAGATGCCAACATCCCGATCATTCTTGGCCGCCCATTCCTTGCTACTGCGGGTGCCATGATTGATGTTAAGAATGGAAGACTCTCACTGAATGTTGGAAAGGAGACGGTAGAATTTGAGCTTCGGAAGTCAATGGGATTGCCATCTACCACTGACGATTGCCACATCGCGGATGCTTTGGAAAGTATATTCACTGAAAGCGGGTTCAAAGAGAAAGAGGTGATGAAAGATGCTGATGATGATTTGAAGTCCATCGCCAAAGTTTTTGATGAAAGCGAGCACTACACAAAGAAGACAAAAGCTGAACCAATTGTCTTGCCTAAAGAAGGAGCGGAACATGCATCGCCACCTAAGGTAGATCTCAAAGCTCTTCCTCCTCACTTAAAATATGTCTTCCTTGGTAGTGATGATACATATCCGGTAATTGTTAATGCTTTCCTTAAGGATAATGAATAGAATAAATTGCTAAAGGTCCTTAGGAAGTATAGAATGGTTATTGGGTACTCGATTGATGATTTGAAAGGGATTAGTCCATCTTTTTGCATGCATAGGATTCTTCTTGAAAATGAAAGTGCGTCTAGTATTGAACATCAACGTAGGCTTAATCCTAACATGAAAGAAGTTGTGCAAAAAGAGGTCATGAAACTACTAAAGGCTGGAATAATCTATCCTATCTCTGATAGTGCATGGGTTAGCCCGGTCCAAGTAGTCCCTAAAAAGGGAGGATTGATTGTTGTCAAAAATGACAAGGATGAGCTTATCTCTACCCGAACAGTCACCGGGTGGCGCATGTGTATAGATTATCGCAAATTGAATCTTGCTACCCGGAAAGACCATTTTCCTCTTCCCTTTATTGACCAAATGCTTGAAAGGTTGGCCAAACATTCTTACTTTTGCTATTTGGACGGTTACTCGGGGTTCTTCCAAATCCCGGTCCATCCAAATGACCAAGAGAAAACGACATTCACATGTCCTTATGGAACGTTCGCCTATCGACGTATGCCATTTGGCTTGTGCAATGCCCCGGCCACTTTTCAGCGTTGCATGATGGCTATTTTCTCCAATTTCATTGAGCGCACCATGGAGGTCTTCATGGACGATTTCTTGGTCCATGGAGCTGATTTTGATAGTTGTCTCTCTAATCTGACTGAAATCCTCCATCGGTGTCAAGAAGTAAACCTTGTTCTTAACTGGGAGAAATGTCATTTCATGGTCACCGAGGGCGTAGTTTTGGGTCATGTAGTGTCTAGCCGCGGTATTGAGGTTGATAGGGCCAAAGTCGAAGTCATCGAGGGATTGCCACCCCCGACAAATGTCAAAGGGGTGCGTAGTTTCCTTGGCCACGCCGGTTTCTACCGACGCTTCATCAAAGATTTTTCTAAGATTGCTAGGCCCTTGACTGAACTCTTAGCGAAAGATGCCCCTTTTGTTTTCACTAGTGCTTGTCTAGATGCGTTTAACACACTCAAGGCGGCGCTAATCTCGGCACCCATCATTCAACCGCCGGATTGGTCGCTCCCTTTTGAGTTGATGTGTGATGCTAGCGATTTTGCTGTCGGGGCTGTCTTAGGTCAAAGGAAGGATCGTAAGCTTCATGCCATCCATTACGCTAGCAAAACTCTTGACTCGGCCCAAATGAATTACACCATGATGCGGTAATTATCGTATATAAAAAGCGTAACAAGTTTTAACCTCTAATGCCTAGCCACCGTCTTACCACATATACAGGCAAGCGCACCTGATCGTGAGTAATATAGTGTAGGAAAGTCCAGGTATCGTATCTACCACTGGGAACGGTCAAGTTATTGTAGATTAAAGTCTGAATTGGTTTAATTAACCTAAGGGGGGGGGGTTTGTATGAAAAAGGTTTGAATACTTAAAAAGACAATTAACTAGGTAAAAACTAAGAAAGTAATTAAAATACTGATTTAAGATTATAATAAGGAAAAACAGCAGTACTTATCATGGTGAAGTGAATCCCCAATATGGATGATATGAATAGGTCGAAGGTTTGGTTGTTTTGACTATTGTAGGGATTTAAGTCTAGGACACCCTAACATGTGAATATTATGGTTAGAAACTAGGATACGATCCTCCTAATTCCAATCCTAAATCGTTTGGTACACAATCTAGAATCGGTAAACCCTTCCTAATCAATATTGCAATGGCTCTTTTACTATCTGGTCACTATTGGTCCAAGTAACCCCTTAACACAACCTTTTGGTCCAAGTCAGGCTAAGGTAGGTTGATTATCCTTTCGGAGTCTATCTGCTTTGGTCTAACAAATACACCCAACCAATTGAATTCAAATTGCTACAACAATAATAATCAGAAAAGAACCATAAAAGACATTCAATTAATCAAAACAAACCAGTAAACATTAATCACAAAGTATCATCCATAAAGGTTCATCGACCATGACAAGCACTACTAATAAACTACTCACTACTCATGATGAAAACATAAATACAAACAAAAGTGGACATCGACATGATACCGACAGTACAACAACGAATGATCGGGGATCGATTCCCGCAGCGTATCGGCACCTTTCGTACTCTCACTCTCGTTCCTCCTCGTATCCCGTACTTCTCTCGTTTATCGAACATGTCTTAAACTGAAGGAGGAGGCTGATATTTAAAGGAAAACGCCCAGGGGTCATCTGGCGATCGCCAGACTGCTAGTTTGGCGACGCCAGACACTTAATTCAACCCTAATCTTCAATTCAGTCGAATCTGGCGGCGCCAGATTCAGAATCTCGCGAACGCCAAGTGTCTCCTGAGTTGACTTTGTGCATTTTTCACGTTTTCTCGCCTTTTTTCGTACTTTTCCGTTCCACGGCCTCCAAATCCTACATAAACAATAATAAGCTCATTTAGTGCATGAAATGATCATAAACGGGTGAGAAATGGGGTAAAGTCATACGATTACGCGCAACCAAAACATGTATAATTTTGGTGTTATCACACCACTACCGAGAAAGAGATGTTAGCTGTGGTGTTCTCAATCGAGAAGTTTAGGTCTTATCTTGTAGGTTCTAAAGTAATTGTCCATACGGATCACGCAGCCCTTAAGTATCTCATGAGCAAAAACGATGCCAAACCGCGATTGATCCGTTGGATACTTCTTTTACAAGAGTTTGACTTAGAAATCAAAGACAAAAAGTGTAATGAGAATTCTGTTGCCGATCATCTGTCTCTTCTTCAACTCAGTCCTACCCCCATTTCTCCTCCTATAGATGATTCTCTTCCCGATGATCATCTCTTCGCCATTTCCTCTAAGCCAATCCCTTGGTTTCCGGATATTGTGAATTTTTTAGCATGTAAGGTTGTTCCTCATAGTTTATCATCTTATCCGCGCAAGAAATTTTTCCATGATGTCAAGCACTTCTATTGGGACGATCCCTTCCTTTTCAAGTTTTGTAGCGATAGCATTATTAGACGTTGTATTCCCGATGATGAGACCACATCCGTTATATCACATTGTCATTCCTTACCTTGTGGTGGCCATGCCGGCACAAGTAAGACAGTTGCAAAAGTCCTTCAATGTGGTTTCTATTGGCCTACAATGTTTAAAGATGTTCATGCTTTCGTGAAATCTTGTGATCGTTGCCAACGAACTGGAAATATCTCACGACGCCATGAAATGCCCCTCAATTCTATTCTTGAAGTTGAGTTATTCGATGTGTGGGGCATCGATTTCATGGGTCCGTTTCCATCGAGCCATTCTAACAAGTTTATTCTTGTTGCGGTGGATTATGTGTCAAAGTGGGGTTGAAGCCATCGCTACTCCCACTAATGACGCTCGTGTTGTCACTAAGTTCTTTAAGCGTCTTATCTTCCCACGCTTTGGCGTGCCGAGGATCGTCATTAGTGATGGGGGCCGGCATTTCATTGAATCTAAATTTGAAGCCCTCCTCAAGAAGTATGGTGTTCAACACCGTGTTGGACTCGCTTACCATCCTCAAACTAGTGGCCAAGTCGAGATTTCAAATCGTGAGATCAAGACAATCCTTGAGAAAACCGTTGCCTCTTCACGAGTAGATTGGTCTTTGAAACTCGACGATGCGCTTTGGGCCTATCGAACCGCGTATAAGTCTCCCATAGGAACATCTCCTTATAGGTTAGTCTATGGCAAAGCGTGTCATCTTCCGGTCGAGCTCGAACATCGAGCACTTTGGGCCATTAAAGCCCTTAACTTCGACTACACAGATGCGAGTGAGCGACGTCTTTTACAACTCAACGAGTTAGACGAAATTCAGCTTGACTCGTATGAGAATGCACGAATTTACAAAGAGCGCACTAAAAAGTGGCATGACCAACGGATTATGCGGAGAGAGTTCCGAGAAGGTGACTGTGTTCTCCTTTTCAATTCACGTTTTAAACTCTTTCCGGGTAAATTTCGCTCACGTTGGTCGGGTCCATTTTCGGTTGTTCGTGTTTTTCCTTATGGAGCGGTGGAAGTTGCGAGTGAATCTGGCACTTTTAAAGTTAATGGGCAACGCTTAAAGCTTTACCAATCTGATGCCCAATTGACGGATCGCGTTTCGAGTGTTTTTCCCCTTTCCTCTACGAGTTGATCATCGAAAGCGCTCGAAAACCGATTTGTTTGTGTTTCCCAACACTTTGTATCTTTAATACATTTTTTTCCTTTGTTTTAGTTATCATTCTGAGGGCTTAACTTTCTGTTCAGTTTCCCGGCCGTGAAAAATCCTTCCCGGCCGCGAAAGAACTTTTTCCAAAATTTCAAAAGGTTCTGCCCGGATTCCCGGCCGTGAAAAATACTCCCCGGGCGGGAAAGAAATTTCTTGAAAAGCCTTCAATTTTCTGCCCAGATTCCCGGCCATGAATCAATCCTCCCCAGGCGGGAAAGGAATAGTAAAAAAAAAAACCCCACATCTCTTCCTCCTCCCTTCTCCATACGCAGCCACCATCACCACTTCTCTCCTTCTACTTTCGCCGGAAACTACCACTCCGCCGCCGCTCCACCGCCGACGTTTCTTCTTCCGGTCTCCTCTTCCTCGCGCCGACGAGGCTACCACTAACCTCCCCTCTTCTCTTCGTAGACAACCGCCTCCACCACTCCTTATCTTCCTATCGCCGGAAAAACACCAAAACGCCGCCACCACCACTGCAGCGCCGCCGCCGATCTTCTCCACCTACTCCCGCCGGCGACACCACCATAACGCCGGCTCTCTCTCTCCTCTCTCTCTTCTCTCTCTCTCTCTCTCTTTCTGAAAATCAAACAACCACTTCTCTTGTTCTCCTTTTTCTCTTCGCAGACCACAGCCGGCTTTCTCATTCCGGCGACCTTTTTGTTGGGTTTATGTGGGTATCCTCGGATCAAACTGACTCGAGGATTATCTCAGATCTATCAAACCTCGCTGGTTTGATATATCTCATAGGTTAATCAAACTGATAAAACCTTTGCGATCAGAAACACGATGTTTCTGATCTAATCATGCGGAAACGATAAAAGCTAAAAACCCATTAAGCCTAATGATCTTTTAATCGTTATAGTTTTAATCCTATTAGTTTGGTTTAGATCAATTTACCTGGTTGCTTGAGAATAGATCCACCAATGATCGACCAGCGAACGTCCCTCTAGTAGAACTGTATGAAACCCGAACAACAAAACTAAGATTCGACCGGGGGGGGGGGGGGGGTCGGCGCCGGTTTTGGAGAGAGAGGGAGGAGGAAACTGAGAACTGGTTTTCTTAATTGAAAAGCTTATATTTTCCTTAACCCATAGGCTTTATTTATATGGAGGAAAAAATACAGTTTGTATGGAATCCAGTTTCCTTATAATAATTATCTCAAATCCTTTCCTTTTTAATTAGCTGGAAAAGAATTTGCATACGATAATTACGATTATATATATTTATCTAATATATATAAAACTTATTAATTAACTATTATATATTTATTTATCTAATAAATATATAATATCCTAATTAATTAATAACCCTCCAACTTTGGTAATTCTGACTGAAATTACCCAACTGATTTATAATACACTATTATAAATCCTAATTCTCCATTTCGGGGTTTCATCTAACTTGTTCGACTTATAGGTCCTCACAGGTGTGACCCTCAAGTGTCTCGTAACATTGGATATATAATCACTTGGTTTGTCAACTCTGCACATAATTCCTAACAGACTCCCACTTGTGCAAGTTGGCAATACCACCTTTGACTATACGGACCTAAGGAGGCCCCTAGACAGGCACTTAGGCTGACCAGGTTACAAGAACTCTTATACCCAGACTGGTGATATAAACTTTCCGTGAGGAATTGGTATCTATGAAACTACTGTTCATTGATTGGGTATATCTTGGCTTTTCCCTTTGCATCGCGATATTTCATCTGTGAGTATGAGCTTGGATAGTGTCAACTCTAAATACTCAAGATTCTGTTCTCTTGATTATCTGACTTTCACTGATAGGTAAACGGCAAAGAACTAATCAGTTCGTTTGGGCATGGCCATGCACTTCATCAGTATACTTAGTCAGTCAAGATGGGCCCAGAAATATCTCTCTTCTGAGAAGAGGTGCAAATCCCATCTTGCATATCTGCCTTTGACACCACGGCTTCCGCTGAATCTAGTTACACCCTTTATAGCCACCCTGTTACGGCGTAGCGGTTGAGTGCACTAAGAATTCAGTAGTCCTCATGATATCAAATCAGATACCTCAGGTAATAGGGACAACCACTGTGAGATTCACTTTATGACTTTACTCCAAGAAGTAATCTCAACCGCGGATCACATCCGATATTTGCTACTCTATCAAATATCTGTGCAACTTTTAGTCTACAACACTTGTAGCTGTTATTCAGCAACTGATCATAACTACCTAAAAGTTCACAATGACTTTAACACCTTATCATGTTCCCACAATGATAAGTAGTCACGGACAAATTTTGAATGAAAAATCGGAGACTGATTTCATTCCTGGATTTATTAAAAACATGCAAAAATGTGAAAGTGATAAAGAAATCAATCTTGTATAGTCCATATTACACGCTGTAATAATAACAAGATTGAATGTCTTTTCTTTAATAACTTTCATAATGTCTATTTAACGTTTGTTAAATATTGGTCTAAAATGAAGTATCACCCATCTTCAGTTTAAACCCTTTGATTAAAGTTTACCATTTTAATCAAAGTGACAACCAAATAATACAAGTCTGTTTACACGATCTACTTGTATCTGCTAATTATTGTTCTGCAAACACCTTATAAAAACAATAACTAGACTTTTATCATATTCCATGAACTCGGAGACCTGGACTAACTTCCAGTTCCTGAATATGTAAGACTGCAACTTTCCTTAGTTGCCGTGTAGATGAATGATTTCTACCTGAAATCAGATTCCATTTGCAACATTGGCAAATCTGCTGGAATCTTATATTTTAATCCAACACTTTAATTATTGATTTCTAAAGTCAGTCACGACCTTTGTTTCATGGGTCCTGAAACCTTTATCCTTTTGACTAAAAGGGTAAATTGTATCTTATGAATTCTTATCCTACCTGGATTATGAATTCCGAGATATATCAATAATTGCATCTTTTATTCTTTATCTGAGACTAGATAGAGAATAAATTGGGCTCCCACTTGCTTATATAAAAACTAACTATTACTCAAATTTTTACTTTTGACTTAGTCAAAACTTTGATTAGTCAATCCTAATTTCAAGTAATGAACCTTGAGAATTTCCTTTTATGAAACTTAAATGGATTTGGTCAAATCCTAATTCCAGATCTTGGAATCTTTCTAGTTTCATAAATACTGTTATTAACGTTATCTGAGTTAATATCCTAAATTCTCCTTTCAAAACATTTGAACAATAAAACTTGATCAAACTTGATTACTTAATTCTGAGAATTTCTTTTATAAAACTTAACTGGATTTGTTAAAATCCTAATTCCAGAACTTGGAATCTTTCTAGTTTTATATACACTGTTATTAACGCTATCTGAGTTAATATCTTAAATTCTCCTTTCAAAATTTTGATCATAAAACAATTATTCATTAATGTTTTAATCTCAAAACACATTCCTGTAGAATCTCGTGTGTTTTGATAGTTTTTATACAAATCACTTCAATTTAATAGATTTTATTGAAGTAACAGGCAATAACTAGGATCATACGAACACTAAGCACAATCAGATATTTCAATGTCAAGACAATAACTTTTGAAAAATAAAACCATCGAATTATAAAATATAATTATTCAAACATTGTTTAAAAAATCCCCAAAAACAATCTGTTTTAAAATTATAAATTCAAAAAGTCTTGACTTAAATCATCTTGTACTTTGATCCTCAGCAACCTCTGGGCATTTCACTTCTGACCTCCTGCAATAATCATTTTGCTCTAGGTATCAGTATACTTGTAAATCAACAAGTAAGAAGTGACAAGTCAAAGCAATCATAAATTTTCTGAGGTTTACATACCTGCTTCATGACGCTTAGGGCAGTTTTGCCTCCAATGACCGATCTCATTGCATATGAAGCAGCATTCTCGGTCCTAGCTTTGTTTGGCTTAACCTTCTTGCCCTTGCCCTTGCCTTTGCCTTTCTTGGGTGCACTCTGGATGGCCTGGACTGGTCCTTTTCCTTTACTGGTGCTAGCTTGCCCATTCTTCTTTTTAACCCCTCCGTCTTTCACCATCAAGACATCCTTGGTCTTGTTCTTGTTCCCCATATTCAGTTCAGCTGTCTTTAGCATGGAGTGCAACTCTGCTATAGTTTTCTCCATGTTATTCATATTGTAATTGACTACGAAGGGTCTGTAGTCTTCTGACAGTGAATTGAGTATGGTGTCTGTTGCTAACTGCAACGGAACAGGATGACCAAGCCTCTCCAGATGATCTAAGTGCCGTTTCATCCTCATGACATGGTCACTTACTGATGTCCCTCTTACCATCTTGCACTCATTGAATGCTTTGGTGGCATCGTAGCGCTCTGTACGAGCCTGAGTCTGAAACATGTCCCTCAGCTGGCGGATCATGTCGTAAGCATTTGTATTTATGAGCCCTGCTTGCAGATCTGGGCTCATAGTTGCTAACATCAGACAGGCGACATCAAGGAGATCATCCGAGTGCTTCTTGTGGGCATTTCTGGCAGCAGCCGGAGCGTTTGCCGGAGGTGCCTCCCCAAGTGGCTCTTCAAGCACATACCACTTTCTCTCATGTCTGAGCACAATCATCAGATTGCGCTCCCAGTCGAGAAAGTTAGAGCCGGTCAGTTTATCCTTCTCTAGGATAGATCGGAGGGAAAGATTGTTAGTGCTGGTAACAGTGCTTGCCATCTACACAAAATAAAACTTTTGGTTTTAGCAACTGTAAATAGACTAATTTCCAATAAAATATCAATAAACCCTTAAATGATCAATTTATTGGACTAGGATCCTTATTTCATACGTCCTGATGTGCGTAATGTTCTTGCTCCACCAGACCCGTATTTATTTCGGTAGGTAAGGACTTTTACCAATCATGTCTAACTGACATGACTCCTAGATCTTTTCGGGACCATGGCAACTTCCTGTGCATGTTTTAGTCCCTCTTAGTGCTTTTTGGCCCGGTACCACCCGGTGAACTTTATAGTACCAAAACAGATCTCACCATTTTGGGGACCTGATCACTATACTCTGGCCGGTACCACCCGAGATAATTCGCAGAGTTATGTAACCCCTTTAGCTTCAGTTTGAACACAGACGTTGAATGTGTGATCACTTACAACGCCTATGTACTTTACGCCGAAGGTGCCCTTAGATGGGTTGCACTACTGATCTATGATTTTCGGGGTTTTGAAAAACTTTATTTCCAGGTTTTTTTGAAAAACTGATTGTTATAAAGGCTACTTATGTTTTAAACTAACTGTTTCAAACATACACGTAATTTTAAAACCAACTGTTCTAAAATTACTTGCTAATTAAAACTAACTGTTTTAACAGCACACCTAGTTGATTAAAACTAACTGTTTTGTCAACTTGCCTTTTATATAAAACAATCACCTATAGGTTTTTAAATCAAAAACTATCGTTTTGAAAAAGTTTAACGAAACTAAAACCTATATTCCTTTTGTGATATAAACTAGTTTTAAAGTAACAACTCTATTTAGAACTATTAACATGCAAGATATCACAAAAAATAATCAACCATGCAATTAAACAATAATAAATCACATGGTACCTAATTATAGTTTTTGCCAACGTTTCCTAGGGACCAAATAATGACCTATTCTACTAAAAGCTTCAAAACTCGCGTAGCTCCCACTGGCCTCGCCATGTTTTGTTAGTACTCCGGTAGTGATGAAGTAGCTCCCACTGGCCTCGTCCTCCCGAAAGAATAAAACAAATTTCTATCCTAAGGTCATTATTACATAAGGGGTTGCAAGTGGCACGCAGGCCTCCCCATAAATATGTCAAGGGTCTAGGTTGGCAAATACTATAATAGATATAGATACAAACTCAAACTGGAATGTATATATATATATATAACTCAAGCAATCACGCAATTATATAAATAAACAATATTATAATTACGATAAATAAACCTGGATCCGTTAAAATTGTCTTGTCTCAATTATCGCAGAATTTTGGTTTTATAACTGAATCAAAAACTTTAGACTGAAAAATGGTTTTTACTTAAAACTGAGATTTATAAACAATAAAACCATTTTATCTAAAAACAATCCATCCACTAAAAATTATATCAAATAGGTTTTATTGATTCAATTTTATAACACTGACCTTAGTGTTTTAATTGATTAGTAAAAACACGATATTAGGCTCATAGGTCAAAATTTTATTTAAAACCTGTTTTTTTTATAAAATTTATTAATTTGCAAAAACCAGAAATAAAATTTTATTCCCAAATAAACTTATTTCGGATAAGATATCTTTTAAACGAGTTCTTTTTGGGCCATAACTTGGTCTAAAGAACTGGGCTTACAGGTCCATTACCAAACTGGCAATTTTGGGCCATTAGGGTTTCGTGATTTGCTCGAAAAACTATCGAGGATCGAAAAATTCTAATCCCGTCTTATCGCTTCAGGTTTCGAAAAACAATCGATACCAATCCGATGATAGTAACAAACGGTCACTTTTAATTGGTTTCATGATGGCGAAGGTAAACAACCACCGCCCCTGTTTGGCTTTCGGGAAAAATAAACCAGTTACCGGTGATAATGGTAATCAACAAAATCGTCACTACCACCACCGGTTCCAAACACCACCGCCTACCATCGCAACGACAGCAACCGCAGAGGCCGCCATCGTCGCCAATGACAACGGCCGGTGGCATGGCTTTCGCCACCACCACCTAACGAGATCACCACCAATTGGTGGTTTGCTACGGCGACTAACAGCAAACAACCACCACCACTGCCTCGGCTCAGCCTTAGGGCTGCCGGTAGGCGGCCTGGTGGTTTTCGCCTAATACGGCGACGATGGTCGTAGCCACCGCCACCACTTGCTTCTGCTGCCATTAAACAACGGCGCCACCGCCATCAATCGACACCATCGCGGCCAATTTTGTGGCTTGCGGTGGTCGATCATCTTTGAGAGTCAATCGCCGCCGCCTCCCGGCGTGGCCGTAAGGCAGCCGGCGGCCTGGCAGGTGTTTCGTGGTGCTCCGGCGATGACAACGACCATGAGCCGCTGCCATCAACGTACAAACAACGCCACCACCGTCGCCAAGGCGTGGCGCGGTGGTCGATCACTGCTGCCATCGGTTTCGATTGCCACCAATCTGTGGCCAATTTCCGCCGTGGCCATCGCCTTGGGTCGATTTGGCGTGAATAAAACCTGTCACTACCACCCATCGCTGGTGGCGTGGATTGACAGCCGACGCCGCCACCACCAATCGGGTGGTGCGGCTTGGTGGTCTGCAGCAGCAACCGACGCCATCACCACCGATCTGGTGGTTTGGCTCGGTGCTTTCATCAATGGCCGATGCCATCACCACCAATCGGGTGGTGTGGCTTGGTGTGTTTTTCCTAGCCGGTGATCAGCCTGGCGGTCCGGTCGGCTAACTGCCGCCGTTCCACCGCCGATCATTGGTTTGGTGTCTTTGGTATGAAGCGAAAAAAAAAAAAACTTTAAAACGAGAATTAAAACGAATAATTTTAACGGATCACATATAAACAGATAAACTGATAGACAGATAAAAACTAAACGATTTATAACAATGGCTCTGATACCACTGTTGGGTTTATGTGGGTATCCTCGGATCAAACTGACTCGAGGATTATCTCAGATCTATCAAACCTCGCTGGTTTGATATATCTCATAGGTTAATCAAACTGATAAAACCTTTGCGATCAGAAACACGCTGTTTCTGATCTAATCATGCGGAAGCGATAAAAGCTAAAAACCCATTAAGCCTAATGATCTTTTAATCGTTATAGTTTTAATCCTATTAGTTTGGTTTAGATCAATTTACCTGGTTGCTTGAGAATAGATCCACCAATGATCGACCAGCGAACGTCCCTCTAGTAGAACTGTATGAAACCCGAACAACAAAACTAAGATTCGACCGGGGGGGGGGGTCGGCGCCGGTTTTGGAGAGAGAGGGAGGAGGAAACTGAGAACTGGTTTTCTTAATTGAAAAGCTTATATTTTCCTTAACCCATAGGCTTTATTTATATGGAGGAAAAAATACAGTTTGTATGGAATCCAGTTTCCTTATAATAATTATCTCAAATCCTTTCCTTTTTAATTAGCTGGAAAAGAATTTGCATACGATAATTACGATTATATATATTTATCTAATATATATAAAACTTATTAATTAACTATTATATATTTATTTATCTAATAAATATATAATATCCTAATTAATTAATAACCCTCCAACTTTGGTAATTCTGACTGAAATTACCCAACTGATTTATAATACACTATTATAAATCCTAATTCTCCATTTCGGGGTTTCATCTAACTTGTTCGACTTATAGGTCCTCACAGGTGTGACCCTCAAGTGTCTCGTAACATTGGATATATAATCACTTGGTTTGTCAACTCTGCACATAATTCCTAACAGACTCCCACTTGTGCAAGTTGGCAATACCACCTTTGACTATACGGACCTAAGGAGGCCACCACCACGCCGGCTCTCATTTTCTCTCTCACTCTCTTTCTCCCTCTTCCTTCTTGCTGATCTCGGTGAACCACACCACCATTCCGCCGGAATCTCTCTCGCTGCTGCCTGTACCGCCTGCACCGGTTGCTCTCGAAGACTCTCACCAGCAATTTTTTCTCTCCGCTATCTGACTGAAAACCACTGCTTGCAGCTCGTCACAAACTGCTAACCTTCTGATTGCGATCTCGGGAATCTTCGGTACATTCTTTTTCAGTTTACGATTCTTGTATGTCTGGAATTTCTGTCTAATGTGATTTGTTCTTCTTGTGGGTGTAAGTTTTTGTGATTGTTAGATTGTACCGTCACCACTGGACGGACATAGGATTGTTGCACACACAAAGTTTCTCCACCACACACAACCATTTGCACTAATGGCGTCCTCAAGTCGCCGTAAGCGATCACGCCCAAATCGACAAAGACCAAATCCGGCTATTGAGCATGATGAAACCCCCATACCAATTTCAGCCCCAACACCCATAGTTGACACTTACGGGATTATATTTCAGGAGTTTGGACACTCGGACCGTTTTCTGAAATTGCGTGAACGACATATCGTGTCTACCAAATTTTGCAATTCGGATGCATTACATGCTTTAGGCATCTCTGAGGGTGTTACGGAACTTTTTAAAAAGTTAGAGTGGGAAAACTTATTGAATCTTGAGGCCGCCACTTATCCACCACTCACTCTAGAGTTTTTGTCCACATTATCTGCCGACCGCTTAGATGGTATATGTTGGGAATTGCAGGCAAAAACAAACATGCACAGCGGAATAAAACTGAATTCCCAAACCAGAAGATCCAACCTAAACGGGTTTAGATACAATTACAAGAGGGTTTAGAACAATACCTTATAGGATTAAATTCAAACGGTTTTCGGAAAGCTAACGGGAAATACACCGCTACTGCACCACCACGAGAACCGCTGCTAGACCGCCTTAGGATTAACCAAATACTCGAAACCCGAAAACTGGTTAAGTGTGTGTATGTGGGACGATTTTTGGGAGAGAGGGAAAGAGGTTTAGGCTTTTCTTTTTCTCTAAGTTACTAATGAGATGGAATTCTAAGAAAGCCTTAGGTTTACCATATATTTATATTAGTAAATATGGTAACTACCCAATAGAAAAACCCGATTAATTATCAAGCCCGATAGGCTTTAATTAAAACCTTTCCATATATTAATTAATTATTAATATATATCTAATAAATAATAAATAAACTATCTATTATTTATTTTCTCTCTTAATTAATTAATTATACCAATTAATTAATTCCACACAACTGGTAAATCCAATTGATCTATATTCGGGTGTGTAGCAGTGTGACCCACTAGTGCCTTATAACATTGGACACGGTAAACCTAGTTACTGTCTTGCACATAATCCTTTCAGACTCCCACTTGTGCCAGACGAGTAACTCAACTGTTACCATTAGCCTAAGGAGGTCCCTAGCCAGACAATTAGGTTAACCAGGTTATAAGATCTCTTATATCCAGAGAAACAATTCTCGCTAGAATTGTACACAGGTTCATTCCTTTTACACGCGATATCTCTAAAGTGAGTTTTAGACATGGAGCGGAGGACTTCAATCTTAAACTCAAGTTTTTCTTGACTCTGATCTCGATTGCCTGCAGTAACGGAACTTTCCAGATAACAACTGTTATTCTATCCGAGCGTTGCCACGCATTTCTGCCAATCTCAACCGTCAAGGGGCCCGGAAATATCTCTCCTTTTACAGAGGTGTAAATCCCTTCTTGACTATCTGCATCTGGTCACATGGCTTCCGCTGCATCTAGTCACGCCCCGTATGGCCACCCTGTTACGGCGTAGCGTTAGAACGTGCTAAGAGTACAACAGTCCTCATATTTCCAGACCAAATATCTCAGGTCTAAGGACAACCTATCATCAAGTCAATGCTCATGACATAGGCTCCATGGAGCAGACTTGAAACTGGTCACTTCCAATACTCAAACACTCTGATGAGTATCTATGAATGTTTGGCCACATCACTTGTGCTTTTATTCATTACGTTGAATAAATCACCAAACACTCATAATAGCGTTACAACCCTGCTAAGGTTCCCACCTTAACAAGTAGCTACGGAACTTTTAGATTTTACTTACAAAACTTGTATATAAAATCAAGGATAATTAAATATGCTAAAACTGATTAATTTGAGACAATCATGAATAAAATCCTCCTTATTTCCATCACACAGTGAAAATAATAAAACTTACACGATATAAAGTCTCAAAAATTAATCCATGGTAATAATCAAAAACTAAAACTAGCTACTAGTATCCATGATAACACCAAAATTATACATGTTTTGGTTGCGCGTAATCGTATGACTTTACCCCATTTCTCACCCGTTTATGATCATTTCATGCACTAAATGAGCTTATTATTGTTTATGTAGAATTTGGAGGCCGTGGAACGGAAAAGTACAAAAAAAGGCGAGAAAACGTGAAAAATGCACAAAGTCAACTCAGGAGACACTTGGCGTTCGCAAGATTCTGAATCTGGCGCCGCCAGATTCGACTGAATTGAAGATTAGGGTTGAATTAAGTGTTTGGCGTCGCCAAACTAGCAGTCTGGCGATCGCCAGATGACCCCTGGGTGTTTTCCTTTAAATATCAGCCTCCTCCTTCAGTTTAAGACATGTTCGATACACGAGAGAAGTACGGGATACGAGGAGGAACGAGAGTGAGAGTACGAAAGGTGCCGATACGCTGCGGGAATCGATCCCCGATCATTCGTCGTTGTAGTGTCGGTATCATGTCGATGTCCACTTTTGTTTGTGTTTATGTTTTCATCATGAGTAGTGAGTAGTTTATTAGTAGTGCTTGTCATGGTCGATGAACCTTTATGGATGATACTTTGTGATTAATGTTTACTGGTTTGTTTTGATTAATTGAATGTCTTTTATGGTTTTTTTCTGATTATTATTGTTGTGGCAATTTGAATTCAATTGGTTGGGTGTATTTGTTAGACCAAAACAGATAGACTCCGAAAGGATAATCAACCTACCTTAGCCTGACTTGGACCAAAAGGTTGTGTTAAGGGGTTACTTGGACCAATAGTGACTAGATAGTAAAAGAGCAATTGCAATATTGATTAGGAAGGGTTTACCGATTCTAGATTGTGGACCAAACGATTTAGGATTGGAATTAGGAGGATCGTATCCTAGTTTCTAACCATAATATTCACATGTTAGGGTGTCCTAGACTTAAATTCCTACAATAGTCAAAACAACCAAACATTCGACCTATTCATATCATCCATATTGGGGATTCACTTCACCATGATAAGTACTGCTGTTTTTCCTTATTATAATCTTAAATCAGTATTTTAATTACTTTCTTAGTTTTTACCTAGTTAATTGTCTTTTTAAGTATTCAAACCTTTTTCATACAAACCCCCCCCCCTTTAGGTTAATTAAACCAATTCAGACTTTAATCTACGATAACTTGACCGTTCCCAGTGGTAGATACGATACATGGACTTTCCTACACTATATTACTCACGATCAGGTGCGCTTGCCTGTATATGTGGTAAGACGGTGGCTAGGCATTAGAGGTTAAAACTTGTTACGCTTTTTATATACGATAATTACCGCATCAAGTTTTTGGCGCCGTTGCCGGGGAACGGTAGTTGTTAGGTTTTAGTCTTTATTAGTTTTCTTAATCGATCCTTGTGAGGGATTCTTTCCCTTGCAAGTTTTTCGCTTTCTAGTTTAATTAGTTAGTTTTATCTTTATTTTTATTTTATCTCTTTGTTTCCCGCAAGTTGCCCGTAACCGTTTGTTGTGATTTTAGTCACGGTAGACTTGTTAGAGCCATTTGAGGAGCCGGAGAGAGAGTTCAGAAAAAGAAACAAAAAGAAGTCCAAAGCAAACAAAGTTCGCCCGAGAGCTTTGATTTTTGAGATGGGAGACGAGGCACCGATGTGGACTGCCAGGAGAGCCGCTCCAACTGTACCCACCAATCCGATCACGAAGCCGAACATGAACAAAGAAATCCCGGGGAAGCTCCTACACATGATCAAGGACCTTACCTTCGACGGGAAAAACGATAGCAATCCTATCGTTCACATGGAAAACTTCGTGGACATTTGTGATCTGTTCAAAACAGAAGCGGACCGGGATGATGCAATTCGTCTTCGGGTCTTTCCTCTAACGCTTATCGGAGAAGCTAGGGCTTGGTTGCGATCCTTAGAGCCGAGCTCAATCACTACTTGGGAAGGACTTCGTTCAAAGTTCCTTTCCCGATTCTTTCCACCATCCAAGATCGACAAATTGAGAGCCGAGATCCGATCCTTCCAACAACAAGACGGGGAAACCATATCCGAAGCATGGGAACGTTTCAAGCACCTCCTAAACTCGTGCCCGAGTCACGAGTTGAATAAGAGTGAACAGGTTCAAACTTTCTATAGTGGACTTGCTTATTCCTCACGAGCTACTTTGGATTCATCTGCAGGTGGTGTCTTCATGTACAAAACGCCCACGGAAGGTTACAAGCTCCTCGAAGACATGCTCATACATAACATAGATTGGAGGACGGACAAGCGTTTACAAATCCCGAGGATGGCCGGAAAGATCTCAACCGACTTTGATCCATCCGATGAATTAGCCGCTATGAAAAACCAACAGGTAAAGTTTGAACGCAAAATCGAGGAACTTATTAAATCTGTTCATGCTTTGCAGGTTGGATGCGAGGAGTGCAATGGACCACACTTGACGAAGGATTGCCCGAACAGACCGATGATGACACCCGAGGAGGTGAACTATATCAACCGAGGCGATTACCAAGGGAGGTGGAACAACAACCGTAATTTCATCCCTAGACCTCCCGGTTTCTTTGCACCAACTCAACAGAACCAAAGACCGGATGGAGAGCCACGTGTTTCTATCAAAGATCGGATTTTCCAATTCATGGATGCGCAAAAGAAGCTAAACAATGAAGTAGGTTCATACCTACGTAATCACCAAAGTACCATCCAGAATTTGGAATTGCAAGTTGGACGTGTTTCGCAAATGCTAAGTGAAAGGACGCAAGGAGAATTGCCAACGCAAACACAAGTCAACCCGAAGGTGGAGAATGTAAAGCCGATGCTCATGATAATCGGAGAGCCGTCAAAAAATAAGTGGACGGACATCTACACCAAGAAGTACGTGGAAATTGAGAGTGAAAGTGAACCCGATTATGCCACGGATTACGATTCGGAGGGGTTCACCGTGTCATTCGAACACCTAAGACTCAAAGTGCCCGAAGCTTCAAGTGATGATGATGATGAGGAAGATGGAAAGCAAGGCGGATACGCGGAATTCGTGATTCCAAAGAAAGAAGATAAAGGAAGAGAAGGAAAAAGCACCGGAGGATGACCTCATCTACATTGCACCTATCAAACATGATCCAGGGAGTTATAACCTACCTATTTCTTGTCATAAATTTAGTGGTCTTGCTTTGGTAGATTCAGGTGCTGCTCTTAATATGATGCCTGTCGGTTATTGCAGAAAAATGGGAGTTAAGAAGATCATGCCAACAAACTATCAATATCGAGGAGTGAACGGTTACATGACAACACCGTTAGGAATAGCGGAAGGAGTCCCGATTCGTATTGGCAAATTTGTTTACTATACGGACTTCGTCATAGCTAACCTCCACAGAACACGAAAATCCCAATAATCCTCGGGAGATCTTTCTTGCACACCGCTCAAGTGAATACCGATATGCGAAACCAAGTCACGAGCTTAGGCTATGGAGACAATCGGATTTACTTTGATCCTAACGGAGAGCCGGTTAGACACCTCGATGAACCATACGAAGATCCTTCTCTGGCCTACAACAAGAGCACGAACCGCCCGTTACTCCCTCATGAACTTGGGAAGAAAACGGAGGACTATCCGAACCCGATGCGTAAAAAGGAGCAATCAACCAAGGAACCGGGATCCTCCAAGAAAGATCACAGGAAGAAGAGGGGCTCGTCAGCCTGACGTGCCAAGAAATGAGCCGAAAGTGGGGTCGAGCTCTAGACCCGTCCAAAAATGAAGCGCTTCTCGGGAGGCAACCCAAGCTTTTTCGTTTCTTTCGTTTTTAATGATTTTCGTGTGTGTTTTTATTAATGTTTTCGTTTGATATTGCTTAGGTAACCATACGGAGGGGATAAAAACCAGATTCGAGCGAAATCGGAGTGCGATGCAACTTTTCAGAAGTTAGAAACAGTGGGCATTTCGCGATCGCCAGATTCCAAATCTGGCGACGCGAAGTTGGTAGGCCACGGTAACAGGTAAAAATTTCGAACCTCGCGACGCGAAAAGAGCAGCTTGGCGACGCCAAAATTTTAAAAACTAGGGTATTTTGAAAAACTGCCCGTTTCGCGATGCAAAACCCAGGGTTTCGCGACGCGAAGTCGGGACAGACGGGTTTTTAACCCTCTTTTCTCACTTTTTCACTTCACCACAACCCTAATTTCTTTTAGGCGCCGCTAAACCCTCTCACGTTCTTGCGAGATTCGACTTTCTAGAGCTTCAATTTCATCAATTTCCATGGCTAAGGTATGTTTCCTAACTTCAATTTCGTAAGAATAGCTTGAATTGGTAAGTGGAGATCTTGTTTGGACCATCAATGGTGTTTGTTTGCTAAAATTGAATTAGACCTTGTTTTTGAATCACCATTGATTGATTGATGCTTATGAGTTGATGCATGCCCAATTTTATGATTGAAACTTCATGTTAGCATGCTTTATGTTTATTTAATCTAGTGATTGTGGTTAAATGATAAGTGTGGGGATCTTGATGACATCAAAATCCCCCATTCCATCCTTGTTAGCTAGATTATTTGTATGGAGGTTGGACTAAAAGTTCAAGTGTGGGGATGTTTCACATCCCCATTGTTCTTGTTTTGTCATGCATATATTTGGTAATTGAACTTGTTAGTCGTATAGGTTTTGTCTCGTTAGAATTTTTGAATGTGAATAAACCTTGTCTTGCGTTTATGGATTGAAATTTTTTAAGACAACGGTATTTTGGTTTTGTAGAGACAAAGAACCCGCTCGTCTACGACCGCCGTAGCTAACTTCCGTGCACTGGATGGAAGTCATGTTTTCACCTCCTTTGCAAACGACCCAACTTTGAATGGCCCGAAGAGGGAGGAGTTTCGGGACACCGTCAACCGACTTCTCCCCCGCCAAGTGCTTATACCAAAAAGAGTCGATTGGGATCTTCTCGGATCAATGGGAGTCGAGAATGACATCAAAGCAATTCTTGAAAAGCACGCATACGACGAGGATGGCAATGAGTACTACATATGCCATGCATGGGAGCGAGTTTTCGATATTGCCGAGACCCTCTACCGAGAGATTATTGTGGAGTTTGTGGCCACGTTTCGTTTCGATGCGATCAAGGCTCTTGGGGAATTTCATCAAACATGCATGACGTTCCGACTTGGTGGCGTTTGGAGATCTCTATCTTTGATCGACTTTGCTCTTGCCTTGGGGATATATACCCAATCGGATGTTGATGCTCCCGGATTTGAGGAGTATATGTGGGCGACTTCGAAGAGACCCGATGGTTTTGATCCACGTTTGGCGTGGTCGATCTTGGGTGATGGTGACTATCATGGCAACCTCAAGGTGAAAGGTTTTCTTGCTTCATCGGACCGACTCTTGCACCGCATGCTCATTCAAGCGGTGAACGCTCGTTCTTCGAGTAAGGAGAAAGTTACCGTACAGGATCTTTGGCTTCTTGAGCAACTCTCTACGGATGACAAATATCCGAATGCTCCGTATCTCATCGCCGCTCAACTCGCCAAGGCGAGTGGTTATCGAGAGGGTAGTCGCATAGTTGGTGGCCAGTACGTGACGCTCTTGGCCAAGCACTTCGGTGTCCTAACCAACGCCGCTATTGCTTCGATGACGAACCTCGGGGAGATGGGGTTGATTGACATGGACCAACTCCAAGGCATGGGCGTGGCAAGAGTTGAGCACATGGTTGGAAGAGACTACAATGCATGGATCCATAATCCTCAAGCTTATAGGAGTCAACTGAGAAGTCAACCGAGTCAAGCAAGGAGTGAAGCACCAAGAAGCACGCATGAGATTGGTGGAACAAGTGGAACGAGTGGGGCGAGTGCGGGTCAACAACCGGCGGATTGGATGGCATATTCGGGTTACCAAGACTTGAGTAACCGACTCTCGGAGATGTCACTTTCCTATGGCCGTCATCAACAGCATATGGAGTACAACACCGTGGAGGCTCTTCAACAAGCCAACTGGCAGAGTGGAGTGATGAACCAGATGGCCTCCCACTTCGGTATTCAACCGAATACCGCTTATGCTCCATCTCCATATTGGCCATACTCCGAGGATGCTCCGCCCGGTTACCCGACTTATGAGGATTGGCAAAACCAACCTCGTGACCCTTATTGATCTCTCTCGTTTATCTCCGTTATATGGTTGTCATATACAATTTTATTTTTTGAACTGCGTGGTTGTGTTTGGTTGAACAATTTTATTTTATTTTGGATTGTTTAGGATTTTAAGTAGTTTGATTTGGTTTATTTTCATTTGTTCATTTTTACTTTTTCTTTTTCTTTTTGTTGGTAGATACGGCGATTTATGATCGAGCACGATTTTTATGCACCACTCTCAGATCAGAACAGATTTCGTCACATAACCCGGGAAGTTTCTCTTTTTCCCAATTACTCCATAATTGTGTTAATTGTTGCATTGAAGACACTGCAAATTTTAAGTGTGGGGAGGGGGTTATGTAGACTTATCTGTTTAAATGGGTTCACTTTTTGCTTATGGATTGTCGTTTTTCAAACTTTTGAAAGCTTTGAGAGTTAACCCCAATTTTTTTTTTCGAAATCTGAGATTGTTTTTGAGACTGAGTTGCTTGCATAGGAGAACACTGAATAGGATTAGTTGAGTAAAAGGATGTCTTGGAATACTGATTACCATGAGTGTCTCACCCAATTCCGTTGAGAGATTGAGCCTTAATTGTTATATCTGTTTATTTTGTGAGGAATACCGACTTTGACCCAAGGTAGAACTTGTCATTTGAATGCTTGTCGAGACCACATAAGAGGAGTATTTATCACCATTGCACTGATAGAGGCCTTCGTTTCTAACCCTTTTAGCCTTCGTCAGATGATCTCATCATAAGATTGTCTGATTTGCCTAGCCTTTGATTGAAAAGTGTTCACCTTTTAACACTTTATCCCTTGTAACCATTTTGAGCCTTAGCCTTTTCATTTCATTACCCACTATACACTTTATCCTTGGGCCTAATTGTTTTATCTATCTTTTGGCCGTAACTTAAATTTGAATCTTGAGATGTTTTGATCCAGTTTTTCATATCTGACAATTTTTATGGGATTGAGAGTAAAAAGAGCCCAAAAGCAACATAGTTGCTGCTCTGGAAAAAAAAGAGAAAAGAAAATATTTGAGACTAAGAAAAGAAAAGAAATATCAAAAGAGTCGAGAATACAAAATAAAAAGAATGAGAGCTGAAAAGAGTGAAAAAGAATTTGTGCCCCAAATAAGCCATAGGCTTAGGCCAATTCTAAAAGAAAAGAAAAGAGAGGAAGTACTTATCCCAAAAGTCTCATTATTTGAAAGTCAGATTACTTCACTGTTTGGATCATTACTGATTGAGTTTTCAAGTTTTTGTTGCAAAACCCTTAGTCACTTATATATCCTTTATCCTACCCTTAACCCTTAGCCTAACATTACAACCCTAAAGTCCTCTTGACGGTTGACAACTTCTCAGTGGTGGAGATTAGATTTGGTGACAAGCTTATGCATGCGGGAATTAGTCGAGTATTGGTGTGATCACTTACATATACACTTTTACCCTGAGAGATACACTTTATATGATTATTCATGCTATGTGAGGGTGAAAGGTTGATCTTGGTATCCGATTGCTTAATGAATCTTGTTTGTGTGTTTGATTGTGTGAGTATTCTTTGTTCTCTTTGATGATCTTGGGTGAAGATAATTTTGGAGTTATCTTTCTTATCTTCCAGTCTTTTGATTGAGGACAATCAAAGCTTAAGTGTGGGGATTTTGATAACACCAAAATTATACATGTTTTGGTTGCGCGTAATCGTATGACTTTACCCCATTTCTCACCCGTTTATGATCATTTCATGCACTAAATGAGCTTATTATTGTTTATGTAGGATTTGGAGGCCGTGGAACGGAAAAGTACGAAAAAAGGCGAGAAAACGTGAAAAATGCACAAAGTCAACTCAGGAGACACTTGGCGTTCGCGAGATTCTGAATCTGGCGCCGCCAAATTCGACTGAATTAAAGATTAGGGTTGAATTAAGTGTCTGGCGTCCCCAAACTAGCAGTCTGGCGATCGCCAGATGACCCCTGGGCGTTTCCCTTTAAATATCAGCCTCCTCCTTCAGTTTAAGACATGTTCGATACACGAGAGAAGTACGGGATACGAGGAGGAACGAGAGTGAGAGTACGAAAGGTGTCGATATGCTGCGGGAATCGATCCCCGATCATTCGTCGTTGTACTGTCGGTATCATGTTGATGTCCACTTTTGTTTGTGTTTATGTTTTCATCATGAGTAGTGAGTAGTTTATTAGTAGTGCTTGTCATGGTCGATGAACCTTTATGGATGATACTTTGTGATTAATGTTTACTGGTTTGTTTTGATTAATTGAATGTCTTTTATGGTTCTTTTCTGATTATTATTGTTGTGGCAATTTGAATTCAATTGGTTGGGTGTATTTGTTAGACCAAAGCAGATAGACTCCGAAAGGATAATCAACCTACCTTAGCCTGACTTGGACCAAAAGGTTGTGTTAAGGGGTTACTTGGACCAATAGTGACCAGATAGTAAAAGAGCCATTGCAATATTGATTAGGAAGGGTTTACCGATTCTAGATTGTGGACCAAACGATTTAGGATTGGAATTAGGAGGATCGTATCCTAGTTTCTAACCATAATATTCACATGTTAGGGTGTCCTAGACTTAAATTCCTACAATAGTCAAAACAACCAAACATTCGACCTATTCATATCATCCATATTGGGGATTCACTTCACCATGATAAGTACTGCTGTTTTTCCTTATTATAATCTTAAATCAGTATTTTAATTACTTTCTTAGTTTTTACCTAGTTAATTGTCTTTTTAAGTATTCAAACCTTTTTCATACAAACCCCCCCCCCCCTTTAGGTTAATTAAACCAATTCAGACTTTAATCTACGATAACTTGACCGTTCCCAGTGGTAGATACGATACATGGACTTTCCTACACTATATTACTCACGATCAGGTGCGCTTGCCTGTATATGTGGTAAGATGGTGGCTAGGCATTAGAGGTTAAAACTTGTTACGCTTTTTATATACGATAATTACCGCATCAATCCAGGTACTGCATCCCAATGGAATTAGCATGTGTCTCATGCTTTACTCTAGCTAGCGGCTTTGTCAGTGGATCTGCTACATTCTCGTCCGTCGGAATCTTGCATATTCTTACGTCTCCTCTTCCGATGATCTCTCGGATGAGGTGAAACTTCCGTAGTACATGTCTCGACTTGTGATGCTCTCTAGGCTCCTTAGCTTGCGCCACAGCCCCAGAGTTATCACAATAAATATCCACTGGTCTAGAGATACTGGCTACGACTCTTAGATCCGTGATAAAGTTCCTGAGCCAGACCGCTTTCTTTGCTGCGTCTGAAGCTGCAATGTACTCGGCTTCGGTGGTAGAGTCTGCTATCGTGTCTTGCTTCGAGCTCTTCCACGAGATCGCACCTCCGTTTAGGGTAAAAACGTACCCTGACTGTGATCTGTAATCATCCCTGTCGGTCTGGAAACTAGCGTCAGAATAACCAGTGACACTAATCTCATCCTCAGAACCTCCAAAGACCAAGAACATCTCCTTAGTACGCCTCAGGTATTTCAGAATGTTCTTGACAGCCACCCAATGGGCTTCACCTGGGTTCTGCTGGTATCTGCTCATAACACTTACTGAGTAAGCAACATCGGGCCTGGTACATAACATGGCATACATGATCGACCCAATTGCCGAAGCATATGGTATCGATTTCATCTTGTCCTTATCTTGACTAGATTCGGGACACTGTGTTTTACTTAGCACTATACCATGTTGCATCGGGATAAATCCTTTCTTGGATTCATCCATCCTGAATCGTTTCAGGACTTTATCAATGTATGTACCCTGACTAAGTCCGATAAGCCGCCTAGATCTATTTCTGTAGATCTTTATACCAAGTATATATGCGGCTTCTCCAAGGTCTTTCATTTGGAAACATTTGCTCAACCAAGCTTTAACACTCTGTAAAGTTGGTACGTCATTTCCAATGAGTAGAATATCATCTACATATAAGACCAAGAAGGTTACTATGCTCTCACTGAACTTTGTGTAAACACATGGCTCAAACTCACTTTTGGCAAAACCAAATTCTTTGATTCGCTCACCGAAATGTAAGTTCCAGCTCCTGGATGCTTGCTTTAATCCATATATGGATTTTAGCAACTTGCACACTTTATTAGGATTCTTTGGATCTACAAAACCTTCCGGTTGTTGCATGTAGACATCCTCTGTTAACTTCCCATTCAGGAAGGCTGTCTTAACATCCATCTGCCAAATCTCATAGTTGAAATATGCTGAGATGGCCATCAGAATCCTAATGGATTTTAACATAGCTACTGGCGAGAAAGTTTCATCATAGTCGATACCATGAGTTTGCGTGAAACCTTTCGCAACCAGTCTAGCCTTAAAAGTGTGCACATTTCCGTCCATGTCTGTTTTCTTCTTGAAAACCCATTTACGCCCAACAGCTCTACAGTGCTGGGGTAAATCTGTCAACTCCCAAACTTGGTTGTCGTACATGGACTGCATCTCCGCCTTCATGGCTTCTTGCCATTGTTCAGACTCATTGCCTGATACAGCTTCTCCATAGGATGTAGGCTCATTCAGGTCTCCAGCATCCTGGGAGACTAGAAATCGAAGATACCTATCTGGTTCTTGCCTTATCCTAGTGGATCTGCGAAGGTCCTGTGTTTGCACCTCCTAAACCGTTTCCGGTTGAGTCTCAACATCATCTTGTTGAGTGACTGGCTCAACAATCGGTACAGGTGTATCTTCCTCTACTATCTGTAGGTCTATATCATTTCTGGTATTCTCTTGATTGAGAAACTTCTCCTCCAGAAATTCTCCATTGCGAGCCACAAATACTTTGTTCTCGCTAGGATTATAGAAGTAGTATCCCAGTGAGTTCTTGGGATAGCCTACGAAGAAACACTTATCTGATTTGGGTTTGAGTTTCTCCGAGGTTGTACGCTTAACGTATACCTCGCAACCCCAAATCTTCAGAAAAGACAACTTAGGCTTCTTGCCTGTCCATAGCTCATATGGAGTCTTTTCTACCGATTTAGTTGGCACTTTGTTCAGTATGTTTGCTGCTGTTTCGAGCGTGTGTCCCCAAAATGATACTGGTAATGTGGAACGACACATCATTGATCGTACCATGTCAATCAGGGTACGATTCCTCCTTTCTGACACACCATTCATCTGTGGTGTATACGGAGGGGTGAGTTGTGAAACAATCCCACACTCTCTCAAATGACTGTCAAATTCCAGGCTAAGATATTCTCCACCACGGTCTAACCTCAAGAACTTGATCTTCCTGTCAAGTTGATTCTGTACTTCACTCTGAAACTCTTTGAATTTCTCGAAATTTTCAGACTTATGTCGTATCAGGTAGACATATCCATACCTACTGAAATCGTCAGTAAAGGTAATGAAGTACCGGTATCCTCCTCTCGCCTCATGACTGAAAGGTCCACACACATCAGTGTGTATGATCTCCAACAAGTCATTGGCCCTTTCATTGTCTTTGTTGAAAGGATGCTTTGTCATCTTGCCCGACAAACAAGATTCGCAATTACTAAAGGGCTTAAAATCGAAAGTCCCTAGAAGTCCTCCTTTCTGGAGTAGTTCTACGCGTTTCTTGTTTATATGTCCAAGCCGACAATGCCAGAGGTAAGTTTGATCCTCGATGTCTTTGGATCTTTTACTTATATGATAGATTTCGTTATTACTTTCTTGGAGATTTAATATGTATAGACCATTCGAAGGAATTGCTTTGAAATAAAACATGTCATTTTTAAAGCAAGAAATCATTTTATAATCATATTTATAATAAAATCCTTGGTCTACCAACAAATCAAAAGAAAGAATATTTTTGATCATCTTAGGAAAATAATAACAAGTATCGAGTTCCAAAACTAGACCCGAGGGCAAACTAAGACTGTAAGATCCTACGGCTTCAGCTACAAGCATCGTGCCTTCACCGACTCGTAGGTTCGAACGATACTTCCTCAAGGGCTCCCTTCTTTTGAATCCCTGTAAATGATTACAAATATGGTTACCACTTCCTGTATCAAGTACCCATGATTCATAAGAAGTGATCAAACAATCTATCATAAAGATACCTGGCGCATCGGATAGACCGATGTCCATCTGGTCAACGTTGAATGAGTAGACACAGATATCTTGGCTACCACATTCTGGGCAACTTAGATCTCCCAGCTCATCAATCCAATCAGTAGTGTCCATGAGATCAGCACTTGCTTCTTTTGGCTCCAGACTGTCCAAAATATCCTCATGAACCTTTGCCACGTCCATCCTGGGTTCTCCCATAGCTGTGACACGAATCTCCTTCGGGAGTGAGAACCACATTAGATACACAAGCTCCTCCTGAGTCATCTTGTATCCAAGTCGCGACAAACACTTAAAGAGTCTCCTTATTTCCAGGAGATGATCTTTAACTGATTGGCCTCTTTTCAGCTTCAGTGAAAAGATTTCTTTCATGATCAAATATTTACCACAATTCTTATAGAAGCCAATCTGGTTTTCTATACCCTTCACGACCTCATGGCAGAACTTAACTCTGAGATCGACCGTGAACTCGGGCGAAGCAGAGAAAGACAGAATAGACATCACGTCAGATTCATCAGCCATAAATCTAAAATATTCAGCAAATTCCTCTTCAGGGGCATTGCTCTTAGGTCGTGACAGTGGTTTATTGATCACATAAAGCTTATCCTGGTCCCGCAAGACATTATCAAAATGCAACTTCCAAACTGGATAGTTTTGGCCCGTAAGCTTCCACTTGCCCATAATTAGGCGAAGTGATTCCTCAGGTGAATAAAACGGAACGGTAGTAAAAGACATCTACATAAAGAATAAATTCTGATTTAGTTTATTGATTATAAAACTTCTAATAAATTTATTACCCTTAGAAAAAATAAGTTTATTAGACTAGAATCCATATTTCACATGTGTCGGTAAGCGGCTTGATCACACAAACCGACCCATGCTATTTCTGGTAGGTAACCACTTATACCAATCGCATTTTAAACGAAAATACGACTTCTAAAACGTCGGGACATCGAATATTACATTCGTGCATATTTAGTCCCTCTAGTGCGCTTTGGCCCGATACGACACGGTAAATTGTTACAAAAACCAAAATAGATCGCACCACTTGAGACTGGGTGTACTTGTCGCACCACTTGAACGCGGATGTCCAAGGCTTGCTCACTTCCAACACCCGCGTACCTTACGCCAAAAGGGTCTCAAAGTGGGTCGCACTCACGTGATCTAAGATTTTTAAACCTAAGGGGTTTTTAGCCAGTTTTTCAAAAACCTTAATTTTAAAACTGATTCGAAAAACACTCTGTAATTGAACCTCTAGGTTTTTATAAAACATCTCATTAGATTTTTAGAACTACGTTTTATCACAACCACGCAATTAAAATCAAACCACGCAATTATATAAAACGTAAAATTAAAACTGTGTCATAGCTTTTGCCCCTAAACTATTGTCAGTTGAGTGAGCCAACACTAAACTGACGGTCTTTAACCTAAGTGACAAGCAACGCACAAGGCATGAAGGTAGAATGCTCCCACTGGCTCCGACATCCTCGGTTGTGTCTCCAAAGTTCGTCTCTATGGTTTTCTCCGTCTTCGGTATAATTTTAAAATACATAAAATAAAAATTACAATAAAAGGGTTGTAAATGGCACGCAGGCCTCCCTTACCAAAACAGAGATAAAATAAAATAAAACATAACCATAGGTCTGGGGCTTGGCTATGACACTCGCAACTAACAATTCAAATAAAACAAATTTGAAATAAAGCAGTTACGATAAACAGGATATAACCAAACTACAAAACTCAACTGGTTTTATAATTATCTAAAATTAATTTTAAAAAACGTAAAATTAATCTTATCCGGAGTTTTAACCTATCTGGTTACAAACAACCCTATCAATCACGAAACCTTATCTGATACCAATACTGATAACAACAATAGCAACTAGCGGTTACTTATCGTAAGTTATCGGTTATTGATGACAACGGAGCCGGAGCCACCGTCGTCATCGGTCGTCGGCGATCTACCCAAAAACACCACCGGCGACAGCAGCGGCAACCAAGGTCACCACCGCCGCCGCCGCTAGGCCAATCGACGACGACAGCAGCCGCAGCAGCCATCGCCTCCGTGGCCGGCGATATCAACAACAACAAACAACCATCGTCGTCACCACCGATTGGTGGTGCGGCTTGCGATCACGAGAAACATCTAACGATCGCCACCGCCTTGGCTCGGCCCTAGGGCAGCCGGCGGGTGGCTCGGTGGTTTGTGGTTTGTCCGGCGACGACGGCCAAAGCCGCCGCCACCACCATACTGCCGCCGCCACCGCTGGGCAACAACAGCGCCACCACCATTCGGTGGTTTCCGATACGCCACCGCCATCGTTACACCACCGCTGCCCAATCGAGGTTTGCGGTGGTCGTTCAATCGACGCAAATCAACCGCCAGGCGGCGACAACAGCCATAAGCCGCTGCCACCACCGCTTTGCTGCTGCCTTCGATCATCATTACCACCGACGCCACCGTGGGGCGCGGTGGTTGTCCGGACCGACGCCGTCGCCACCGTTCGTGGTGGCCGGCGATCGGTTAGTGGTTTTCCGATCGGCAAACGGCCGTGATACCACCACCGATGATCGTGGTTTCCTGTGATAACGATAAAAATCCAATTTTTAAAGAAACAGATAAAATCGAATTTTTAACAAATATAATCTAAACATTATAAACAGTTTATCACAATCAAACAATCCTGATCTAAACGTTTAGGAAGTGGCTCTGATACCACTGTTGGGAATTGCAGGCAAAAACAAACATGCACAGCGGAATAAAACTGAATTCCCAAACCAGAAGATCCAACCTAAACGGGTTTAGATACAATCACAAGAGGGTTTAGAACAATACCTTATAGGATTAAATTCAAACGGTTTCCGGAAAGCTAACGGGGAATACACCGCTACTGCACCACCACGAGAACCGCTGCTAGACCGCCTTAGGATTAACCAAATACTCGAAACCCGAAAACTGGTTGAGTGTGTGTATGTGGGATGATTTTTGGGAGAGAGAGAAAGAGGTTTAGGCTTTTCTTTTTCTCTAAGTTACTAATGAGATGGAATTCTAAGAAAGCCTTAGGTTTACCATATATTTATATTAGTAAATATGGTAACTACCCAATAGAAAAGCCCGTTTAATTATCAAGCCCGATAGGCTTTAATTAAAACCTTTCCATATATTAATTAATTATTAATATATATCTAATAAATAATAAATAAACTATCTATTATTTATTTTCTCTCTTAATTAATTAATTATACCAATTAATTAATTCCACACAACTGGTAAATCCAATTGATCTCTATTCGGGTGTGTAGCAGTGTGACCCACTAGTGCCTTATAACATTGGACACGGTAAACCTAGTTACTGTCTTGCACATAATCCTTTCAGTATACACTTTCGTATGTTTAACGTAGAGAGATATTTGACCAATGAAGAACTGCTTGATATCTTTGGATTTCAGCGTCTCTCTCTATCTCGACGGCGTGGCACATTTTGTCCGAAAGACCGTATTCCCCCTTACTTTCATGCTACCTCATTTTGGCGAGCACTCACGGGGAGTAATGAGGAATTTGATTCTAGGCACGCTAAAGCTTGCTTGATTAGGCACCCGGTCATGCGTCTCGCACAACGCATCTTGTCGAGTACCCTTTTTGCTCGAACGGATACCGGGATTGTTCCTAAATATGAGCTTTATGTCCTTTGGGCTATGACCGACCCCGTAGGTATTCATGACCAACATTATCCGAATAGTCTCAAGTGCATTCTCGATAAGTTTTCTCGCACTCAGGAATCCTCCTCAGGGGAAATCTGTATTGGTGGCCTCATCACATTGATCGCCACCAAACCCCCACTTTCACTGACCATTCCCTCTGAGTGGAAACCTGTCGCACCCATTACGTCACTTGATCTTCTCTGGCTCTCGACTAAACTTCACATGATTGAACCAATACCCGAGAGAAACAGATTTCATTGGCTCATTGATCATGACCGCCACCCGGTCACACTACCATCTCCTCTCACGGCAATTACTGCGATCACACCGAGCACTGATTGGAGCTTTCCTAACGCTCCCCCTTCACCTACACAAGAGCCATCATCCGAGAACCCTCCTTCACAACCGGCTAACTTGCCCACTCTTGAGAGCCGCTTCGACGCCTTTGCTGTCGAGATGCGGCAACACATGGCACAAATCTTACGCAATCAAGAGATTTTGTTGAAGTACCATATTGATCAGGGGCATATTCCCCCTCCATCGTGATTTCTTTCTTTTCATTTTTACACTCTAACCCGAGCATTGAGGACAATGCTTCTTTTTGCTTGTGGGTAGGTGCTTTTCATTTTGTTTTGCATATAGTTTAACTTGCATTGCATTTTAGGTTGCATATATATATAAAAAAAAGAGATTTTTGAGTTCTCTTTGTTTTGTCAAGACTTGTAATGCACCATATCTTACCTTGCATGATTTAGTTGTTGGGTTCACTAACCGCATAACAACTTTTTGCCATAGTGTTGATGAACTTTCTTTGGTAGGAATAATGTTACCTTCGTTGACATTTGCATACACTATCGAGCATTTTGTTTCAAGTAGCCTCTAGGACTAGTTTGCATACCGTAGTCCCCCTACACTACAAATGTGACTATAGTTGATGGATTTACTTGGTGAGATTTTGGGACCTTTTGGATTGACACATATGTTATCAATTCCAATTCTCATTTCTTGTGTGTTATCTCCCATCGAGGTGTAGTCTAGACTTTTGAGTGGTTTCTCGTCCAAGTTTATCATGATTATATAGAGGCCTTCTTTTCATCTAAAAAAAAGATTTTTTTTCCTTTGCAACCCAATTTGAGCCTAAATACTAGCCTTTCTTTGTACCCCCATATACCTATAAAAAAAAACAAAAAAAAAAACCCATGCACATTAAGGTTGAATTCTTGAGATGATAGTTGGATTTGGCATAGAAATAAACACAAGCATAGCTTGTGGGTAGGTGGTTAGAGCATCTCCAACAGGTTTGCTATAATAGAAAATTTGATGTTTTTTCCCTAAAATGCTCCAACAGGTTTGCTAAAAGGATTGCTAAAATAGAAAAAACTTGAGTTCTCTCTAAATTTAGAGAATTCTCTAAAATCCTTAAAAGTAGATAGAGAAATATTATTTTAATATTTTCCACCAATAGAATAATTTGATTGTTTATTTTTTTTTTAAAGTTCATTGGAATTATAAATGTAAGTATATTTTAATAATATAAGTGATGATAGAATCTCTATAATAGAAAAGCTGTTGGAGATAGAAAAATATGATTTTAGAGATTTTGACATTTCATTTGCTATTTTAAAAAAAATTATAGCAAACCTGTTGGAGATGCTCTTAGTGTGTTGAGCCCCCAAAACAAGCATAGCTTGTGGGTTCACATGGTTACCTATCTCCAAAAACAAAAGGCAAAAAAATAAAATAAAAATAAGCCTCCAATCTATCAAAAACATTAGAAAAGAAAAAAAAAGAATCTTTTGTGCATACAAAAAAAAGAAAAAAAAAAACCATAACCCAATACCCATAACACCAATAAACGAGCCTAACCCTTACCTAACACCCCTAGCCTTACCTTAAAGCCCTCATTGCACATGTTTTCATGGTAGATTTTGGACTTGAGAATAAATTCAATGGTGTCAAGATTGCATTCATTTGTCTCGATTGGGATGGATTTGAGCGTATACACGTCCCTATACACACTTGAGAGCATTGAGCGAATACCGTGAGCATCCATCTTTATAGATTACCATCCCTTTCCCTAGCGACTATGGTGTGTATGCGAAATCTTCTTGGACTGCGATGTTTGTGATATGCTTGATTTGGTCGACATTTTGGTAATCATAGGTTCCTACTTGTTTTTAGTTAAATCCAACATGTGGTGATTAGTTGTGCAATTGTGGTATGTGGTCTTGATGCTTAGTTGTGTTAGTGAGATCGTGGGGTAATTTGTCTTGACACTTTCAAAGGTTTTCTTTTGTTTTCTTTTTCTTCCATTGTTTTTTTTCACCCGAATGAGTTCTACTTCTTTCTTGGGGACAAGAAAGTTTAGCTTGTGGGTAGTTTGTTAGGTGCATTTTATACACCTAAGTTTGTGCATATCAGATAAATTTTCGGTACATTTTAGTGTATAGTTTAGCAACATCATGCATTCTTTTCTAACTTTTTTCTTATTTTTCTTAAATCACGGTTGGAAACTCTTTTGGGAAAGCTTTTACGCATTTGGTATGTGTTTTGTGCAGATTGGACAAGTTTTTGAGGAAAGTGCGGTGAAATTGAAGGATGGTTCGAAGCAAGACGTGGGAGAAGCATGGATGAGCATCAAAGATGGCGAAAATTGGAAGAAACCGGAGCTTTTCTAAGGATAAAGCATGCTGTCTGGAATCACGGCCGGGAAGGATCTTCCCCGGCCAGGGAAGTTTTAGTGCAAAATTTTTATTTCAGACTTGTTTTGGGTTTTGCTTGTTTTGGGCTTTTAAGCCTAGACCTTTAAATAGCTTTCCTTTAGTTTTTAGTCTAGTCAGTTTTTAATTTGAACATAACGTATCTCAACTTCTCTGGGGGAGTTTCTCTTGGACGATTTTTCAATCTCCATGGGAAGAAGATGGTGCTTTGAAGCATAAGCAATTGGAATCCGACTTGCAAGCGGTTTTTGATGCGACATCTAGTATCTTCTTCCCTATTCTCTTCTAGTAAACTTAGTAGTTGTGTTGTTACTTGAACCTTGTTTAATTTGATGGTTTCTTTTGAATTTCTTCTTATTCTCTTCTTAATTGTTGTTTATTTACATAGTAATTCAATTTCCTGCACTTGTTAGTTGTTTAATTACTCTTACTTTATGTTATTGCATCTCTTTCCCTTTTTCCCTCTTGTATCTCCCTTATCTTCCCTTTAATCTTGTACTTTAGAGTTAGGTTAATTAATTTTCTGCACTAGATTAAATTTCCTGCACATGTCAATTTGATAAATTAGGGCTTTTCTTAGATTTGTGTTTATATTAATTGTATGTAGATTGAGTCTAATGTAAGTGTTGTGTATAATTAGGGTTTGTTTCAATTTCATGTTTTTAAATAGGTTCTAGATAAATAAACTGTTGTTTGGTCGTTAGTTTGATTTTTGTTTCCTTGGGTAATTGTCACTTAGGGTTAAAGATTTGGTATTGATCAATTGTTCGTAAAACAAATGAAGAGTTTTAACCTATTTTGACTCCAACGAAAGTTGAAGTTGATTTAATTAGGTTTTAACAAAGCATTTAGTAATTTTGACTAGTTTTTGAACCAAACGAGAGTTTGATCTTTTACTTCGGCTAAATTGATCAATGATAACGGTTTTAACATGAGAATAGTTAAGGACGTTTATTGGAAATATATTTGTTTAACCTTAATGTTTCTTTCCAACGTACTCATACTGCGAAAGTAAGTATCTTGGTTAAGAAAAGCTTTTCCGCCTCAAAAGAGGGTTGAAGTAGTTTTGTCTAACAAAATTCCACCATTTCTAAAGCCCAAGATCGACGTTACCCAATGTCCTTTAATCATGATTGTTGTTTAGTTACTTTTAATTTTTATGTATTTATCCTTTTTCCCTTAATCTTGTTTAGTTTTATGTCCACTTAGTGTAACAACGAAAATGATGAATCAATTCGCATAGCTAGGCCGTGATTATTAAGTGAGTTAGTGTTTAGACCATCTCCTCCCCGTGATCGACCCATATGCTACACACCCGTACGCTTGCGGTATAAATTTAAAACACATCAAAAACCTTGGTCTACCAACAAATCAAAAGACAAAACATTCTTAATCATCTTTGGAATATAATAACAATTATCCAGTTCCAAAACTAGACCTGAGGGTAAACTAAGACTATAAGATCCTACAGCTTCAGCTATCAGCGGAGTGCCTTCGCCAACTCGTAGGTTCGAACGGTCCTTCCTCAAAGTCTCTCTTCTAGTGAATCCTTGTAAATGATTACAAATGTGGTTACCACTGCCTGTATCAATTACCCATGATTCATAAGAAGTGATTAAGCAATCTATCAAAAAGATACCTGGAGCATCGGGTAAACCGATCTCTATCTGGTCGATATTCATCGAGTGCTCGCAAATATCTTTGCTACCACATTCTGGGCAACTCAGATCCCCTAGTTAATCAATCCAATCAGTATCCATGAGATCAACAGGTGCTGGTTTCGGCTCTAGACTGGCCAGAATGTCCTCATGTAGTGCTGCCACGTCAGTCTTTGGTTCTTTCATGTAGGCACTAGCTGTGTCACATATCTCCTTCGGGAGCGAGTACCACATTAGATATACTAGCTCTTCCTGAGCCATCTTGTACCCCAAACGTGTCAAGCATTTAAAGAGCCTCCTCATTTCAATAAGATGGTCTTTAACTGACTGATCCTTTTTCAGCTTCAATGAAAGTATCTCTTTCATGATCAGAAGCTTACCCCTATGTTTATAGAATCCCAACTGGCTTTCTATATCTTTCATGACCTCGTGGCAGGATTTATCTCCTAATCTATCCGTAAACTCGGATGACATAGAGAAAATCAGAATTGACATGACATCCGATTCATCCGCCAAGTATTTAAAATACTGAATAAATTCCTCTTCAGGAGAATTACTCTTAGGTCGTGATACAGGTTTCTCTAAAACGTAAAACTTACCCTGTGCACCAAGATATTATCAAGGTGCATTTTCCAAACTGGAAAATTTTGACCTGTAAGTTTCCATTTTCCATTGATGAGACGTAGTGATTTCTCAGGGGTATAAAACGGGATTACAGAAATTGACATCTACAATAAAGAATAAAATTCCAAACTTAGTTTATAATTATATCTTCTAATAAATTATTTACCCTTAAAAAATAAATTTATTAGACTAGAATCCATATTTCACATGTGTCGGGAAGCATGTGATCATGTCAAACCGACTCATGTGATTTATGGTAGCTAAAAACTATACCAATCACATTCTAACACGACTTCTAGATCGTCGGGACATCGGATATTTAATCCGTGCATATTTAGTTCCTCTAGTGCATTTTGGCCCGGTACCACCCGGTGAATAAATAATTACCAAAATAGACTGCACCACTCGGGACCTGGACAGACCCTGGCCGGTACCACCCGGAGATAATTCACAGAGTTTTATCACCCTCCAGTTTCGGTTTCAACACGGGCGTTCATAGCGTGTTCACTTACAACGCCCTATGTACCTTACACCGGAGGTGCCCCTAAAGTGGGTTGCACTTACTAATCTATGATTCTGATAAGGGTTAAAATTGCCAGTTTTTCAAAAAACTTGGATCCAAATACAAACTGTATTTGTATCCCTTTTATTTTGTTCTAACAATTTATATTTAATTCTAAAACGTAATTAAGCAACCACACAATTAATTAAATATAAACAAGCAAGCAAACTATGTCATAGTCAAAAACCCTTTAAACTATTGTCGTTTTGTGAGCCAACACAAAACGACGGTCTCAATTCTATGTGACAACACATAACTTGATCTTCTCGGTGCTCCCACTGGCTCCAAGCACCATGTTTGTCTCCGTGCTCCGTCTTCATGTATTTGACTCTTCTTGGGTTAATTTATTTTAAAAGAAAAACGTTACAATTAAAGCGGGTTGTAAATGGCTCGCAGGCCTCCCGTAACCAATAAATAACCAATGTACAAAAATAAAGCACAACCACGGGTCAACAGGGTTTGACTATGACAACTAAAACAAAATCTTAAAAGATTTTATTTTGACTAATTGAACAATTAATTTTTAATAAAACCAAGAATAATCCTTAGGGTTTAAACCTGTCTGGTTTTGAAATAAACCCTTAAATTCGAAGCCTAAAATGAAAAAAAAAAAACACATGACTGTGGCGTATCGTTTATCAAACTGATAACAATTGATCGCGTATCGATACGATTGTCGATAGTAGCAAGCTGCCACCACCAACAACCGCATCATCACCACCGTTCATGGTCATCGCCATCGGTTGGAATTCCGACGACAGCGGTAGCAATTGCCACCACCATCGCCGGTTTCCGGCGACTCGAAAAACGAACAGCCACCGCCACCGCTTGGAGTCGCGGTGCGGTGGTCAAGCAACTAGACGCCACCACCGCCACCATCGATGGTAGCGGCGGCCATCGTCGCCGACAGCGGCAGCAGTAACCTGCCGCCACCGCCACGTTGGTGGCTGTGTTCTTAATCGCCGCCGACTGCCACCACTGATCCGCCTTACGGTCGTCGATCGGTGGTTGGTAGTCTCCGGCGACAGCGGCAGTACGAACACCGCCACCATCGCCGTCCGGCGATCGCAAAAACACCCACCGCCGCCGCTTGCGGTCTCCGGCAACAACGACAGCCGTCACCGCCGTTTGTGATAGCGACTTCGGCCACCATCGCGTGTGGCCTACGATGAAAAAACACCACACACCGCCATCGCCATCGACGACAGCGGCCATGGCTGCCATCGCCGTTCGGCGATTCGATTAATCACCACCGCCACCACAAACGGTGGTGCGATGGTTTGATCGATCACCACCACCACCACCACGTTGGGTGGTTGATTGTTATTGGCCACAACCGACGCCGCGACCACAATCGGTGGTGCAACGGTTTGCGGTTCGTGGTCTGCCGTCGGCCACCACCATCTGTGGTGTAGCCGGCGGTTGTTCGTGGTGGTCTGAGGCCAGCGATCGGCCTGAGGCCAACGATTGGTCTGGTGGGACGGACGGCCAACTGCCGCCGTTCCACTGCCGGTTAGGTTTACGAAAAATCCAATTTTTTACAAAATTAAGAACATATAAAAAATCGAATTTTTATTCCTAAACAAACAGTTAAACCTGATCTGTAGGTTTTAGGAAGTGGCTCTGATACCACTGTTGAGAACCGATGAACAAAATACGCAGCGGAAAAACTAAATTCGATTCCCAATCGAGGATCCAATCCTAAAACCATACAAATACAATAAAGGGGGTTATGGGTATTTACCTTTTTCAAAAACGACTGGAATGCAAGTAGGGAGTACACCGCTACTGACACCGTACGAGAACGAGGTTGCTAGACCACCCAGGATTGATCAGAAAAATGACTCCGATTTGTTGTGTGTGTGTGTGTGTGTTGCCGGCGGCAATGAGAGAGAAAGAGGGAGAGTAAAAAGTTTTCTTGAAGGTTAAGTTGTTAGTCTAATTGTTTATTACCCCAAAGCCTATATTTATAAGAATAAATTAGGCAGTGTTTGATACCAATTATAAAACCTTATATATAATTATCCTTTTAATTAATCAAACTGATTAATTAATTAATTATATAATTCCTTTTATAATTATCCTCTAATTAATCAAACTGATTAATTAACTAATAAATAATTTAACTAATTATTTATTCTTTCTCTCTTTAATTATTTCTCTCACACACATAATCCAAATGTTCTTAATTTAGTGTGCAGCGGTGTGACCTACTAGTGTCTTATAACATTGGACACGGTAACCATGTTACTGTCTCGCACATAATCCTAACAATATGCCCTTGGTTGAATTTGGTTAACACGGTTAACACAATATTTGCGGTTAACAACGGAACTCTCCTCTCTCTCTCTCTCTCTCTCTATATATATATATATATATATATATATAGAGGGACTTTAATTTGTGAACCACCATTTTGGTGTGAACTTGTGAACCATATCTTAACCATACAAATTCAAAATCAATGGTCAAGATTAATCATGGAAAATTCCTAAAATCATGGGTGGTTAATAAAGATAAATCATTGAATTAATCTTAACCATCAAAAAATGATTTGGATGGCTAGGATTAAGTTCACAAGTTCACACCAAAATATTAGTTCACAAATAAAAATCCCTCTATATATATATATATATGATTGGTTTCCAGTTTCCCCATCGTCTTTCACAAAATTATCATTTCAACCTTTCAATGTTTATGTTTCTATTAGTTTCAAAATAACAAAATCCAAATCCAAAAAGCGTAAACCGAAAACCAAAATGTTTCTACCATTCGATTTAAAACCGAATTGAACCAAAACCGATCCAAAAAGAAAAGCCGAAAACCGGAAATTGAAAAAATCGAATGGCTCGGTTTTCGTTTCGTTTCGACCAAAAACCAAACCAAACCATACCATACTCATACCCCTACTAAACAACCAGTACACTTTCTCGTCTATAAAAGCATCTCCAACAGAATTGCTATAATTTCTCTAGAGTAGAGAAAAAATGTCAAAATCTCTAAAATTATTTTTTTTCCATCTTCAACAGCTTTTCTATTTTAGAGAATCTATCATCACTTATATTAGTAAAATATATATATTATATTTATTATCCCAATAAAGTTTTTAAAAACTTTTAAACAACTAATTATACTATTGGTGCAATAGATTAAAATAATATTTCTTTCTTCATATAGAGATTTTAGAGAAATCTTTATATTTAGAGAAAACTTCAATTCTTTTTTTTTTATTTTAACAATTGGTTTAGCAATGCTAGTGGACCACTTTAGAAGATAGAAACTCAATTTTTTCTATTTTAGTAATGCTGTTGAATATGTAGATGCTCTAATAAATAAGTAAAAGGAATGCCTGAAGTTGTAAAGTAATTCTTCAATGAAGGCCTGAAAATATAAAACTTGCTAGTTAAAGGCGAAAAAGTGAGAACCATGAAATAGTCTGGGGACTATTTTTGCAGTTTAAAAATAAAATAATCACGCCGCAAGGGAGCGGTTTCATCGCAGTGAGCAAATTCCGACAGAGGCGCGGCGGAGGTCGATGGGAAGAACCGCCATCTCCGTCGTCTCCACCACCACATCTCTTCTCAAGAGAGAAGACTGTAAACGCACCAAACATGATTCTGTTTTCTCTCAGTGGAAGGTAATCGTATCTATATCTATGCATCTATCTGCTTCCATATGTATAATTTGCCATCGAAATAGATCTGAATTGCTAAAAACAGCTATGAAACGAAGTTACTTTATGCTCGTCGGATTAGAATTTGCTCAAAATCAGTTACGATTTGAATTCGAAGCAAAAAACTTCCGTAGTTTAAAAATTGAAATGATTTTGCTTCGATTCTGTTCCTAATTTCACTTATGATTTGGATTCGAAGATTTTTGCTTCGATTTGAGTTCGTAGTTTATGAATTGAAATGATTTTGCTTCGATTCTGTTTAAAATCACTTATGATTTGAATTTGAAGTTTAAAAATGGAAATGATTTTGCTTCGATTCTGTTCAAAATCACTTATGGTTTGAATTCGAAGCAAAAACTTTCAGGTTTCTTCGTAGCTTAAAAATTGAAATGATTTTGCTTTGATTTTGTTTCTAACTTCACTTCAAGCAATTGGACACTGTATTTTTCTATCTGCTTCCATGTGTATAATTTGCTATTTGTAATCAAACTAGAGTAATCAATTGTAGAATACTCAGATAACTGTGGCACTGTGCCATTGTTGTTCATTTCCAAAATCAACAAAGTTTTTCAGACACATACAGAGAGTTATGGAAGCATTAACCGTAACGAAGGTGATAACACACTCTTCAGTAACATAGTTCATAATTGCTGTTAGCAATTCAGGTCTACTCTAATAGCAAATTATACACATTGAAGCATATAGAAAGAGACAATTAGGTTTCTCCTAATGTTGAACCATAAAATTTGCCTTTACTGTTATCAAATTTTGATCATATCTAATGCAAGTTCATTGCAGATCCTTGTTGGGCCTAGCAACTGGGAGGATTATTTATCGAACAAGGAAGGTGCAGAGAGATATCGGACTCAAAATATTCCGAATTGTTCTTCTTGTCCAGGGGTTTATGAGCTCGGGATAGCTGTTTCGCTCCCACGAACAGAGGGGAATAGTAGTAGCAGACTTGGCTCGAAAAGCATAATTCCTGTTTATCTTGGACAAGCTGACAATGTTAGGACTAGACTTCAGCAGTATGGTCGTGACGGTGCTCATCTGGAGAATGGTTGGTCAAATGGAGAGCAAGATGACCGTAAAGTACTGGGATTGTTCTCCGACATATTCTCACTCGGGTTCGCCATTGCGTTTAGATGGGCTCCGGTAAGTAACATCTTTCTGAGTTGTGATTCTAAACTTTTTAAGCTTACATGATTGATGGAGATCACTGGTCAATTAATGAGTTTCTAATAACATCATAATAGTAAGAAATCGAGGGAAAGAGAAGAAACAACTTCCCACAAATCTTTAATGGAAAAATAAGTTCCTTTAATCGGGCTAAAATTGATTAGGAACCCGGGAACCGCCTATAATGTGAGATGTGGCATATTCATGACAAATATGGATGTGTTATTCATCATGAATGTGAGAAAAAAAAAAACTACGTCCCAACAAACCTTTAATGAAAAATAAGTTCCTCTAATCGGGTTAAAGTTGATTAGGAACATGGTAGTTACCCACAACGTGACACATGACATATTCATCACATATATGGTTGGGTTATTCATCATGAATGTGCGATTCATGATGAATAAAACATCCATATTCGTCATAAATGTGTGATTCATGATGAATATTCATCCTGAAGAGGGAGTGACACGTTCGAGGCGTGCTTTCTATGGTTCCCCAATTCCTAATCAATTTTAGGTTCTTAACAAAACTTCCCTCTCGTTAATCGTCCACAAAAGTTTAACACTAGAAAGCCGCTCAAATGGCTCGTCTGATTTCAAGGACACTGTATGTTTCATAACTGCTCAAATGGCTCAGTTAAAAGACCCCTCTATGTCTCTTTCTTGGCTCAAAAACTTAATGCATTACACGACCATTTAAGAAATTGCATACGTACTTTGCTTTTTAACAGATGAATAACAAGAAGGATGCCGAGAAAACAGAATCCCAACTTCTGAAAACCTTCGATTACGCATGGAACCGAGGGATGAACGGCGAGCGCCGCCCTGGTGACATACACCATAAGCTCAATTCCAGCACTTTAAGTGCCAAAAAGGCACCTCTAATGTTAAAAAAACTCCATATCATCCATCCAAAGAAAGTAGGCCTTAGCATCAAACGTTGCGACTCGAATTCGTCCGAGAACGGGTCTAGCTTCTACACCAAGCAAAAGGGCACAAACATCCTCTCGAGAATCTTCAAGTTCAGCCGAACACGCCCTACATTCGTATCACAAGAGCCCGATACGAACACCAATACGTGCGGTGTGGCCTTGGGTCATGGATCCATATGCACACGGCCTCCGGTTGACGGAAGAAAGCGATGTGCCGACCATAAAGGTATGAAAGTTAACGCGTTCATAAAACCGTGTTCCCCTACCAACACCGAAAACACCCTTCACCTAACTTGTGGGGTCACCTTAGACGATGGTTCTATGTGTACAAAAGTGCCTGTTTTCGGGAGAAAACGATGCGAGGAGCACAAAGGGATGCGGATTAATAGGCGCGTTAATATACCATTTGTGACACAAGAAAAACATTTAGGAATGGGGGTGTTTTGCAAAAGGCAAGTGGGTTGTGAAGAACACGAGGGGGTGGATACGACGGTTGATGGGTTCGAGTCAAAGGTCTTGGGTCGGGTTTCGGGTGCGGACTCGTTGACTTGTGCGGCGGTTACGCTTAGTGGTTCGTCTTGTAGAAGGAAGCCAGGTAAAGAAAGCAAGTTTTGCTGGCAACATGAATCTATGAGGTCCAAGATTAATCTATGATCTCTTCAATAAGACTGGTATGAAATAGTTCTCCTTATTCTTCAAGTGTGCGTTTGGTATGTAGGATGGGACAAAACTGGACAAAATAAAAACTTGGTCCATATTCGATGGGACAGTTAGACCGGGACCGGACACGACCGAGTGGGAGAAAATTCCAATTTCTTAGAGTTCTCAAATGATTAAGCCCCTATTTAGGTATATAACCTTAAAAGGAGATTTCAATTAAATCCAACACCTTTTCATAAGTGTCAGACCTTTTTTCTTTTACAACTCGTCATGGATTTAATTGAAATCTCATTAAGGTTATATACCTAAATGAACCTAAAAGGGTACGTTCCCTAGGACCTCTTAGCAGCACGGCCTTCTAAATTTATTAATTTTAGTTTAATGACCTTTATCCAACATTCCTTTGTTTCAAAACAGTGTGAAGATAACTTAGAAATACATCGGATGATCGTTTAGCAATACCAACTTTTGGAGAAGATCGTTGAGCTAAAATGTCACATACTCCATTGTAATGCTTGAGAATTGGTTCGGTAGCCTTATTCCCTAATCCCTACTCCTCCAAAAGGTATGTATACATAGTTCATTATAGAGGTATATTTAGGCATATAGCCTTATATGAGATTTTCTAAAATTAAATTCATAACCTTCTTATAAGGTTGTCATGGATTTAATTAAAAGCTGATTTAATGTTATATGCCAAAATACCCAACATTGTTCTTTTTGTTGTATGAGGGTGTATTCATTTGTTTTCCCATTGGAATAAAATGGGTTTGTTGTCTGATGTAACTCTGTATTTTTTTAAACATGTCATTCTTCAATCCAATAAAATGAACCTCTTTTTTCAAATTACTTTCACACCACACACACACATTGTTGGAAAAAATGGGGTTTTGGTGCATTGCATGTCCAAAAACTGAGTTTGAGTGGATGAGAAAGTGATCACTAAAATGTCACAATTCAAATGAATTTCATTATTGATGGAGTTGAATAATGAATTATATAACTAAAATGAGTCTGTTTAGGAAGTCCCTTAATTTTCCTATCTCACTCCCTACAAATTATATATATATATTGTTATATTTTCTATTATATATACATGTCATAGGGTTGAGTTTATATGAAACTAGTTTCTTTTCGTGAGACTAATATGATACTGAAATTACATTATGAAGGCTAAAAAAACAAAGAGCATTCATAATAAAAACACTTCGAGGTTTACTTACCTTCATAATGTTTTGATATGAAAATTTAACATTATTTATGTGATTTCATAGATTTCATGAAACTGGCATGATTTTACATAGAGATGGCCAAAGCAACCGGTTACGACCTGGGACCGTCGGAGGACCCCAGTTAAAGACCACCGCCGGTTACGACCGGTTGTGGTTTTTTTCATTTTGGAGGGATTCAAAGCCGGCCCAATTTTGTATTTGCAAAAAACAAATATAGCCTTTCATTACCATTAGGAAATAGTCATATAGCCGTTTTTTTGACCCTTTTCACTTTTTTTGGCATTTTAACCCCCTCCCAACACTATAAATATAATGTATGGGGTTAGTTACTAAGCTAGAGGATGCAAAAAAAAGTTTACAATTCTTGCAATCTTGTATTATATAATCGAAATTGTAATAGAAGGTATTTTTAAGTATATTTGAGTGACCCAAATACCCGATTACATATTTTAAATTAAGAAAATTATAGTTTCCTTTTTGCTGGGCTGGTTTGGAACCGATATCTGACCGGTTACATATAACTAAATTACCAAATAGCTAAACCGGGTTACTCTTAATACTTAGACTACGACATTGTTTGGTAAAAATAAATTAGCTTATAATTAGCTTATAAGTCAACTTATAAATCATGTACATTTTTGCATGTACATGTTTGGATGAACCATAAGCTAGCTTTTTGAAAAACTACTTTGAGTAGTGTTTTGGTGACTTATTGTAATTATGGCACTTTTATTATTTTTATTCCAAATATAATCTTCTAGTTTTTACATTACTAATTTTTAAACATGTCTTTTTTTTTTGTCGTTTTACAGTCATAAGCTACCTTATAATCTAGTTTTTGCGAAACGCATCTTATTCATCAGCTACCTTATCCGTCACCAGCTAGCTTATCAAATAGTTTGTCATACATAACCTAAGATTGATTATCGTGGGACCGGTTAAGATTTTATTTTATTCAAAAAGTAAAAAAGAAAAGTTATTAATAAAATTATATATTTGTCAAGTACAAAGTATCATTTAGGATTTAAGGTAGCGATGTATTATTTAATTTAGAGTGAATTGCAATTTTGGTCCCTGTGGTTTAACGAAACCAGCATATATAGTCCCTAGAAAATTTTTATTGCAGGAAAACCATTGTGGTATGCAATTTTGCTTGATTTTGGTCCCTCAAGACTAACACCGTTAGAAGTGTCTGTTAAGTCCCTTCCATGTGCCTTGCACATGAGGGCATTTTCGTCTTTTTACCCTCTTTTTCTTCCTCCCATCTTCATCTCCTTTGAACCCAAGAACATTCATCCAATATTTGATGTTAATCATATTCAAACGTAAAAAAATTCAAAGATTCGTTCCTTATCTAAATCTGATTCGTTTTAAATTCAACCCTAAATCTAGAAAACCTCTTAATCTGTTGGATTTTTTCTTTTCGTCTTTGTTCACGAAATCCAACTTGAATCTGCTAAAATCGAAGTAAAAACATCAAGAACTAGACTGAAACCGAACTTGATTTTGAACCCGATCAAAAATCATATCTAAAACCTTCTGAAATGGAAATCAATTTGAAGCCTACCAAACTTGAAATCTTCGAAATTGAAGCGGATCTGATACGGGGTGTGGCGAGATCTGAAATCTTCGAAATCGAAGCAGATTCGATGAGATCTGAAGCGGTCCGACAGTAGCGTTTGGACGGCGTGACGGTCGTCGGCAGGAGACGGAGACGGTGGTCGGCATTTAGATGGCGTGGCGGTCGCCGGCTGGAGATGGCGACGGTGGTCGGCGTTTATATGGCGTGGCGGTCGCTGGCTGGATATGGCGACGATGGTCGGCGTCTGGACGGCATAGACGGTGTGGCGGTCGTTGCTGGAGATGGAGACGGTGGTCGGTGTTTGAATGGCGACGATTTGTGTGAGTGACAAAAAAGGAAGAAGGAGAATAGGAGGGGAGGAAGACGAATCTAGGTTGGAATTTGGGTTAAATCTAGAAATGATTTTTGTTAAATCTGGGTTTGCTTACATCTGGAAACGATTTTGGGGGGACAAATTAGAGTGAGTTAAATCTGGAAATGATTTTGCTTGATTTTTTGGGGGACAAATTAGAGTGAGTTAAATCTGGAAATGATTTTGGGTTCAAAGTAGATGAAGATGGGTAGAAGAAGAAGAGAGTAAAAAGACAAAAATGCCCACATGTGCAAGGCACATGGAAGGGACTTAATGGACACTTCTAACGGTGTTAGTCTTGAGGGACCAAAATCAAGCAAAATTGCATACCACAATGGTTTTCCTGCAATAAAAATTTTCTAGGGACTATATATGCTGGTTTCGTTAAACCACAGGGACCAAAATTGCAATTCACTCTTTAATTTATTTATTATTTTTGTTAAACGTAAACGTGGCATTGGTCTTATGGACTATATCCACAACCGCTAGATGGCATGCCAAATAATTCCCCAAAACGCCGTCGTTACAAACGATAAAAATCCTCAAAAAAAAAAAAAAACCTGCGAAAAAAAGCATCATCAATTCATCATCATATCGTGTCGTGAAACCAATGCCGGCAGGTGAATCCCGACACCCATCGCAGCCACCACCACCGCCGGCGGCGGACCCAGAGGAGGCGGCGTCGTGGCTGTGGGCGGAGATCAAGGCGGAGTCCCGGCGCGACGCCGAGTCGGAGCCGGCGCTGGCCAGCTACCTCTACTCCACCATACTCTCTCACTCCTCTTTGGAACGGTCGTTGGCTTTCCACCTTGGAAACAAGCTCTGCTCATCCACTCTGTTGTCGACCCTGCTGTACGATCTCTTTCTCAACACGTTTTCTGCAGACCCTGACCTCCGATCGGCCGCCGTGGCGGACCTGCGCGCTGCCAGGTCGCGTGACCCGGCCTGCGCTTCGTTTTCTCATTGTCTGCTCAATTACAAAGGCTTCCTCGCTTGTCAGGTTACTTTCTCAATTACAATACTATATATTGATGTCTTTCCACCAGTGCTGTGATGTGGCGGATTGGTTATCGCTAAGGGGGTTGGTTCATGGTGAACGAACTAACCGAGTTCGAGCCTTCCGTGCATGTGCCTGGAGGTATTTAAGTGGGCTTTGGCACGGACACCCTTTAAAAAATTTCTATATATTGATTGATTATTATATGATTTTTTGTGAGGGAGGTTCATACGAAAAATATAACTTTTTAAGGAAACGTGAGGAGCAATCTCAGCCACTCATCTCGGTCAATAAAGGCGGCTTTGACCGGTCACCCTTTAATACCCTCCCATGAATTGCGTCAATCCTCCGTGATCACATCTACCGTAACCGCGAGATGAGTGGCTGAGGTTGCTCCTCACTTTTTCTTAAATTGACATGCTTCTTGTTTGAACCTTTCCTGATTTTTGTTGCAATTTTTGTGATAATTTAATTGGAATACCTGAAAAGATTGCTCTCTTATCTTTAAAATATGTGAGATTCTAGCAAACCATAAGAAAAGATAATACTTTATCTAGGGGCCGTTTGTCCAATGAGCTTGCAGGTAATATTCTGACACTATAACTTATTTTAACAGACAAAATTTTAGTCTATCAAAACTGTGCCGAATGCAACGTTTTACCCCCGGTAAGCGTTTATGGGTATCACCATCAATTATCGGGCAAGACTCGATCCTTTTATTTCGTATTACCAAGTAAGATTCTCCGTGATGTTTGTGTTGGTCCAATAAGGTAATTGAACCGCTAAGCGCTTATCATTGTAAGAGTTTAGTGAACAGCCCCTTAATTTGGATATTTTGGGAATTGGTAGTTTTGAATATCTAATTTCCCGTATGATGTGATTCTTCGAATCAGAAAAACAATGACAAGAAACGAATCCCACCTAGTAAAAGTCATGGCAAGGATTGAGAACTTTACACGATAAATGAGGAGAAGACTCGTAAACGCTTACCAAGGCTGTGTTTGGCAAAAAGAAGCTAGCTCATAGCTTATTGAAAGACTAGTTGGAGTAGCGTTTCAGAAGCTTTTTGTAACATTTTTCCAATTATACCCTTATTAATATTAACTATTATACCTTAAGATACCATTTTTGGTCAAATTACGCACTTATAAGCTAGTTTTTGCCACCAGCTAGCTTATCAGGTAGTTTGCCACACAACCCAAGTAAAAAACACATGCAAACAATCCATCTTAATGACCGATTACCAGCTAAGGTAAAGGGGCTCTTTGGTTGATTTTGCATTAAGTCATGTATAAATAAGTGTTGATTAAACTGTAGACTGGGTAGGTTTTTGGTTGGGAGGCTTTCCTTCTAGATGGAAGGAGAATGTATTTTAATTGGGAGAGATGGATTTTGAAAAAGAGAAAAAAAAACTTAGGCTTTTTGTATAAAGCTCTTTTAGAAGTTTTAGAAGCTTACTGAATAAGCCACTTTCTATATCAATTGTTGCAATTTTTAACCTAGTTTCTTGCTCCTCTCCCATTTGATTATAGAGCTCTTATTATATTTTTGCAATTCTTGTATGGTATTTTCCACTCTCCAGGATGGATCATAATTCTAAATCTAGAACAAAAATATAGACTTAGAAGATTCAGAGAATATCTTGGAGTATAAAAGCGGACTAAAACCCCCCAAAATCTCACTTTTGTTCAATTTGAAAAATCTATTGAAGATGATCTAATGAGAACACTTTTGTTAATAGGCGAATGATCGTGTGAGAAGTTGAGGTTAACATGAGAAGTGGATCTGAACCGTTGATCACTTTTAATCTCATGCCCTCCCATTATAAGCGAATTAATTCGGTGCATCTTTTCTCGGTGCATCCACTTCTCATCCGACGGTTGATAACCACTTCTCACTCTTTTCACGTTAATCTCAACTTCTCACTGGAATCCAACCATTTGTCAATAACCCGGTTTATCGTTTATTCAGGCCCATCGAGTGGCCCATAAGTTATGGACCCAATCCCGACGCCCACTTGCCTTGGCCCTGCAATCTCGGATCTCCGATGTCTTTGCCGTCGACATCCACCCGGGAGCTAAACTTGGAAAGGGAATATTGTTCGACCATGCAACCGGTGTCGTTGTTGGAGAGACGGCGGTTATCGGCGACAATGTTTCCATCCTCCACCATGTAACCCTAGGCGGGACGGGAAAGGCCGGCGGCGACCGCCACCCGAAGATCGGGGACGGCGTGTTGATCGGTGCCGGGGCGACGATTTTGGGTAACGTGAAGATCGGTGAAGGGGCAAAGATTGGTGCAGGATCAGTGGTTCTGATGGAGGTGCCGCCACGAGCCACCGCGGTGGGGAATCCGGCAAGGTTGGTGGAAGGGAAAGAAGCATCAAAGCTTGAAGAATGCCCAGGGATGTCAATGGATCATACATCCTTTATGGCCGATTGGTCTTACACTATATGAATTATTCATGCTATATATGAATTTAAAATAAGTTAGGGACCGTTTGATTTTTAAAAAATACCTCTTAAAATCTCTTAAGTTTGAAAATTAAAAAGTTTGTAAACTTAAGACTCTTATGTCTTTAAAAAAAGGTCTGAAAGCCTTTATCATACTTTGAAATTTTAAGGGTGCACCATGCATCTCTTATTTTTAAATGCGAAATCAGACTTGAGAACTATTGAAAAACAATCGACACTTTAATATTGTGTATGAAATAATTTTTATACAAATACAATAGTAGAATACCATCTCAAAATTATATTTATAATTTTGTAACAATCATTTGTGTCATCTACATGACGTGAAAGACCGAGAGGGGTAAAATAGTAATTTTCTATATTTGTTGTTGATGACGTGAAAAACCAAGAGGGGTAAAATAGTTATTTCCTATATATGTTCTCGTTGAATGTTTATTACTTGTAAATTGTCATTTCCTATATATGTTCTCGTTAAATGTTTATTACTTGTAGAAACATTATGGCGGTGTTTGAAAGTGATTATTGTAAAACCTTACGAGGTTTAGTATAACTGATAATAAGAATTGAAATTTTAGGGATTGTCTTCAAGGTAACTAGCTTAAGGTGCGTAAGGTTGCTAGGGAATTATCTGATTGTTCTTCTGGAGTTAATCGAGATGTATATAAGTTGGTTCAACAAAAAATAAAAAGATTATTACAACACAAAATCAAACAATTAAATAATAGTTGATCAAGGGTAGTAGGAGATGGTTGGATAATTTACGTTTATCTTACTAACTAATTTTTTATACCATTTAAAGAAAAAATCAAATCCTATTATATTAACCGTACATAATCGTAAAAATCACAATCACAATTATTTTGTAAATCTTTCAAAACTGATTATTACCATTTTGGGTTGTAATATTCATATTGTAGAAGCTCATTTAAACAAGAACAATATTTCTTAAGCTAAAGTAAAATACAACTGGTGCAAGTATTTGAGGTTTCTAGGTACATGGGATAAAACGGGATAAGTTATAACAAAATTTTGTTGCTGCCCGTTTGGTGCAATATTAGACCGGGCAGCAATATTAGACCATGCAGGACATAGAAAGAATGCGTAGAACTTCATATGCAATAAAGAAATCTTGGATTATCTTGGAGAATCCGAACAACATTCCGATCCCCTTTTAAATGTTTCACACATTGCTTTTGTCGATGCTTTACTTTTATTAATCTTGAGTGACATGGAGTCGGGACTGATAAGGCTGGAGTGAGCCCCCCTTTCAGGAAACTCCTAAGGGACTAAATGAAACTAAGAATTTAAAAAGAAGACTTATTAAGGGGTTGTTTGCTAAAGACAAGTGTTTTACCCAAGAAGTTAGAGTGAGAACTCTTACCCGATAAGTTTTTTTTTGAACAACTCTTACCCGATAAGTACTTACAAAATAAATTGATGAACTACAATTTTAGCAAGAAAAGAAAGTTGAGTGTTAATTTTTACCGATAAACACCTATTGGGAATAAGGATGACGAGCATTTGGGTAAAAACTGCTCCTAGGCAGGGCCAAACACATTTGGCTTTGTTTCTGAATCAAAAACAATTTATATTAAATTAAAACTTCAAAACTTTACAAACAAGTATTTCACCCGTCTACTCACGAGATTATTCACTCTTATTCATCTAGTCACGTCCAATCCTATATTGCTTAGTTCAATTTGCATATCAAACGTACACTTAAACTACAATGCCATTTTTTCTTACATTTTTATCAGTGTTCGAAAAAACTCGCCGTAACAACCGTTATGTTTGAGGCACGCCATGGTGTAACACACGGTTTTTGTAACACCATATTTGCTTTAACTTATTTTTTTAATGTCACATTTATTAGTTTTTTTTTTGAACGGCAAGCTAACACACACACACACATTCCCGAGGTATCTGGGCTCCCACTTAGGCCATCCGCTGTGGGAGTGGCAAGAGATCGGCAAGGGGCCGTTGCCGTCGGCTTCAGCAATGAACACCAACGCGGGTGTTTCGGTAAGGCGTCGGGTAGAAACTCTTCGGGTTGTGCAAGCCGACGAAGAAACCCCTCAAACGGCTAGTTTTTTTTTTAATTTTTTTTTCAATCTAATTTATATATATATATATATAACACCTCCAACCATTTATTTTTCACAACCATTCTTCACCTCTTTCAATCTTTCTCTCATTCTTCTTCATCTTTTCCAAACTTTCTTTCTCCAAAAAATGTCTTCATCGTCATCGCGATCATCATCCGCATCATCTTCGTCGATTTACCACCCGAATTACGATGACGACATGTTCGACGTCAACGAATTGGCGGCCGAAGAAGCCATAAAGGAAGCGGTTAAAGTAATTCTCGATGAGGAAGCAACTTCGAGTCGGCAAACGAGGAGGCCGCCAAAAAGTCGAGATCGTATTACGGCACACGAGAAACTTGTTAGGGACTACTTTTCAGATAATCCGGTGTACGACAATAGAGATTTCGAACGGCGGTTTCGTATGACCCGACGACTATTCCGTAGGATAGTTGTGGATCTTGAGAGGGAGTACGAATTTTTTAAGTGGAGTGAAGATGCAAGAGGAGTTAAGGGGTTTTCTCCGCTTCAAAAATGTACTTCTGCTATCCGACAATTGGCGTACGGTATTGCCGCCGATTCCACGGACGAGTACTTGCAAATGTCCGAAACGACATCAAGGGAATGTTTCACCAATTTTTGTCAAGGTATTATACATCTTTATATGCGAAAATATTTACGAAAGCCTACCGCAAATGATGTTCAGTTGTTGTTCGCATTGCATGAGCAACAACACGGCCTCCCCGGCATGCTTGGTAGCATAGATTGTATGCATTGGGATTGGAAAAATTGTCCCGTAGCATGGAGGGGTCAATACCATAGAGGTGATCATGAGGGACCGACAACTGTTCTAGAGGCGGTAGCATCGTACGATGGTTGGTTTTGGCACGCATATTACGGAACCCCGGGTGCCACAAACGACATAGTTGTTGTAAACCAATCACCGGTATTCAACGATTTGTTCGAAGGCAAAGCACCCGATAGCTCGTTTTCTGTGAATGGCACACAATACAAACACGGATACTATCTTGCGGACGGGATTTATCCGAAGTGGACCACTTTTGTCAAAGCATATAGGTTTCCAGATGACGCCAAACGGATAGCGTTTTCGGAGCGTCAAGAATCGGCTAGGAAGGATATCGAACGTGCATTCGTGCAAGGAAAATGGCACATTGTTAAGTATCCGGCACGGGCGTGGTCAAAAGCAAAATTAAGGTATACAATGTACACGTGCATAATTTTACACAACATGATTCGTGAAGACGAAGGCTTTGCAAATTATCCTTTTGATGAAAGCGAGGTGCCCGTTGATGAAGTAGATATATCCGAAGAAGAACGAGCGCAAAACGTCAACGAAGTCAAAAATAGTGAAAGACACCTCAACCTTCGAACCGATTTAACGGAACACTTTTGGGCATCCCGAAATTAATTTTAATTTTAATTTTATTGTAACGTTAGTATTTAGTTTAATTTTAATTTTAATTTTTAATATTATTTTAAATGTTATTAATATTATTTTTAATATTATTTTTAATTTTAATTGTTTTTTAAAATTAATCAAGTTGATGTAGTGGGTTGCAGTGGGTCGACAGTGGATGAATTGGGTAGTTTTGGGTAAAATAGTGGAAAGCTGATGTGGCGCTGATGTGGCAGTTTAAACAATTGGGTTGCAGTGGCATGACAGTGGATGGCCTTAAGGGTGCCACCCAACTAATCTCCGTCGACCATGCCCAACCCAATTAAGGGTACCACTATGTAGCAAATCACTGATCTGGATATCATCTCATGCTCACCACGGGGTTCGAACATAGGTAGTGAGGGATACCATCCACTGACCCTCCCAAAAATGTTACCTTACCACTGGATTAGACATGATTTGATCGCATTTGTTAGTTTTTAATATATAACTTAATTTAAATCGTTTATTATCATTGATTCATAGAATAATAGTAGAAAATAATATGTTTATGTGTATTATATTATGTAATATATTATATAAACATTTGACGTTATAAGTCACATTTTGAAAAACGCTTGAGACTTGACATTACCGCCACGCTATATGATATTTAAAACCTTGATTTTTATATCTACAGATATTTTAATAGCAAAATATGCCTATTATAAGGTCACCCGTACCACATGCGGGTAGGGGGTGGGTTCACACCAACAAGTGTCACGGGTAGGTGGTACTCGGACGATGAGTAAGGGGTAGCGGGTAGGTGGGAGGGCTTCCAATCCCGAGCCTAATCGCTCTCTCTCTCTCTCTCTTACTCCTTTTATCTCTTTCTCTCTCTCTCTCTCTCTCTCTCTCTCTCTCTCTCTCTCTCAGTCTCTCTCTCTTATGTATTATATTAAAATAATAACTAAAAGTGTGGGTTTTTTTAGCGTAAGTGGTACTCTACTTTAGCTTAAGAAGGGTATGAGAGAAAAAAGTTGATGTGACGCTGATGTGACATCATGGTTCAAAGGGTTCCATGGTTGGCGCTACGAAGGGCCTAAGTGAATATGGCTCGGGTGATCAAACCCAAACCACTTATGGTCTCCTACCCATTTTCTTCCCTATTTTTGCAAAACAACCATTAAGTCGCTTAAAGGCAAAAAAAGGATAAATTTGTGAAAAAAAATATTCTTGATCTGTATTCGTTTTTTTTATTGGTCTTTTAACTGGATTCTTTAAAAATGGACCATATTTGACAGACCTAGTAGTATTTTATAAAAGTTGAGAAAATGAGTAGGAGACCAGTAAGAAGATTGATTGGATTTGGTCACCGGGGCCAATCTTATAAAAGTATAAGGGGCCATTATGTAACTTTCCTATATATATAAAACCTAAAGATAAAACGACATCGTAGGGTAGATATTTCCTTTCTCCTTTTATCATCTCCACCATCATCAACTCACGAGAACTCAAAGTCCCCCATATCCATGGCATCATCATCTCTCTCTTCACTCCAATTCAAATTCCACACCCCAAAACCACCCAAACCCCCATGCCACCTCCCACCTCCCACCCTATCACAACACAACCCCACTCCACGCGCCACCAATCGCCGCCTTAACCCACCAACAACCCGACCACCTCTCCACAAAAACAACCACCAAAACCCAAAACTCACCACCCAACCTCAACCACATACCAAAATGTCTCAAGGCATCCCACCACAATATGACGATTTTAACGTCGCCTTCGACTCGTGTACCAACCTCGAATCGGCCAAAAACATTCAACAGCTTCTCATTCGATCGCCTTACTACGGGGATCCGAAGCTAAACTCGAAACTGGTCGGTTTATACGTAAACTTCAACAGCATGATCGACGCACGCCGGGTGTTTGACAGAATGCCTGACCGAAAAAACCTATCTTTGTGGCACTTAATGATCAATGGGTATCTAAACAACAACGAACCTGATTCGGGTTTGTTGTTATTTGAGCAAATGAAAGATCTTGGATTGACCCGGATGCCGAAACTTTCCGGTTGGTTTTATCGGCTTGTGTTGGTATCAATTCGGTCCAAGAATGCTTACAGATCTTTAAATCGATGAAAAATACGTATAACCTTGATCCAGAGATCGAGCATTATTTAATGGTCGTCAATCTTTTTGGGAATGCGGGTTGTTTAAACGAAGCCATGGAGTTTATAGAAAACATGCCTTTTGAGCCCACGGTTGAAATGTTGGAATCCTTGATGGGTTTCGCTCGAATCCATGGCGATCTCGAGCTCGAAGACCGCGTTCGAGAAATCTTGACCATGGTGGGAGTCGATGGAGTTCGTTTAGAATGGAATCGATCTGCAAGTAATATGCTCGAAGGAAAGAAGAATAAGATCGATGAATATAGAGACGTGGATTCGTACAAGGAGGATGCAGGTAAGAACCTGAATGGTTTGACTGGTCAAATGCGGGATGCGGGATATGTTCCGGATACGCGGTATGTGCTTCATGATATTGATGAAGAAGCGAAAGAGCGGGCGTTGATGTATCATAGCGAGCGTTTGGCGATCGCGTACGGTTTGATCAGTACTCCAGCAAGAACGACCCTTCGGATCATCAAGAACCTTCGGATATGCGGCGATTGCCATAACGCGATCAAGATTATGTCCAAGATTGTCGGGAGGGAGCTAATTGTACGGGATAACAAGCGGTTCCATCATTTTAAGGATGGGAAATGCTCGTGTGGAGATTACTGGTAACTTTTTTTGAGGGATGGTTCATTGGCAGTGTGTAGGGTCAGGATCAGAGGAAAACCGTAGAAAACAATGAATAACTGAGAATCACCTTGGTAACTGTTCATTTGGACAATATGCACATATGCATAATATGTAACATTCACAAGTGCATACAAGTTATTTGGAACATGTACATGTGCATAAAAACCAAAAAACAGCTTTAATTACTTGTACGAAGATGTACATACACGTAACTTGTAACATGCACTTGTGCATTAAAAAAAAAAACAGCTTTAATTACTTGTTGTATACACATATGCATACAATACATATAAATGGTTACCAGGGTGTTTATCGGTTTGTCATTTTTTTTAAGAGGGGGAGGGGGGGGGGGGGGGGGGGGGGGGGGTTGGTTCCCTAAACATTGCATACCATATGTTTGTTATGATATAGGAAACAGTTGCTAATGAATATAAAAGGAGTGCTTCTCACTTTCTTTAGATCAAAAATGAATGTTACAAATCTTATTTTTATGTACAATGTTTGGATCTTGATATGTAACATATGGCCTAACATTATTTTCTCAATCTAAGCAATTATTGCGTACGAATACTTGTACCTATACGCTGCGATAGAACCTAAGCTAGATCACAGAAGAATCAAATGTACAAATTGTTAAATGGGTTGAATGCTAATGTGAGAAAGAATACCATATTATGTTGGAAATTTTACGAGGCAGATTGTGATGAGGGCAAGGTTGGTGTTTGACTCTCTCTATGGCTTGTTGTAGCCACTTCGACGATAGCTTTATCTCGTGGTGGGTCCCCTCGTGGTGGGACCCGCAGGTACGCTTTCATGACATCGTAGACGGTAAATCCAATTGCAACCGATGGTACGACCTGAAAAGGTTTTTGAAAATTTACCAAACGGATAATCAAGACACCTGTAAAAGCATCTCCAACAGATTCTCCATTTCGGATAACATAATTACTTATGTTATTAAAATATTACATATATCTAATAAAATATTATTTCTCTTTTCTAAACATTTCATTATTGGTGGAATATAATAAAAAAAAAAAAACATTTCACTCTCGTAGTAATCTTTTTTGGAGAATTCTCCAAATTTGGAGCTTTTTGCACTCTCTCCTACTTCTCCATTTCTGAAGAAAGTTTTGGAGAATCTATTGGAGCAAAAAATTGTCCAAAATCTCACTTTCTCCGTCTTGGAGAAGCCGTTGGAGATTCTGTAATAGCTTAAGAGGGGTTTTTTTCTCACTTTCTTTTTTCAAATTATGCCACTTTTTAAACTCGTTTAACATTGTGATCTAGCTTTTTACTACATAATGCCTAGATCATCAACTAGCTTATTAGCCAACAACTAGCTTTTCAGCTTAATTTGCCAAACAATTGCTTAATGAAATAATAGGGTCACAAGTGATTTATCAAAGTCTCTCACCTTGAGGTAATTGATGCTCAATCCTGAAAACAATTGCTTCCATCCTTCTCTTTGGACAATCATAACAAGAGTTCCCATTGTTCCTTTCACTTGTAAGCTGCTAGAAGCTTGTAGCCGCTGAACCTGTGATAATCAAAGAACATATATCCTCTTTCATGAGCATCTCATACTTCGACGGTATACATGTATAAACACATTTGTATGTGTGTGTGTGTTATATATATATATAGGGTCACGTTCAAATGTGAACTTATCTTTCATTGTGAACGTGAGAACCACTAGTATATCCCCACATGGCAATATTTAGTCTAAAACTCTAAATATTCATGCTTTATTCAGACTGAATAAAGTTTGTATTCAATCTAAATAAAACATGAATATTCAGACTGAACGAATGAAGCTTTATTCAGTCTGAATAAAGCTTAGACGCCGATTTAGATTGCCACGTGGCGAGATTTTAGTAGTGCTCATGTTCACAATGAAAATTGAGTTCACATTTGAACTCCCCCCCCCCCCCCTCTCTCTCTCTCTCTCTCTCTCTATATATATATATATATATATATATATATATATATATAGGCTCAGGTTCTGAAAAACCACAAAAAATTATGAAAAACTGATAAACACCCTAGTAGTCATTCATGTGTAGGTATTCACTGCCATGGTATCATGTGAGAAGTGCGAGAAGTAAAACCATTGATCACTTTTAATCAAATACCCTCCATGAATTGCGGCTTAAAAGGGAATTAATCCGGTGCATCTTACCTCGGTGCATCTCATCCTAACGTTCGTCCATTTCTCATCCAATGGTTGATAACCACTTCTCACAAAATTTGGCACGTTCTCACTGGAACCCAACCCGGTATTCACATATGCATACAACTTACAAGTAATTTGTAATTAATTTTTTAGTATGCACATGTGAATGGAAACCAGGAATCATCTTCAATTACATGTATGTACAAGTGCATACGGTACAGGTGAACGGGGTATCAAGGTGTTCCTCAAATTTTCATTTTTTTGGGGTTTTCCTTTGGACCTCGCTCTATACATCTATATATATAAACAAAACCATACTTGAAAGATTACCTGCATTTGACGTCTAACGACATCCAAAGGGTATGTGAAAGTCTGACCAAGTAAACCCGCAACGGATCCACAAGCAAGTTTGACCATTATGTTCTTTCTGTAATCATCAGGGACACGGCTTTTCATTTCCTCATAGAAGTAAAACTTCAAACCCGAGTAAGGAAAGATTCCGAAGAGTGATGGAGCTAACAGAAAGATTCAATTTTTTAAAAAGAAATCAAAATCTATATTTTGTATAAAATATTTAGACAAGATAAACGTTCATACCCACGCCACGGTAAAGGCCTCTAATCCCAGCCTCTCTATATGTCTTCGAAAAGCAATCCCTAATTCCTTTATATACATGATTGCTTGTCATGACTCCTTTTCCGTTCAATTTGGGAGTATCCACAACCTGTACTCTTAATCAGATTAGAATGATTCTCAGTTAAATGTCCGATGGTTTTTTGGGATCGTTAGAACATTCTCCAACCCGATACCAGATCTCATTCTTTTACACTAATTTTCATGCTATTTGACTCCAAACCCAATTTGGTGTTGAACTATTTGGTGTTTGAAACTTATTTAAAAAGTTAATAAATGCAAAACGTGATAACTTATTTTAAATAAAATACACCATTGACATGTATATTATAATACAACGAAATATAAATACATACCAGAAAAAAGAATATTAAATAACACATAGTAGTAGACACTAAACAACTTATATATATAAGGGTATTGTTGAAATTTATATAAGTTAGGAATAAGGAATATACTTGAAATATTATTTTGGTGTCAAGAATGGTGTAATGGGTTGGAGATGCATAATTACTGTTTACACCCTATTTTACACCATTTGGTGCAAGAAATGATGGAAACGGTTGGATGTGGTCTTAGACAACGTTTTGCGACACGCTTGCATGGGATTTGTGTGTGTGAAAGAGAAAGACACTTAACTTGAGTTGTTGAATGACGATTATATACCTGATAAGCCAATTTAGTTCTAACTAAATCAAGCGGATAGGTAAAGAGAACAGCAGTTCCTCCAGATAATGATCCTGCTAACAGATCAATCACTGAGCTGCTTCCCATGGCAGGAAAGTTGTTGTCGATATGCCTTCTATATTGTTCATATGCCATATAATGTAATGCCGCATAAGGAACGATTCTGGCAACACTAGCTCCATTTCCTCTGTGGTATAAATGACAACCACATGCCGAAAACATATTAGCTTGAGGAAACAAAGGGGTCGCTTGTTTTTTGTAAATTACCTTTTAAACCTCTTTAAGTCTGAAAATTAGGAGGTTTGTGACTTAAGATTGTTTGTTTTACTTTTAAAAAAAGGTATGAAAACCTCTTACCGACCTCTGAAATTTTGAGAGGTGCACCATCCACCTCTTATTTTTTAGACGTGAATTTAGACTTTAGACTTCAGACCTCTTGAAAAACAAACGACACCAAAGTTTTCAGTATAAACACAGAGCAGTAAAAGTTTAGTCTCCAACCTGTAAAACCCAAGAAGTCCTTCTGTCTTGGCGATCCTTCTAAAAGATGCTAACAATCCTATATTGTGAAATTCGCTTCTAGTCTGTAACATAATAGTAAAGAAACATAATGGTTACTTTCGAAAACATAAAACAGGAAAAAGTTCATACAACTCCAAGGATAACACGCTCTGAGTAGTTGTCATGCATTGATGTACAGCCCAAGCCCAACATAATGCGTGTTATTCTAGAAAGGGTAATTGGATAATTCTAAATAAAAGGATAGTATAAATAGGAATGTTGGTGGGAGAGTAGTAGGGTATCCAGAAAGTTTGTTGAGTGTCTTTCTTAGAATAGCTCTGGCCTCTCAAATAACCAGAAACCCTTTTGTTTACCGTTGAATTCCAGCAATCCTTTGATTAGGATCGGTTCATTTGAATGTTAGTTTGATTCTTGAATAGGGTTCATAACAGTAGTATTCAAGATTTATTATAGAATAGAACATGAAATTACAAGTGCAAGTCGAGAAGTGTTAGCATACTTCATTCATATTTCATCAGGGACAAACATTTGAGACTATGAGGAGATAAATCGTGCAATTCATTTCCTGATAACAAGATGGTATCAATTGGGGAATCCATCATGATATAAGAGATGCATCAGAAGCTCATAAGATCCATTTATGTGTCACAGCCCTAAAAACCTCTATGAGATCCTAACAACATCGTTTCAAGCACAATTACCCAATACTGTAGGATGGATATCAAAAGTCAAAACATTAAAAAAATGTCCCTGCAAGCCATTAGCCATGTTTTTTAGTTGAAGCTCCCTTTCCTGATGATGGTTTGCAAGATGTCAGTCAAAGTCACCTCTGAAGAAGAGATCTTAGTTTATAGATCAACTAGTTAAATTCAAATGTTCGGAAGTGTAGAAGTAGAAAATTCGTCACACGACAAAAACTATCTTCATTTGTACCTGTACTCTAGTAATTGTTTTTGCTTAGCTTTCAACCACATCTACTGATCTATCAGCAACAAGCAATGCTAATTTTCTAGATGAACATCAACTATATCTTCGGTTGTTAAATCCCAAGTTGCACTCCAGAACCGTCCATCCCACAACTAATCACTCAGCTATAGAAGGATTAATAGGTCTTTTCGAGAATTAGAGTTCCCACAATGATTCATGTTCTTCTCACTTGCAACATCCTCTTATATTACACATTTTAAAGATTGAGTCAAACCCAATTACTGATGCCAACAATAATGACTCTTAACAATCATATCCCTTGTACCAGTTATGACTTGATGTCAAGCTGATTTGAGAAAAGCTGAAGGAAAGAGACAAACAATGAAGGAAAATCTATCTCTATAATGAAACCCCCAAAATTTTGGATAATTGATCCTCATTTCCATGGGCTTAAGATACAAATATTGGCTTAGACCCAAGAGGCAATCAAATGATCAATGATAGTTTAGTCATAAATGGCAGAAATAATCCACGAGCCCTGTTATAATTCTCACATATTGAATTCATCTCATGTCAAGTAAATGAATCGCACCATCACGTCTTCGATTCTGTGTCACCATTTTACAGGAACCCAAAAAAAATATATATGCTAAACACACGAACCTAAATTTTTTGGGTGGCAGAAATAAAATCCCAAACTCTCTTATTCACATAAGGCATAACCTTCTCTCCAGTGATTATATTGGAATAGTAACCCAACAATTACAAATTGCAGCTAAAGACATATGAAACATGATAATGATCAGTTGCAGGGGAAATATGCATGAACCAACATCTTAACAACACAATTTCATATATTTTACATTTTCATTTTGCTTGTATCAATTCCTATGGTGCCATCAATAAGCTGAAATTGACATGGATCCCAAAGTCATGAATAAAGCAACATATGTAATTTTATGGAGGAAGAGTTCCGTACACGTCTGGTAATGGCATAATTCCAATTTGTTTGGTGAAAGGGGGAATTTACGTTTCTATTCATAATTAGCAATCAAAACGTAATAAATGACCATTAATCCCTAGAATCAAAGCCACCAAACCACAAAATTAGCAATCAAACGTAATAAATCACCATTAATCCACACCTCATAACTCAATTCCAATGCTTAACAACCTAAATCTCCTAGAATCAAAATCTACTACCAAATCACAAAATTCGCCCAAAAATACAAGCAATTCGATTATAACCTAATCACATTATCAACAAAATTAGCAATCAAAACGTAATAAATGACCATTAATCCACACTTGATAACTCCAATTCCAATGGCTAAATCTCCTAGAATCAAAATCTACTACCAAACCACAAAATTCGCCCAAAAATACGAGCAATTCGATTATAAACCTAATCAATAACTGAAAATTAAAATTAAAATGCGATCTGCAAATTAAGAAAAGCACAAATTGAAATGAACCTGAAACAGGATCTTGAGACGCTCAAGAGGAGCAACGATGGTCTTAGCAACGCCACCGGCAACACCACCGGCGATCAACTCTTTAGCGAACAACGGAATTCCTTCAACAACTCCTCCATCTCCACGCCACGACGTCGTATTATCGTACAATACGCCATCATTACCAGTACCACCATCTCCTCCTATCTTCTTCTTCTTGTTCTCCCCCATTGGGGATGGGGAGGTGCTTTCTCTCTCTAGAATTCTAGAGAGAGAAAGAAAGGAAGGTTCGTTTTCCAATTATTTATATATATAGAAAGAGGAGAGTTATGAAGGTTATAGGGGGAAGGAATCGAATCAAAGAGAAAAAAGGAGATGAAAGCTTTCGTTGTTGTTTTTGGAACGAAACCAAGAGCCGATTATGAGAAGCTTTTTGAAGCCGCGTAAGCCGTGCCAACGAGCGGGCAGTAAAATTTCATTCACTTTTTGTTGCTCTGTTTTCTTTTTACAGGATTTTTGTATTGATAAGAGCGGGTTTGCCCACGCTTTGTTGCGGGTAGTTTTGTTAATATTGTAAAGGTTCGTAGTTGTGAACAATATTTTAAAGGAAGTTACTTATTAAGAGCCCGGGTTTTGCAACGGGTTATAAACTATGATAGATTTGATCGTAAGTAGTAACATAGATTTATCGGGCGTTTGATTGGGGGTATTGAGGGGTCAGGAATGGGAACGATAATGAAAACTGCTGTTTGGTTTGATATTATATAATGGAATCATTCCTGCAAATCCATTAATTTCCATTCCTGACCAAATTGGGGTGAATGAAATTTTTATTTCTAATTGGTTCTTTTTTTCATGCATTGTTCCATCTATGGATGTTAAATGATACATCTTTTGTTCCAATGGGGCAGCCTACCGGTTAAGGCTTGGTGTTGGGGAAAAACCCACCCAAGTTCGAATCCGGGGGTGAGCAACCAGGGGCCACTGGGTATTAATCTCAGGGGAGCATGCTTTAGCTCTCGGTAAAAATTGCCAAGGATGTAGTCTGGGCAAACCCAAGTGAACCTTATCAAAAAAAAAAAAAAAAAAAAAAACATATTTTTTATATATGAAGAAAATTTTCATTGATTATAGTGGGTTAACCAAACAACATCAATGCAATGTTCATTCCTATTCCCATTCTCCTGCATTCCCATTTTCATTTTCGTTCCCATTCCCTGAAATGAACCAAACGCCCCCTATGAAACATAAAGTTTGTACAAATGTTGTCAAAGGAAAGGTTTAATAAAATAAATGAAAAAAAATAAAAAATAAAAAAATATTAATTTTAGGAGATTTTAATAATACTAACAATTACCAGGAAGTCAAAAGACTGTTCATGAGCGGTAGCTACTGACACTTTAACATATTTAAGTCAATATATGATATATGACTAAAATATAAAATGATATATAGAAAACTAAAAGGTATAAAGTGAATAAATATGTTCATGAACAGTGTTATAGGGCTAAAATGTAATTTCTCCAAATATCGATAGCTGTTGTTCATAAACAATGTTTTGGCTTCATATAATCGTACTATATATAGTATGTAATAAAATAATTAAATCAAAAAATATTCAATATTAGGCTCATTTGAACGTACCAAGTGCACGATTATAATGGCGAAATTTGCTAATATTAGAACATGTTTTTTCAACATGTTCCAACCAATATACGATATATGATTAAAACAAAAAATAAAATATAGAAAACTAAAAGTATAAAATGAATAAATATTATAAGTTTAAGAGTTAAAGTGTAGTTTCTACAAATCGATTATAATGGCGTAATTTGGTAAAATTAAAATGTATTCTTTTAACATGTTCCAACCAATATACGATATATGAGTAAAACGTAAAATGAAATATATAAAACTAAAAAGTATAAAGTGAATAAATATGTTCATGAACAGTGTTTTGGGACTAAAATGTAATTTCTCCAAATGTCGGTAGGTGCTGTTCGTAAACAATGTTTTTGCTTCATATAATCTATATAGTATATAATAAAATAAGTACATAAAAAAATATTTAATATTAGGCTCATTTCGAACGTACTAAGTGTACGATTATAACAGCGTAATTTGTTAAAATTAGAACGTGTTTTTTTAACATGTTCCAACCAATATACGATATATGAGTAAAACGTAAAATGAAATATAGAAAAGTAAAAGGTATAAAGTGAATAAATATTATAAGTTTAGAAGACTATTATATAAACTTTAAAATAGGTATAGGATTAAGGTCGGTTGAAACGTATATATAGTATATAATAAAATAACTACGTCAAAAAATATTCAATATTAGGCTAGGATATATGAGTAAAACGTAAAATGAAATATAGAAAATTAAAAGGTATAAAGTGAATAAATATTATAAGTTTAGGAGGTTAATATGTAAACTTAAAAATATGTATAGGATTAAGATGGGTTGGAGCATATATATAGTATATAATAAAATAACTACGTCAAAAAATATCCAATATTAGGCTCAGTTCGATCGTATCGACGATACGAATATAACGACGTAATTTGTTAAAATTAAACCGTATTTTTTAAATGTCTTTTATCCAATACACAATATATGACTAAAACGTAAAATGAAATATTGAAAAGTAAAAGGTATAAAGTGAATAAACGTTATGAGTTCTAAGTTTAGGGCCTAATATGTAAGGTTAACTGCATCAAAAAATATTCAATATTAGGCTCATTCGTATCGACGATACAAATATAATGGCGTAATTTGTTTAAATTAAAACGTATTTTTTTAACAAATTTTAGCCGATACATCATATATGACTAAAACGTAAAATAAAATATTGAAAAGTTCAGGGGCCAAAGTATAATATTGGATATGGGTTTGGAGACGGGGCAACGTGCGGGTCAGCGCGGGTCAAGGGCGGGTCTAGGCCAAAAGAGAGGGGGGGGGGAGGCGGGTCAGAGCGGTCCGCGGGTCTGGTCGGGCGGCATTTGCAGGCGGGGCGCCTGCCTTTTGTATATATTTTTGATAATAAGTGGACAGAGGAGAAGGTAGAACAGAACATCATAGAACAACTGTTCAACGTTTGGTAAGACATGTCCAGATTGGATTGGGACTAAATAAGAATGATTAAATGACTATTTTACCCTAGATGAGAATTTTAATGTTTTTCTACCTAATAGTCAATCTAAATGAAAATTAACAAAAAGCAAAAAAAACTAGTGGAAAATAGAAATAACGTGCAATAATAATTTAATCGAATGAGAAGTATTTCGAACCATGTCGAATTCGGATTTAATCAGGTTCGGATTTTAACAATATATGTTTTTTTCCCACCAAATTAGTAGAAAATAGAAATAGTGTGCAACAAAAATTTAAAGATCAATATATATATATATATATAGTTATATACACTAGTTTGGGTACCCGCGTTGCAGCGGGATTTTTATTACTTAAATTCAAACCCGTAATTTAGCCACTTTATGTTTATGGTTTTGTATGGTTATCAAATATGAATGAGTTGACTTCGTGGCAATATTGTTAATTAGCCAAAGGTTAATAGTCAAGTTGTATACCATATAATGCCTTTAACAAATGGTTGATAGTCAATCAGATAACATTTGAATTTACGTTCTTTATGCAACTTCGAATAAGTATTCTCATTCCTTTTCATAAGTACCAATTATGTTTTGTAGAGATAAGAAAAACTCTAAAATTGCCTGCTAGTTCATTCAAGTAACTCGGCCTTCGTAAAGATAAACTAACCTACACGTCTACAACTCGAATCTAGGCGAATTACTGGATTTTGAAGGATTTTTAAGAAGGGTTTTTTCTTTCTTATGAAACTGTTTCACGTATTTTTCTTATTTATATGAAACCTTGTCATTTTTACATAAAAGAACACCGAAATATAACACAACTTCATCAAAAAATGAATTATATGAAACCGTTTTCATTAAATTAAACAAATTCACGAAGATTTTTCGTTGATTTAAGCTATGAAACCATCAGTTTGTATGATTTTTACTCTTATGGTGATTTCTAAATGAACTTCCCTATATATATATATATATGTGAGTGTGTGAGTGTGTGTGTGTAGAGAGAAGGAGAGAGTCGGGTTCATACACAAAGAGTAACTAAAATAAGTGAACAAGAAAATTATTGAATCACCTATTATTTTATACTAATATTACGTGTAAACTCACATGTGATTCATGTGACTTGAGGCTACATGCCACGTCGCCTGTACACCTTTGTGTTGATAGTCTGGGTAAGAAATATTATGTGATTTTAAAAGTGATTTAACTGTCCTATTAAGTTTTTATTTAGTTTCTGATCTAGTTTGAACCAACCTTACTAGCTCTTTCTCCTCTAAAAGGTTATTCAAATTTTCATTTGGATCAAGATTTTGATCCTCATGTGACATCAACTTCTAAAAGGTTACTCAAATTTTCATTTTTTGTATTTTGTTTAATAAATAAAAGATATCAATACTTCTACAATGCCATAATACTCATTTATTTTAGGAGACATGGAAAAAATAATTGATTTGGTCATAGCTCTATAGTACCACGGTCTATGTGAAAGAAGTTGACGAAAATCATTAGGGTTTTTTTAGAGTTAATTACATGGGAGTGTATCGAACTTGTCACGTTTTATCATTGTATGTATCCAACTTTAAAAGTTACCATTTAATGTACTGAACTTTGTAGATTTACCATTGTATGTACCGATGACCGACCGAGCCCTTAGCCGGTAATTTCTTTGAATTTTTGTTTTTTTTAAATTTGTGCTGATGTGGATGCCATGTGTACCTCATTTAATGACATGGCATCACCACCACCATTGCCATTTCCCACGACCACCACCACCACCAACTACTACCACCACCACCACCACCATTGTCATTTCCCACAACCACCACCACTACCATTGCTATCTCCAAGCCACCACCACCACCATTGCCATCTCCCACCAGCTACCACTACCACCACCACCATTGCCATCTCCAAACATTACCACCGCCATCTTCATCTCCAAACCACCACCACCGCCGCCCCCATCTCCATCTCCAAACCACCACCATTGCCATCTCCCACCAGCCACCACTACCACCACCACCATTGCCATCTCCCGCCAGCCACCACCGCCATCTCCATATACATCTCCAAACCACCACCACCATTGCCATCTCTAAACCACCATCGCCGCCGCCATCTCCATCTCCAAACCACCACCACCATTTCCATCTCCCACCAGCCACCACTACCACCACCACCATTGCCATCTCCCACCAGCCACCACCGTCATCTCCATCTACATCTCTAAACCACCACCACCATGGCCATCTCCAAACCACCACTGCCGCCGCTATCTCCATCTCCAAACCACCACCACCATTGCCATCTCCAAACCACCACCACCACCAAATCAACAAAACCCCCAAATTTAGTTCCCAGATATGCATTTCAATTGAAATCGATCGAAACCCTAAAAATAGCCAAAAACCCTAGAAATCGAAAACTAGTAATCAAAATCAAAAATTGATCACATAGATGGATTAAGCATAGTAAATCGATCCTAAACAAGTGCTAGGAGGTTTTCCTTGCCCAAGAGCAAGGAAAGCAAACGAAACGTGAACTGTGAGATTCAACTGGAAAATAGAACCAGGCGCAAGTATACACCTTGAACTACTGTCGTTCCGTAACAAGTAATAATGGTAAGTAAATACTAGATATCGATCCTCAGGGAAGGTTTTGTGCAAAAGTCTTTTTAGCAGAAAGTCTAGTTCGTAAAAGATGATTTCAGATGGCGAATTCGAGGATTTTGACCGATGCTGTTTAAGCAAATGGGTGAATGATTGGTTGTAAAATCTATCAGAGAAAGAAGCACAGGGTGCAAGGGTCTGATGAGACACAGGTGATCTAGAAATAATCCTATGCTTACTGAAGGTCCAACTACTGGTTTGACCGGCCTCCCAAGAGTACACACAGGTCAACGTGCATTCAGAGGTGATATATTAGTCACGAATCCTAGCACAACACAGTGTTACCAATCTCACTAGATGAGTATAGCACAGTTAAGTACTAAAGCTACTTTTAGCCTTCTCACGTCTATTACAGATGTTTAACATAAATCCTAACTCTGAAAGCTAGTGCACTTTCATGTACTAAATTGGTCGTCAATCAACTAGGTACAATCTTCAATGAAATGTCAAACACCTGCAATAAACAGTTAGATTACAACAGTAAAGCACAGGATATACTTTCACACCGATAACGGTCTCAACATTTCCTCACACCCCAAGCTAAGGCAATTAGCCCATCATGGCTCAGATTCTTCTCGCGAAAGATGTGAGTACTGGAATCTTAAATAGCAGATAAAATGTAAGCAGTAATGAAAGCTGTAAGTGCTGGAATGTAAACACTGGATTATGACCAGTAGAATAGCTGTAAATTAAATTGCGAGTAATTAAATTGCAGAAATAAAGCAAAGTGGTAGTTATTACACAATACGTTCTCTTCGATGAGAGAAACAGAGTGTAGATAACCCCGAGAAAATAAAAGCAGGTAAATTGCTGTAATGTAAATAACTGGAAAATAAATACTGGATGAAATGACCAGTAAGAGAGCAGGAAAGTAAATACTGGAAAAGTGACCAGTAGGCGTGCGGGAGAATAAACACTGGAAGAATGACCAGTAATACTGCAATAAAGTAAATAACTGAAATGTAAATTGCAGAAATAATAAGCACTGGAGAATTGACCAGTGAAATAATTGAAAGCAAGGTAATGAACTTGATAATTATCGCACAATACGTTCTCTTCGATGAGAGAAACAGAGTGGAAATAATTATGAGTTAGCAGTTATATAAATAACAGTAGTAAACAGATTTATAATAGTTCAAGAAAATAGCTTTGCTTGGAAGAAAAATGATATTTTGCTGATTATCACACAATACGTTCTTCACTATTAGAAATAAATCTAATCTGGAGGAAACAGGGTGCAAGTAATCTCAATAGTACAGTAAATATCAGTATGAAAATGGCTCACAAATTAGTAACTTGGAATGAAAGCTACTTAAAATGAAAAGTCTTTCAAAAAGTACTAAAAGTACTTAATGGTACTAAAAAGTACAAAAAGTGGTACAAAAGCTAGATTTGGTAACTTGCCACGGAAGCTTTAAAAAGAAGGTTACTTGCAAGGCAAGTTTCGAGATAAACACTTGTAAAATGTGAACTTTGTAACCGAACGATGATTGCAAAATTAAAGTAAGGTTGTTTGAAAAACCGAAAGACTTTCAAATTTACGAAAGATGAAAGACTTTCAAATGTGACGTAACCGAAAATCTTGATGATTGATTTTGAAAACCACTTAGAACACGATGGAATATTGTAAGTAACAAGAACCGAATTTTGACAACACGAAGAACTTTTAAAAGCACGTACAAAGGTGAAATAACGTATCCGTAAGAAGTAACTTTGAAAACTTGAACACTCGTTGTAACTGAAAATACTTCGGAATTTATATTAATACCAAAAGACGACAAGTGAAATAATGCTAAAGGTTGGAAAGAGCTTAAGCACTACTTAACTTGCGAAATGTTTTTAGAACTAGTAACTACGAACCAAAGAACTAAGTAACCCGAAAATACAAGAGAAAGTAAGGAAGTTGGTGAAATTGGTAAATAATAAACTAGCCTAAACCATCTATTTATACTAAATTAATGACTTAGGGAACAAGTTTCATCAAATACAAAATAATATTGTAAAAAGGCTTGGGCCTTAATCTTCAAAAGTGGGCTGCTGATTTCAGAAGGCCCAAACAGCTCCAAAAGTTCGGCCCAATAGGTGAGGAGTCCAAAAATCCGCTACTAGCAATTCTGCGACACTGCTACAGCACTCCTACAGCACTCCTATAGCATTCTGTAGTACTGGGGCCAATTCTGCAAAATCTGTAATTAAGCTATATAAATACCATATTTGAGATAAAATAAGCATAGTTGAACATAAAATAGATAGAATACTATTATCTACTAAAACATAAGCAAATAGGACTAAAATGACACAAAAGGCAACTAAAAATGGTGAAAAAGTGAACTAAAAGACTCAAAATAGGGGTTAATAAATAACACCTATCACATCCTCAAACTTAAACTGTTGTTTGTCCCCAAACAACGAGAAAAAGACAAAAGAAAGACTCAACTTACTATCAACCTAAAAGGTATGAGCTATTTCACAATGTACCAAAGTATGCATGTTTTTGTGTTTTTGTGAGAAAGTTGTTTCCAACGCCAACAAGGTATGATACTCATAGCCCTTCATAAACCTATGCTTAACCATATTTTATGCACAAAGTCTGCCATCCCATGAAATATAAGACCAACATTTTGTATTTCAAAACCAGATTCCAAAAAAAAATTTGGACATTGACTTGGTTCTTTGACTTTTTCCTTTCAAAGCTTGTCTTTTACCTCATCTCTCTTTTATGTCACTCCATAGTACAATTTTCCTACTATGCATCTCTTAAAGAGGTATCATTGGTGTGCATTGACACTCTTTTGTACACAAGACCTTAGAACTTTGTTCTTTGATGTTACTTTTGGTCTAGGTGTGTATTTTGTACAAATAAAGCAAATGAGTGCTTAAATGGACATCCTCCCATCCTCAAACTTGATGGTTGCAATGTCCTCAATGCATGAAAGATCAAGTTTGCAACAAAGAAATGGTTTACAATTTCATAAGATGGCTATTTTAGCTAAGCATGGCAATCATAGGCTTATTGTGGCTATAAAATCACTATATGCAATACCAAGGATCCAACTTTCTGTTTTATTTTGTTTTTGTGCACACTTGATGGAAATCAAGTGAAAGGACTAGCTCATTAAAATCAGTTCCCAAAAGACTCAAATGATTTCAAAACAGCAAAGAAGAAAAGGGGACTGGTTCCAATTCTTTTTAAACCAAGACTTGACCAAAAATTGGTTCAAAGTGACCAATTGACACTAACATTCACTAGTAACACTTAGAATTCAGCAAACAATCCAAACAACTTAGCAAATGGTTGGCAAGCATGGAATAAGACTCAATTGTACTAAAACAGATTTCAAAAGACCATATAGGTACACAACTCAAAACCAAAATCAGCAAACTGATCCAAAAATAGTCTAAAGCCAAGGGCTTTTAACCAAAGATCTATGACATACATGACCCAAAATGATTCAACAAGACATTCAATGGCAAGGGTAAGAGTAGGATCCAAAGATCTTCATTCTCACCCCTGTTTTTGTACTACCAAAACAGCAAACACCAAGCCTGCTGTGTCAAGTGACACACAGGTAGTGAAAATAGCAAAGAAAGAAAGGAAAATCTACTAAATTGTCTAAAACTATCCTAAAAACAGCAAAGTCCCAAAGAAATAATTATCATCATGCAAGATGGTGGGACAAATGTAAGTAGCCATAAGCATGCACACAAACAGATCACAAAGACTCAAGGGGATAAAAACTCAATTTAAGGAAGAGGGAATGCCTCTTGTGAGTGAATCCTAGTTCAATGTGATGCATGAAAACTCACTATCATTTGAAGTGAGTAAGGTCACTAAACACCATTAGAGGGACTGCCTCTATCATTAGTGATCCTAAATTGAACCAAAAGTGAGATGGAGGGAATGCCTCCGTTTGTGTGAATCTGTGTGTGCAAAACAGTGGCAGAAAATGGTAAAAACAGAGCAAAGTAGCTAAAATTTATTCACAAAAGAAAGCTACAAATCCTAAACTATCATGCATATGTACAGAGATAGCAAAATAGGAGTTTGATGGCAGAACCTGTCCTACTCAGATTGAGTAGGAGAAAAGGAAGATTCCAATACTGATTTGGGCATGAGGGTATTTTGATTGGTTTGTTGGACTTGCCCATCTCCCATGCCTTTTGCAACTCTGCCTTTATCTTCTTATGTTGAATCCGTTGCTTCCTATCCTTCTCCAAGGCTTGGATTTGCTTCTTCCTCTTTTTGTTCTTCCTTTTGAGGCACTTGATGAGCTTTTCTGTGTTTTTAATTTTAAAAATGAAAATTGACTAAAAAACTTGAAACCTGAAAAAAAAAGAATTTAAAAGTCCTAATAAGTCTAAAAACAAAATCTTAATCTTTTTGTATTTTCCAAAATTTTTATATAAAAAATCATTAAAAATATTAAGAATCCTAAGTTATACTAAAATTCAGCAAAAATATAAGAAAAGTTGCATAACATGAAATCTATCCTAATATTTACACAGATTTGTGGGATTTCAGACCCAACAATCAGAGTGGGTCATCATCAGAATCAACAACCATGTCTGGTTGTTGTTGGATTTCAGCAGATTCAAGGAAGGGCTTTACTCTCTGTCCATTTACTTTAAAAGTGGTACCTCTCTCCGGGTCAATTAAGTCAACTACCCCGTAAGGGTATACTTTTGCAATTGTGAAGGGTCCGGTCCATCTAGAGTTAAATTTTCCAGGGAAAAGTTTCACTTTAGAATTAAATAGCAAGGCTTTCTGGCCCTCAATGAGTTCTTTGGGAAGGATCCTTTGATCATGCCATTTTTTTGTGTTTTCTTTGTATAATTTGGCATTTTCATAGGATGCATTCCTATGTTCTTCCATTTCACACAATTGTAAAGTCCTCTTTTTACTAGCTTCATCCAAACACATGTTAAGCTCTTTGATGGCCCAGTAGGCCTTGTGTTCTAACTCAACAGGTAAATGACAGGCTTTTCCAAAAACCAACCTGAATGGGGACATTCCTATAGGGGTTTTGTAAGCAGTCCGATAGGCCCATAGGGCATCATCCAATTTGGAGGCCCAGTCATTTCGGTGTGGTTTGACTACTTTGGCCAGAATGCCTTTGATCTCCCTATTTGACAATTCAGCCAAACCATTGGTTTGAGGGTGGTAAGCAGTGGCCACCCTGTGCTGAATGTTGTATTTACTTAACAATTCCTCAAGCAGGTTATTTATGAAATGTGTGCCTTCATCACTGATCAAGGCACGTGGTGTACCAAATCTGGTGAATATGTGCTTGTGTAAGAATTTGACAACAGTCTTAGCATCATTAGAGTGGCAAGCCATAGCTTCCACCCATTTAGACACATAGTCTACAGCCACCAGTATGTAGGAACAATTGTTAGAGATTGGAAAGGGTCCCATGAAGTCAATGCCCCACACATCAAATAGTTCTATTTCTAGAATCCCATTGAGGGGCATTTCATTCCTCCGAGATATGTTTCCACTCCTTTGACACTCATCACATCTTTTTACAAAGTCATGACAGTCTCTGTGTAAGGAAGGCCAGTAAAATCCAGATTGCAGAATCTTGGATGCTGTTCTTTGTCCTCCAAAATGACCTCCACAAGGTCCTGAATGGCAGTGATGTATGATTGATGTCACCTCTTCCTTTGGAATACACCTTCTGATTATTTGATCTGCACAGATTTTAAACAAATAAGGATCATCCCACAAATACTTCTTACAATCAAAAATGAGTTTTTTCCTTTGGTATTTGTTAAATTCCTTAGGAATAATCTCACAAGCTAAGTAATTTACAATGTCTGCAAACCAGGGTACAGAAAAATGGTTCACAGCTAATATCCTCTCATCTGGAAACACTTCACAGATCTCACTTCCTTGTTCAGTTTCTTTTGGTTTTTCTAATCTAGACAAGTGATCAGCCACTTGATTATTTACACCTTTTCTGTCAATGATCTCCAAATCAAACTCTTGAAGCAACAAGACCCACCTTATTAGCCTAGGTTTTGCATCTTTTTTAGAAATGAGATACTTAATGGCTGCATGATCAGTATGTACAATAACTTTGGCACCCATCAAGTATGCTCTGAATTTTTCAAAAGCAAAAACCACAGCTAACAATTCCTTTTCAGTAGTGGTGTAATTGAGTTGAGCATCATTGAGTGTCTTACTAGCATAGTATATAGAGTGAAATATTTTGCCCTTCTTTTGGCCTAAAACAGCACCAACTGCCCAGTCACTGGCATCACACATAATTTCAAAGGGTTGTGACCAGTCAGGTGTGGTTACTATTGGAGCAGTGACCAAAGCTTCTTTCAAAGTTTTGAAAGCCTTTTTACATTCTTCATTAAAATCAAAAGCTTGGTCATGCTGAAGTAGTACACACAAGGGTTTTGAGATTTTTGAAAAGTCTTTTATGAATCTCCGATAAAACCCTGCATGCCCTAGGAAACTTCTGACTCCTTTGACAGTGATTGGCTCAGGCAATTTGGAAATTACTTCCAATTTGGCCTTGTCAACCTCAATACCTCTCTTGGATATGAGATGTCCCAAAACTATGCCTTCTTCAACCATGAAGTGGCATTTCTCCCAGTTCAAGACTAAATCAGTCTTTTCACACCTTTCCAGACATTTTTCAAGATTTTGTAAACATTCATCATATGATGTCCCGTATACAGAAAAATCATCCATGAAGATTTCCATGGAGTTTTCTAGCATATCAGAGAAAATGGACATCATACATCTCTGGAAAGTGGCTGGGGCATTACATAATCCAAAGGGCATCCTTCTAAAGGCAAAGGTTCCGTAGGGACATGTGAAAGTGGTCTTTTCCTGGTCATCTGGTGCAATGGCTATTTGATTGTAACCGGAGTAGCCATCTAAGAAACAATAAAACTCTTTTCCTGCCAGTCTGTCTAACATTTGGTCCACAAAGGGTAGAGGAAAATGGTCTTTCTGAGTGACTTTGTTAAGTCTCCTATAGTCCATGCATATCCTCCAACCTGACACTACTCTGGTAGGTATAAGTTCATTTTTCTCATTTGGTACAACAGTAACTCCACCCTTCTTGGGTACACATTGAACTGGACTGACACAGGTGCTACTTGCAATTGGGTAAATTATACCAGCATCAAGCCATTTTAAAATCTCCTTTTTAACTACTTCTTTCATCACAGGATTGAGTCTCCTTTGAGGCTCAACTGAGGTGAAATTTTTGTTTTCAAGAATGATCTTATGTTGACAAATGGTAGGGCTTATGCCCTTGATATCAGCAATGGTCCAAGCAATGGCTTTCTTGTGTTGTTTCAGCATTTGGACCAACTTTTCTTCCTGATCAGATTCTAATGATGATGAAATTATGACTGGCAACTTCCCCGAGTCTCCTAAAAAGGCATACTTCAGATGTGAGGGAAGTTGTTTCAGTTCCAGGTCTGGGGCAACATCTGAGGATGGGACAAGGGTCTTCCTATCCTCAGCTTCTAAAGTCTCAAAGGCAAGAACTTCCTTAGGCATCACTATCTCCTCACAGTCCTCCTCATCACTCTCACCATCAGACTCATCTATTCCCAACATTCCCCTTCTACATCCATTCTCACACCAGGTCTCAATCACACTTAAAGTAGAACAATCCTCTCTGTCATCAGGGTACTTGAGAGAATTGAATACATTAAAGGTAACCTCTTGGTCGTGGACTCTCATGGTCAATTCTCCTTTCTGGACATCTATCAAGGTTCTACCAGTTGCTAAAAAGGGTCTACCTAGAAGGAGGGGAACTTCATTGTCAGCCTCAAAGTCTAAGATGATAAAGTCAGCTGGAAAGATGAACTTATCAACCTGGACCAAGACATCTTCAATTTTTCCTTTAGGGTAGGCTATGGTCTTATCAGCTAAAGACAGAGTCACCGTGGTGGGTCTAGCTTCACCTATGCCTAAGGATTTGAAAATAGATAAGGGCATCAGGTTGATACTAGCACCTAGGTCACACAAGGCCTTCCCTACATTCTTTCCACCTATACAACAAGGTATGGTAAAACATCCCGGATCTTTCATCTTTGGTGGGATTTTGTTGGCAATCAAGGCACTGCACTCCTTAGTCAGAGCTACTGTTTCATATTCAGTCAGTTTCTTCTTTTTGTTCAGGATGTCTTTAAGAAACTTCGCATAACTTGGCATTTGCTCAATAGCCTCAACCAAAGGTATGTTTATGTGAAGTTGTTTGAAAACATCCAGAAATTTTTTAAACTGTTGTTCTTCTTTTTGATTCCTCAACCTTTCGGGATAGGGAATATAACGACCAACTGAAGCAGAAGTAGTAGTCTTTTCAGGGGCAGGTGGTGGTACAAGTGGTGAAGTAGGTAGAGTATCATACTCTACTACTTGTTGTATGACAGGTTCTTCCTCAAGGATTGTATCTAGCCTCTTTGGTGTATGATGAATCTTAGGACTGCCACCAGATTGTGACACATCACTAACAAGGGTCTTGTCTCTCTTCTGTACCTTCTTAGGTTCATCTGGGAATAACAGTGGAAGGTCTGACTTTTCATGAAGTGGTGCATGTGTAAGAGGTCTTTTGTTACTCTCTTTGGAAGACTGTGGAACATTAGTAAAAGATGATGATGCAAAGGTCTTTTCAGGTTCTACCTTTTTCTTTTCGGGCTCTGTTTTTGTATTTTCTTTTTCTTTATCTTTTTTCTCAGGTGGTGTGTGTGATTTCACCTGATTGTTTTCTATTAAAGTCTTACCACTCCTCAAGGTAATAACTTTGACCTGTTCCTTCCCAGGTCTCTGAGGGGTCTCAGTATCACTGGGTAGAGTCCCATCAGGTCTTTTCTTAATCTCCTGAGCAATCTGGCCAACCTGGTTTTCCAGATTTTTGATTGATGCCTGTGTTTGGGCCATGAACCCTTTCAGCATTGCCTCCAAGGTAGGAGGGGCATCATTTTGATTGTTTTGCCTATGGTGAGAAGATGAAGGAGAAGACTGATGGTTCTGGTTTTGAAAATGAACATGTCTCTGTTGTTGGTGGTGGTTATTATTCTGACTTGGATGATTGGTCTGTCCATGGGGCTTCTGCATTGGTGGGTTGAGTGTTGGACTATGCCACCCCAAATTTGGGTGATCTCTCCACTTAGAATTGTAAGTGGGAGAGAAGGCCCCGGTGGTCTGTGTGTAATTGTTATGATTAACATAATTGACACTCTCTGGGTTTCCAGGACAGTCCTCAAATGAATGGTTCTCTTGACAGTATGAACAAGTGACAAAGCGAACTTGCTTTTTAGGTGCCCTTTCATTTCCATTAGGGTTGGACAGATTCTTCATCATTTCAACCATATTGGAAACTTGCTCAGCCAAAGCTGAGTAGGCATCTGTATCCTGGACATTAGTAGTATTTCTTTTTGGTGGGACTCCCCGTGGGTCAGCCCAATGTCCGCTGTTGTTGGATATCTTTTCTAGGATTTTGAATCCTTCATTATATGTAACTCCTGTGAAAGCTCCGCCTGCCGTAGCATCTAGCATTCCTTTAGCAGTGGGGGTTAGACCATTGTAAAAGGTTTCTAGTTGTATGCAGTACGGAATGCCATGGTGAGGGCATTTTCTCAAAAGCTCTTTGTACCTTTCCCATGCATCAGGAACTGCCTCGTCATCCCATTGTTTAAAAGTGGAAATATCAAGTCGGGACTTAGCATTCCTGGTGGGTGGGAAGTACTTTTTCAAAAACGTTTCTGCCATTTGGGTCCATGAGGTTATAGAATCTGGTTCGAGTGAATCGTACCAGGCTCTGGCTCTCTCCCTGAGTGAAAATGGAAAAAGAGATAACCTCAAGGCGCTTGATGAGACTCCCGGTATACGGAAAGAGTCTGATATTTGCATAAAAGATTTTAGATGAGAGTGAGGATCCTCAAGTGCAGTACCACCAAACTGGCCATTAGTTTGAAGCATAGAAAACATCAGTGGTTTAAGAGCAAAATGGGCGGCTTTGATTTTTGGTTTAAGTATTCCTGAATGGAGTTGCCTCAAAACAGGAATGGCATAATCCATAATCCCGCCATCTTTAGAGTTAGCCAGTTGGATGATATCCTGCTCTTGGTAGAGTTCCTCCTCATCACTATAATCTTCCTCATCAGAGGGAGGGTGTTCTTGGTCAGCCATTAGTATTTTTAAAAGCTCTTTTTGTACTTTTCTTTGCCAACGGAAAGTTCTTTCAATCTCTGGATCTAAATCGAAAAATTCCCCGCGCACTTTTCTTGGCATACGCCTTTGTTTCAAAAAGGTGGTAGAAAAATCAAATTTTAAAAGCTTTACTTAAAACAGAAAAGAACTCTTAGCTACCTTCCCCGGCAACGGCGCCAAAAACTTGCTAGGAGGTTTTCCTTGCCCAAGAGCAAGGAAAGCAAACGAAACGTGAACTGTGAGATTCAACTGGAAAATAGAACCAGGCGCAAGTATACACCTTGAACTACTGTCGTTCCGTAACAAGTAAAATGGTAAGTAAATACCAGATATCGATCCTCAGGGAAGGTTTTGTGCAAAAGTCTTTTTAGCAGAAAGTCTAGTTCGTAAAAGATGATTTCAGATGGCGAATTCGAGGATTTTGACCGATGCTGTTTAAGCAAATGGGTGAATGATTGGTTGTAAAATCTATCAGAGAAAGAAGCACAGGGTGCAAGGGTCTGATGAGACACAGGTGATCTAGAAATAATCCTATGCTTACTGAAGGTCCAACTACTGGTTTGACCGGCCTCCCAAGAGTACACACAGGTCAACGTGCATTCAGAGGTGATATATTAGTCACGAATCCTAGCACAACACAGTGTTACCAATCTCACTAGATGAGTATAGCACAGTTAAGTACTAAAGCTACTTTTAGCCTTCTCACGTCTATTACAGATGTTTAACATAAATCCTAACTCTGAAAGCTAGTGCACTTTCATGTACTAAATTGGTCGTCAATCAACTAGGTACAATCTTCAATGAAATGTCAAACACCTGCAATAAACAGTTAGATTACAACAGTAAAGCACAGGATATACTTTCACACCGATAACGGTCTCAACATTTCCTCACACCCCAAGCTAAGGCAATTAGCCCATCATGGCTCGGATTCTTCTCGCGAAAGATGTGAGTACTGGAATCTTAAATAGCAGATAAAATGTAAGCAGTAATGAAAGCTGTAAGTGCTGGAATGTAAACACTGGATTATGACCAGTAGAATAGCTGTAAATTAAATTGCGAGTAATTAAATTGCAGAAATAAAGCAAAGTGGTAGTTATTACACAATACGTTCTCTTCGATGAGAGAAACAGAGTGTAGATAACCCCGAGAAAATAAAAGCAGGTAAATTGCTGTAATGTAAATAACTGGAAAATAAATACTGGATGAAATGACCAGTAAGAGAGCAGGAAAGTAAATACTGGAAAAGTGACCAGTAGGCGTGCGGGAGAATAAACACTGGAAGAATGACCAGTAATACTGCAATAAAGTAAATAACTGAAATGTAAATTGCAGAAATAATAAGCACTGGAGAATTGACCAGTGAAATAATTGAAAGCAAGGTAATGAACTTGATAATTATCGCACAATACGTTCTCTTCGATGAGAGAAACAGAGTGGAAATAATTATGAGTTAGCAGTTATATAAATAACAGTAGTAAACAGATTTATAATAGTTCAAGAAAATAGCTTTGCTTGGAAGAAAAATGATATTTTGCTGATTATCACACAATACGTTCTTCACTATTAGAAATAAATCTAATCTGGAGGAAACAGGGTGCAAGTAATCTCAATAGTACAGTAAATATCAGTATGAAAATGGCTCACAAATTAGTAACTTGGAATGAAAGCTACTTAAAATGAAAAGTCTTTCAAAAAGTACTAAAAGTACTTAATGGTACTAAAAAGTACAAAAAGTGGTACAAAAGCTAGATTTGGTAACTTGCCACGGAAGCTTTAAAAAGAAGGTTACTTGCAAGGCAAGTTTCGAGATAAACACTTGTAAAATGTGAACTTTGTAACCGAACGATGATTGCAAAATTAAAGTAAGGTTGTTTGAAAAACCGAAAGACTTTCAAATTTACGAAAGATGAAAGACTTTCAAATGTGACGTAACCGAAAATCTTGATGATTGATTTTGAAAACCACTTAGAACACGATGGAATATTGTAAGTAACAAGAACCGAATTTTGACAACACGAAGAACTTTTAAAAGCACGTACAAAGGTGAAATAACGTATCCGTAAGAAGTAACTTTGAAAACTTGAACACTCGTTGTAACTGAAAATACTTCGGAATTTATATTAATACCAAAAGACGACAAGTGAAATAATGCTAAAGGTTGGAAAGAGCTTAAGCACTACTTAACTTGCGAAATGTTTTTAGAACTAGTAACTACGAACCAAAGAACTAAGTAACCCGAAAATACAAGAGAAAGTAAGGAAGTTGGTGAAATTGGTAAATAATAAACTAGCCTAAACCATCTATTTATACTAAATTAATGACTTAGGGAACAAGTTTCATCAAATACAAAATAATATTGTAAAAAGGCTTGGGCCTTAATCTTCAAAAGTGGGCTGCTGATTTCAGAAGGCCCAAACAGCTCCAAAAGTTCGGCCCAATAGGTGAGGAGTCCAAAAATCCGCTACTAGCAATTCTGCGACACTGCTACAGCACTCCTACAGCACTCCTATAGCATTCTGTAGTACTGGGGCCAATTCTGCAAAATCTGTAATTAAGCTATATAAATACCATATTTGAGATAAAATAAGCATAGTTGAACATAAAATAGATAGAATACTATTATCTACTAAAACATAAGCAAATAGGACTAAAATGACACAAAAGGCAACTAAAAATGGTGAAAAAGTGAACTAAAAGACTCAAAATAGGGGTTAATAAATAACACCTATCAACAAGCCATCAATTGCAGAAAACCATCCTAAAACTCAGGAGACGGTGGTGGTGATGGGTTTTGATTTGGGTTTGGGTGATGGCGGTGGTGGTGGTTTCATGGTGGTAATGGTTGTTTGGTGGTGGGTGTGGTGGTGGTGGTGGCGGCGGTTTGGTGGTGACTGTGGTGGTGGTGGTGGTGGTGGTTTCGTGGTGGTGATGGCTGTTTGGAGATGGTGGGTGTGGTGATGTTTGGTGGTGGTGGTGTGGTGGTGATGGTGATGGTTTGATGGTGGTGGTGTGGTGGTGGTGGTTTGATGGTGGTAGGTTTGGTGGTGGTGGTGTGGTGGGAGGTTGAAGAAGAGCCATGTAAGTAGCCATGTCAGCTTCTTACCAGCCACGTCAACATAACGTGTGCCACATCAGCTTCTTACCTGATATACCAGGTCTGAGTACACACAATGGCAAATCTACAAATTTCAGTACATTAAATGGTAACTTTTAAAGTTGGATACATACAATGATAAAACGTGATAAGTTTGATACACTCCCATGTAATTAACCCTTTTTTTATATACATGTTTGTTGGTTAAACTATTTTTCTTAAAAAAACGATTCCTGTTGACTATGTTTCTTTATTGTTTTGTATGTTCTTTTAAACAACGAGTACAAAAACTTTGGGTTTTGTTGTTGATTAAAGAAGCTATTTGGTTATGAAATGACATATAATGTTTTTTTTTTGAAAGAGGTATCCCAGACCACATTGGACCCAGACTAATCATCGGCAATTTTGGGCTGAAGCCCGACTGCTAAAGCATGCAGCCCGGGGTCGAAGCCCCGTACCTCCAGAATGCGTCCCCGAGGGCTCGAACTCAGGTTCACCACTATGTAGTGCCCAAGTCTTACCACTAGGCTAACACTCCTTTGGTATGACATATAATGTTCTTCGTACGTTTTTTCATACAAGAATAAAAAAAAATGAGGAATAATAAAATAGTCATTTCAATTAAAATAAAAATACATTGGGGGAGTTTAGAGGCCTTTAATCTACTTTAAATGTGCCTCATTAGGCAAAAATCATGGATCCAACACTGGTCATTACCCATTGAAAATAATTTCTTGGTGTTTTATGTTGTATTTGATAGGCGAAATATCTTATGTGAAAAGTTGAATTAGCGTGAAAAGTGAATATGCACCTTTAATCATTTTTAATTTCAAGCCCACATATTAATCGCGCTTCATACATGGATTAATCCATTGCATATCAGTGCATTTTATCTTAATCTACATCCATGGGTTGATAAGTACTCTTCATGTTAACTCAACTTAGGGGTGTAAACGAGCCAAGTTGAGCCCGAGCCTAACCAAGCTCGAGTTCAACTCGTTTAACAAGGATTTAACAAGCTCATGCTTGACTCATTTGTCAGACGAGCCTAAGCTCAGCTTGAGCCTAACCTCACAAACAACTCAGCTCGCTTACATCTATACTAGGGGTGGCAATTTCCGACACAATCCGCCAACTCAACACGACATGAAGATAAACAGGTTTGGGTTGAGGTTTCTGACCCATCAATCCGTTTATTTCGCAGGTCGAGTTTGGGTCATGCTGCCGGGTTGGTGCGTTGACCCGCAAACCCATTTATCTTTTGATTATTTTCTTCATATTTTTTATATAATAAAAGTAAGATTCCCAATCTGATTTTTGGAAAAGCCGACTAAGCCCCTCCTAAGTCTTAACCATAATATTGCTCGACACTCACAGTCTCTCACGATTTCAATCGCTTATCGCCGTCACCGCTTAAACTTTGGTCGTTTTTGAACTTTGGTTGTATGTTGAACTTGGTTATTTTTGAACTTTGGTAATTTGGATTTGATTGTAATTTTGAACTTTGCTTTCATGATTGTTGACCCGTCAACTCGTGACACGATCCGCAACACGACCCGTCATGGGTTAGGGTTGAAGATTTCGACACGATTAGTTAAACGGATCGTGTCCAGGTTGATGTTTTTGACCCTTCAGTCCGTGACTCGCCATCCGAAACACGATCCAATTGCCACCCCTAACCTATGCACCATTACCCGACCCTTATTTGAAAATCACCATAATTAATTATTATCATTATATAACAATAATTATTTCGTATACCCTACCAGTCTACCACTATATCCTCAAAAGGAGATGCTTGTAGACATGCATGCAAGTGGCACTTTGCTGCAAAGGGTTGTACAACATGCATCAATGGTTGTACACGACCGGCTGCCGGTTCATTTCATAATAAAACAAGCATATAAGAAAAAAACCCACTTTGATTGCGAGCCATTTGTCGGTACCACCGGTCCAAATGAACCGGAGGACGGCAATAATACCTTCATGATCTACTATTTCTATCCTCTATATAAACAAACAACTTTACTTTCTTCACATTGAAATTAAACCACCAAATTACCTATAATAACCTCCCCAACCCGCGGTCCGAACCGTTCTATAAATGGCTCGTGTTTTCGGCTCGATTGCGGTTCTAGCTTTGGCTCTTACGGTGGCATTGGCCGCGGACCATAGTCCTCTTCAAGACTTTTGCGTTGCTGATTTGACCGGTCAAGGTACATTTATGGTTAATCTTGTTTTAATGAATAAAAAATAAAACAAATTGTGTTGGTTTTTAAATTTATGTCCACCAATCACATGAATTCACATCCACATCATCTTTAGTGAGAATGGAGAATGATAAAGTTAATTAGAGATATCTCAGTGATAGGTGAGACACAGTAGTACACAACTAAATAAATGACTAATTCCGCAAAAATTAAAAGATCAAATCACATTGACTTCCGCCGAAAACGAAAAGCTTTTTAAAAAAATTAATTCCGACGAATCAGAGATCCACCTCAAAATCAGCTTTCTCTGACAACCAAATTCGCTGGAAATATGTCGGAAGTTAACTTTTTCCGATGGATTTAGCCGTCGGAAAAGGTGTCTTGTTTGGTAGTGACAGGGAGGAAATGTGACTAAGATAGGTTTTTAATTCTTTCGGTTTACATAATATTCTTCGTAATTTTTATGACAGTAATGGTGAACGGATTCGCCTGCAAGAACCCAAGCATGGTTCAAGCGAATGACTTCTACTACAGTGGTCTCCACATGATGGGGAACACTTCGAATGCACTGGGGTCAAGTGTGACCCCAGTGTTTGTGTTCCACCTTCCAGGAATAAACACCCTTGGGATTTCACTTGCGCGACTCGATTTTGCACCATCGGGTGTCATCCCACCTCACACTCATCCTCGTGCTACCGAAATCTTGACCGTCTTGGAAGGTCAGATTGAGGTTGGATTTGTGACATCAAACCCTGAAAACCGTCATATTTCCAAGGTACTGAATAAGGGTGATGTTTTTGTATTCCCTGTGAACCTTGTGCATTACCAACGAAACGTGGGGAACAAGTATGCGGTTGCAATTGTGGCGTTGAGTAGCCAAAACCCTGGAGTGATTCCTATAGCAAATGCAGTTTTTGGTTCGAATCCAGATATATCAACTGATATTCTTGCAAAGGCCTTCCAAGTAAGCGATGATGTTATTAGTGACATGCAATTTAAGTTTTAGTTAGAATGCAAGTTCCAAAATCTATCTTATGATGTTTTTAATTTTATACAACTTGAAGAAGTTATTTTTGGTATTATTTGCAATTTCTTTACGAAGTTATTATATATACATACATGTCTTTAGCATTAAATATGTAAAACAACTATCTAGAGTTAAGTTCTGGTGAGACCAAGCCTTTTTGGTGAGACCGGTGAGACCAACATATTTTACTTGAAACTTAACATCAAAACATTTGTGAAGATAAAAAAAAATTGAACATTCATCATTAAAACATACTAAAAAAACACAATTGAAAAAATAAATTCCAAAAAAAGGTTAAAAAACGAAACCTTCACAACAGTTTTTTTTGTGAAAGTTCGCATTATATATATGTAACCTTCACAGAACTTGAGCTGTGAATGTTTCGTTTTTTAGCTTGTTTTCGATATTTTTTTGCATCGAAAGTGAATTCTAGGTCTGCGTATTCGAGTTTTATGTACATTCGCGGTGTTTTTTTGTGAAGTTTCGTACGTTAGGTATTGGTCTCATGCGGTCTCACGGTAACAGCTTGGTCTCACCTGATCCTAAGTCCAACTATCTAAATATCAAATACGTATACTGATATAAATATATTAAAATTCAAAGTTAAATTTAACTTATCTGTATGTAACTTCTGAAACTCCATCAAACTAAATGATAATAAACATCATAGATCACTTCATTTGTTTGAAATCCAAATGATCTTAAATATAATCAACTGTATTTAATTTTATATAAAAAATATCTCATTCTATTTAATTTTATATTTATATCGTCATATATGTACATATAGAGAGTTGGATTCCAATGAGAAGTTGACGTTAACGTTAGAAGCATGAGAAGTGGTTATTAGCCTTTGAATGAAAATTGGATACACATTAGGATGAGATGCACTAGATCAATTCCCTTCCAAACCTCACTTCATGGAAGGGTATGAAACTATGAGTGATCCACCGTTCAGATCCAATTCTTATGTTAAACTCAATTTCTCATAAGATTTTTTCCCTACACACACATACATGTGTGTAAGAGCTTTCATTTGAGAACCTATAGAATTATAATAATGTTAAAAACCGATACATCATATGCTATTTAACGCATGATTATTTTCATATACGAGGCTTAGATTTAGTGTATTGATTAACATATATATTTTAAAATTGTTTCATATACATTTGTTTTATAATGTGAAATATTGCATGTGTTTATTAAAAAAAATACAACTAAAATATTTCACATTATAAATGGTACATAAAGAAAACATATAATAAAACAAATATATATTACACAGGAACATAATAAATCATAGCCTCAGATAAAATTATATAAAACAATACTAGTTCTCATAATTACCATAAAATATAAAGTTCTCATTTAACTTTGTACCAATATACATACATGTATATAATTGTTAAATTATATACATAGATGCTGAAACCAATCATGAAGACAAAATTGACAGTTCATAAATCAGGTACAAAAAGAGAAGGTATTATTACTTTTTCATCATAAATCACATTCTCCTTTACAAATACAATGTTTCTGTTTTTATGAACCACCAACCCTACAACAAATGAATATTATGTATGTCCAACCCATTTAAAGAATATATTTTCTTCCCTTTTCTCTCCTCTATCTACATATCATATGTATACATATATATTATATATATCTACCCTTTAATCCAAAAAACAAAAAACCAACAATCTGTACTTCAACGATCCATCGTTCTTTCGTCACTCGCCATGAGAAGATACTCGGGTTTTTATCGGTTTTAACTTCAACCCCATGCTTTCGGGAGAGAGAAGCTCCGGGGCGATGCACGAGGGGCTCAGGGGGCTCCTCGGGCTTCCCGTGAATTGGCTCGGCCTGTAAAGTCCATACCCCATTAGGAAATACTCCATGGGTATCAGCATTGCATGTGGTTGCTCTTCTGCCACCATTGATCCACAAACTTGTACCTAAATATACATATATATATCTTGATCAGTAAAATAATTATTCTTGTTAATCACATTAACCAAAAGCCAAATGAAACGAATCCAGTATATTTAATACAAACATAGGGTCCAGCAGAATGTGCGTAAATCTTGCCTCTATCCCAAAGAATTAACATGAACGACATATTTAAGCACTACATGTGTGTGACATATATATATATATACTGTGTGTAGGATTGGGTTCCGATGAGAAGTGTTTTATTGGATGAGAAATGGATGCACATTAGGATAAGATGCATTGAGATGCACATAGATCAATTCTCTTCGAAAGTGCAATTCATGGGTGGGCATGAGATTAAAAGTGATCAACGGTTCAGATCCACTTCTCACCATTAACTCAACTTCTCACATGATCCTACGCCACTATGTATATACACACACACACACACACACACACACACACACACAGAAGGAGGTTCAAACGAGAATAGCAACTAAATAAGAGATAGTAACTAAATAATGTAACATTGTGGAGGTACAAAAAGACTCCGAGCCTTTACAGCAAAAACAGTGTCTTATTGTGAAGGTTCGGTGTCATTTAGGTGGTCTCTCATTATCCCAATTATATATATATATATAGGGAATTTCATTTGTTAACCATTTTTTAGGTATGAACTTGTGAACTTAATCCTAGCCATCCAAATCATTTTTTGACGGTTAAGATTACTTCCATGATTAATCTTATTAACCGCCCATGATTTATGGGAACTTCCATAATTAATCTTGACCATCGATTTTAAATTTGTACGGTTCGGATATGGTTCACAAGTTTAAATGGGTTCACAAAAGAAAATCCCTCTATGTGTGTGTGTGTGTGCGCGCGCGCATGTAGCAAATGAAGGCTTGCATATATACCTCAACCAAAGCACTATATCTTCGGTCCAACTTTCCAGTCATGTGGAGGGCTTCCGAATGGAACGGCGAGCTGTCACCAACAAAGATGAGCGTTCTGCATTTTAGCTTCTTCAACCCGTCCGTGATGTCGTGTCTCCTACTCATTCCGACAAAAATAGGAAAAAGAAAAGTTAAAATCTTGGTTGTCGAACAAGAAAGACGCTCATAAAATAGTGTCGTTCCCAGTCATACTTATCGATTGCTTGAAGATACCGCCATACGTTTATGCTCTGTCTTTCATCCAATAACTGCGCACAAAAAATACAAGTAACAATAAGCATAACATTCGACCGTAACAAAATGCAGATAGCAAGATACAAAATTAAAATAACTTTATGTTTATATTTGTGTTGGTTCAGTACAACAAAATCAGTTTTATACGACGGCCAAATGTCTAAATGTTCTAATAGACTGCTTCATAGGACTCTATTTCAAAGAATTAAAACAACTGTATGTCCTATGTAGAGGATTAAACAATAAGTTGACAAGACGTTTTTTTAACGTCGTACCAAGTTTTTAGGACATTTCTGAAATAAAAAGATGATAATAGGACACTTCTCAAAATTTGTAAGGTGGACACGACACGACACGACAAAACTGTTAAAATGATCAGATTACCCCTGAATGTTGTTTAATGTTATTTTCATATCAAATAATGATTTTAAATGACACAAATCAACCAAGTGTTATATAACCGGCTATTATAACATTTAGACAAGCCGATTTCGTTATAATCGTCAATAAAAAGCATAAACCGAAGTGAGAAAAAACAGAAAACTAACCTTTCTGCACGCTTGAACTATATCCGACTCTGGGATTTCAGGATTACCACGAACATCCTGATTTTGATTCAAAGACATCTCATTAATTATACCCCACAGAATCGATATTTTGTGATCAAAGATCTTATGGCAAGAAGACCAAACGTACCTTACTGAAGAACCTTTGAAGTAAACACTCTTTCAGCAATCCACACATGCCGTAGTAATATAGCAAATTCGACATCAGCTGCACATCGAAAGTAATTTTTAACTCAAAACTTTTTAAATAAGTGGATTCGTTTGGTCCAAAAGAACAATGTTTTGAAAAAGAAAAACGAACCTTATTGTAAAACCATTCGGTCCAAGAAGGTGCTTTGCAAAGAGGAGAAACAAGTATAAGACCAGTAACTCTGTCTCTATACTTCATCTGCGATATAAAAAAATGTAGTTTTCGGTCAAACATGGCCGTAAAACGTCGTTTTATATGCCTAAAATAGTCAAGAAAGTTAACGGGAAGTCTCACCGCAAATAGTGTAAGGATATACGCCCTGCCGTTGCCCCATACACATCACTGCACCAAGCCTTAAACAAAAAAAAAAAAAAAAAACAGTAAATCCCGACACTTCTGGCAAAATTCAATGCGTTTTTTGGTATAAAAAAAATACAAAATAACGGGGCTAAAATTACCTAAAATAGTTGAGGACTTCCAGAATCTGGTCACAAAGATCATCAACAGACGGTATGGGATCATCGGAACAGATAGCAGCTGCTCCTAACTGCAACGGCTCTTGTACAAAGAGAACATTTACGTTAACAATATAATTCGCGAAATTCTCATAAAATGAAATCAAGAAATTAAAAACACCAAGTTAATAGCACATTCACAGACCTCATGCCCAGGTGGACTGATGTGATAAACGCAGAAATTATGGAGGAGCAAAGAAGCTGCTTCCGGACAGAAGAATAGTCCTTGGAAACACAACATATCTGCCAAAAAAAGTATACATTTAGACATTTAGTTAAAAAAAAATAAAAACGAAACCATAAAAAAAAAAAAATTCATCCCTAAGTGGAATATGTAGGGTTCAGTTAGACTACAAAAAAAAGCATAAAGTCAGTCTCGCTTACGATTTAGAGCTAAATCGGGATAAGTAATCAACGGCGGCTTTTCTTGGTCACCATACACAATTACAGACACGGAACCACGGCCAGTCCGAATGATATGTTCCTGAATACAAAATTCACAATCAAAAGGGAACACAAAATATCAAAAATTACAAGATTCTTTGTTGTTCTAAAGGGAGGGGTCTTGGGGGCAGTTTGATAGTTGCTGAATGGTTTGGTGCAGGATAATTAAGTGGTCAGAATGATTAAGAGGCTCTTATGACAAAGTGCAAAACGAAATATGGTTGTTTGGTAATTGTTCAAAATGAAATTAGGGCGATGAACAGTTAAGGGAGACCCAAGATACAAAATCATTCAGAGGGTTTTAGAACCATTAAGTGACGGACTTATTTTGGTCAAACAAGATTTACTTCTTGACGATTCAAAGATTGCCTCTTAATAAAACTATTAATAGATAAACAAACAACCACTTTTCGTTTTGTTTTACGTTTTATGCTTTAAGACGAATCTTTATTCCCAATTCAAACTTGTCATATTATTCCACATGAATCGATTGAAAAGTATTATAGAAAGAATCCGAAAACTATATAAAAACAAAAAAGAAAGAACACGGTGGCTCATAATCATAGGACTAATGAAATGTTGATGTAAGTTTTCAATAAGTAAATTAAAGAAGGAATCCGATGACGGTAATATATTCGATATTGACGGATAAACTAACAAGCATCGGGGGACTTTTATGCTAAGATAATGAGTTATAAACCTTTAAGATAATGACAACACATCATAATTCATCAATGCTTTCTATGATAGCAAGTTTTTACCATTAAAACAAGAATCTTGAATTACAACTTAAGGCAGGTGAATCAATATTAAAGTAATTCTACAAAATTCCAACTTGAAGTAAATGTGACATTGAAAATTCTTTTTTTTTTTTCTTTAAATTCATCAAAAAGAAATGCTAATATAGATACAGATTTAGCTTCAAGAATCGAATCTTTAATGTAATTAACACCCATTTGAATAGAATTTATCCCTAAAAATTGGGATTTTTTGGATTTTATTGCAATAGTTGCAAGCAATCTCTACCTTTGGATTAACTTTGAAAATAAAGATAAAAACAGACAAAAAAATTAAAGAAACAGCTAGCAAAGTTTTGACCTTATGTATAATTCAAGAACTTGTGGGTTGGAATATGAATAAATCTTGAATTTAATATTTCAAGAAATTGACGGTGGAAATAAAAGTCAACAGATCTATAATTTCCAGAAATCACTCAGTTTACAGCTTAAATTGTATTGCCAGCAAACAGGCAACAAAAAAACCAAGAAAAGGGGGTTTCTAATTTGGGAATAAACATGAGTTCATCCCAAAAGCGTATCTAACACACCGTCTATACCAAAGGATACAAAAAAGTAAATAAACAAACTCAAAAAACTATGAAAATTCAGTTAAAACCCATTTAGGCATTTCATCAAACACCTTGCATTCAATATCAAAACCAACCATTTTAAAGTAAACAATCCAATAAACCGAAATGGGTATGAAGAAACCAGTGAAATTACACATAAAACCAATTGAAAAACACACGAAATCAAACAAAAGTAAATAAACAAAGTCAAAAATTACGAAAAGTCAGTTAAAACCCATTTAGGCATTTCATCGAACACCTTGCATTCAATATCAAAACCTACCATTTCAAACCAAATAACTCAATAAACCGAAATGGGTATTCAAATCACACATAAAAATCAAATTGATAAACACAAACAAACCTTTCCACCAAGATAGATGGTTTCCATATCAACAGAGACGGAATCACTTGAATCCGCCATGACCGTAACTTCTGTGTCTGAAAAACAACCCTCTTCTTCTTCCTCCTCTTTCTCTCTCTTCAAGGGGGTATTTAGTATTACTTTCTCTCTCTAAAAATCTGTATACATTTTCTTATCATTTATAAGCTGTATGTAAGCTTCGGTGGCTTATATACGAAGCAATTCTTCCATCTCTTTTTCCCCTTTTCTGTATATAAATTTGTTTCTTTCTTTCTTCTTTCTTTCTCTCTCTACATCTGTCTGTGATTATAAAAACATTTAAAAAATCAAACAATTAAAAACTAAAAAATAATGAAAAAGAGGTTGCAAATTATAAGAGTAAACTATTTTTTTGGTCCCTATTTTTGTAATGAATCTTTAAAAGTAATCTTCAGACTTTAATAACTACAATTGTAATCCTTTACCGCTCACATTTAGCTTCGAAAATGGACCCTGATATAAGGGTGACCAAAGGCTACCCGACCAAAATTCATAAAACCAAAGCCACAGTTTCTAGATAAAGGAATCGAAACCGGTTGCACTGTTTTTTATATTTGGAACTGGTCCTGTAACCGTCAGTTTCGGTTCCGAAACCGGATACCCGGTGTCTAATTTTTTTTAAATACTTTGTTTTATGCTATAAAAAGTAATTATTAGTTATTATATAGTTTAACGTAACGAAACAAATACTACAAACGATAAAAGTTTATCCGAAAAAACTAAAAACCAGTAATTAAATAAATAATTACAAACATTTTTTGAAATAAAAAGAAAAGAGAAAACACAATATAAAACGATAAATATGATATAAAAATATCGGGAAAAAAAGAAGATAAAAAGGTTGGGTGAAAATTGGTATAAGTGTATATTCGTAGATGTGTAACGCAAAAAATAAAATAAAATTTCAATTTTTGTTCATTAAAATATAGCGAACTAGTTCCGAAGGGTATCCGACGGTTAGTGGCTCAAAAAAATGAAAACCGGAACCGGTCCCAATCGATTATGTATTTTAGGAGCCGGAACCAATACATTAGTTCCGGTTCTAATACCAACAGTTCCAAAGCAGTTTCATTTTCAAAGACGGGTACCCGATTTCGATGCTCACCTTACCCTGGATCATTAACTCCGTTAAATTATCTTCTTTAAGTAAGAGTATGTATTTTTACTGTTTTTTTGTCATTTACTCAAAAGAGCAAAATTGTTGTTTACCACCTTACCTGATTCTAAATCAGAGATCATTTTCAAAGCAAAATGCAAATAGTATGGACGATAATTATAGTTATTGAAGTATAGGAACCATTTTCAGAGATTCATGCAAACCACAGGGACCAAAATTGTAGTTTACTCAGATTATATGCTTGCGGTTAGCTTCCACCGACGGTATTCTCTCTATTACTCACATGGGATGATAGCGATTTCTGCTTGATAAAAACTAACGGGTGTTAACTCAACCCTATGGTTAATTTTAACCATGGTTACCGACATCTTATTGGCCTTTTGAAGAAGAGGCATTAATTCATGATGACATAAGGCTAACAACAATTTTTTTATTTTATTTTATTTTTTGTATGGATATTTATTTTGCATTTATGTAGAAATAATTTGTATTTTTTTTGACAAAGGTTTTTGTCGGAATGGTATTTATTGTTGATATTTGTTTCATACCATCGACATATAGGTTGGGTTGATTGTAGTCATGGGTACAGAATTTTTTTTTCAAATGGTGAGAAAGTTTAACCGTAAGATATAATATATATAAACACTTTTTATAATATCACGATTGTTTTTTGTTAGTTAGTTCATTGATTTTCATATAATAATTATATATTAAGTATTTTATTGCAAAAAAGTAGATCATAAGTATAATAGACTTGAAATTCAAAGCCAAAAACTATAGGGAGTCGTTTGGTTCGGAAATGAAATTCGATGAATTGGAATTCATCAATAATTTGACTTTGAAGGAATTAAATATATTTGATGGAATTTGATCATGCATTTTGGTCAGTTTGGTTGGATAGAATTGGAATGAAACTGTAAAAGATAAGACGAGCAAAAACTGAACCGAAACCGAAAACAAAAAATCGAAAACGGCTCGTTTTCGGTTTCCATCTCGGCGAGAAAAATGGAAACCGGAAAAATACGAGAAACCAAAACCGAAAAGGTTCGGGTTCGGTTTTGGTTTCCATCTCGACCGGGAAAAACAATAAAACAAAACCGAAAATCGAAAACCGGAGACTGGGTGAAAGCAATCCATAATCTTCACGCACGGTTCGGTTTCAATTTCCAACTCTACCCGAGAAAATCAAAACTGAACAAAGGAGAAACCAAAAATTGAAGACGGTTCAGTTTTGGTTTCCATCTCGACCGGGAAAAAACTGAACCAAAAAACCGAAAAAACGAACTGAAAATCAAAAACGTTTTGGTTTTTCTTCTCATCTCAACCCGAAACACCTGAACCGAAACCGGGGAAAAAGCAGAAACCAAAACCGAAAAATCATTTTAACTGAATTGAAAATGGTTCGGTTTTGGTTTCCATCTCAACCGGAAAAATCGAACCGAAACCGAACATACTCGGTTTCCACCAAAACCGAACCAAACCAAACCGCCTTAAAATTATATTATTTTTATATTATATACATATAATTTGATTGTTTAATTATTTAATAAATTAAAACAAAAACCGAGACCAAGCCGAACCATAAATGGGTCTGGAATTAGAGAGCGATAGATGGAGATGAGAAAGCCATAGATGGAGAAAACAAGAGGGGGAGAGATGAATCCAATGAATTTCGTGGGTGATAGTATGGAATGATGAAATCTGTGATTGAAAAAATTGAAGGATTTATTAGTTAACGTTCTGTGAACCAAACAAGACCATCGAATTTGGTCATTGAAATTGGTCAATTCAATTTCATCGAATTCCATCCAGTTTTGCAAACCAAACTCCCATTAAAGGGTTTGTTTGGTTCAAGATGAGAAATGAAAATGTGAAAGAATTTTCATTCCCCCTAGTCTAAGAATGAAATTTTGGGTTTTTAGGGGAATGTTATATTATAGAACATGGAACAGTTTCTTTTATTATCATTCACAACAACTACTGTTTATTACCGCTTACCAAACACCCCCTATGAAATGAAAAATGACAAGAGTCAAACTTGAGTCTAGGGCGGGAAAAACTAAAAAAAAATGGGTCTTGCAATCCAACTCTACAAGGGAAACTTGTGTCCTCATTGTAATTTCAAAATATATGCGGCATACAACTAACTGATACAATGGACACAACAAGTTGATATGGTGGTATTTTTCACAATCCTATGATTTTTACACTACAACGGAAAGAATGAAATGATGGCACAAACAGTCGTATGCTCTATATTGGGTCCTTGCATAGTTGATTAGGCCGCAGACATGGTTTGAAAATTTTCAATCAAATCAGGTTAAGCTTGGGTTATACGGGTTGAACTTTCGTACATTATAATATTCATGTATGTTTATAGCCCTATTTACTGCTCCCTATTAATTTATTCATCATGAATCAATTGTTATAATTTATCCCTATTTCTTAAGTATATCACATGTCAGCTGATTTTCTTAATTTGCATTTATATAGGGAAATGTTCAAATGAGAAGTGCTAAAAAATGTAAAGCGAAGAAGTAATCTTTGCAGTTCATCTGGTAAAAATTGCGGCTTTGACGCGAAGCACAGAATAAATTGCCTGCATAACCAATGAATGTCTAGGCCAACGGTGGTAGGTAACATCCTTGCGCTTGCCTTGAAAGATAGGTTGGCGCAGGTTCGAGCCCCGCTCGGTACAAAAAAAGCCAAAGGCCTTATAGACCTCTTCTGCGTATCCAGCTCTTGACCGGTCTTCGGGTCGGTTCAGGGGCGAGTCTATGGGTTGGCCTTCGGGTCCGCTCATGGGCGCGGGGGATTAGTCGATGCCCGTATGGATCCGGATACCCCTGGAACGTGTGTGTGAGTTAAAATGCCGTTCAAAAAAAAATTGCCTGCATAGGCTGTAGAAGACAGAATGGAAGTTTCGTAACTTTTACAAATAGATGACAAACATGTTCGTATATAAACCCATTTTCGGCCTATTTGTAACAGTTACAAAATTACCCTTCTATTATGCAATCTTTGACTCTTCATAGTATTCAACCTTGATCTTAGCCGTTTAAACAGCTAACATTACTTCTCTAGTTTATATTTTTTTTATCAATTCTTATTTTAACTAAACACTATATATATGTGTGTGTGTGTGTGTGTGTGTATGATCATATTTATTGAACATGCATGCAAAAGAGTTATGTATATAAACGGGGAACAGATTAAGGTATATTTTTTTCATAAGGTGAATATTATTCATGAATTGGTTCATAATATGAATAAAAATGTTGTATATTTTCGATTCATAATATGAATAAAAATATTATTTTTTGCATAGATGATACTTACATTATGAAAAAAAAATATATGTGAAACTATAGTTAATATCTTAGTATTTGATAAAAAAAATCGTAAAAAAAATATGTTTTACTCGATTTTCATGAGTTTTCACTAAAAAAATAGTTTTCATTTAACTACTCTCCTATATATATATGTGTGTGAGATTGTGTAACAATCTAATTTACATGTTAATAAGAACTTGTCATATTAAATCCAAGTATTAAAAGAGTATCAAGTTTATCCGGTTGTGTTAGAAATTCAAATAACAATGACTCAATTTTGACCTAATACATACATTTTGAAGTTTTGTAGCTTGATTAAACATCGAATGGCTAGATTGGGTTACATCCTATTAAACTTGTTTCTAATTAATAAATAGAGAAAATACCATTTTGATAATATATGTAATAATAGTTTATATGTTTGTTTTCTTATACCTTATATTTTATTGTGTTTTTATTGTACCTTCTTGTCTGTTTATTTATTTTTTTCTCTCGTTTTGTAATTATTATTTGTTGATCATTGTACTGTCTGCCTCTTTGTTGCACAATCACAAGTTTGCACTACTACGAGTATATGACGTTTTCAGTAAAACAATTGTTTTAACTTTTTATGCAGATAACAAGTTTACATACATCTCATCTTAATACCCTTCTTCTGAGCAAGATATCTTGTGTTCACTCTACGTCCTAGGCCATGACATCTACAAAGATGACTTAATTGTTGTCATATCAACTAAACACTTGATCACAATCGCAGTGGAAGACTTCCAAACATACTTACGTCATGAAATCAAATTGATACTAAAATACATAAACAACGGAATTGAAGTACTTAACCATGTTGAAACAACTAAAACTAAATATTTTTCAAGTTAAACGTATCATTGTTCTTAAAACATCATATGTTAATTATAAGATCATAACAAAGAATTACTTCTTTTCTTTCCTTTTGTTGCCTTCCATTTTGGCTAAGGGTGCAAAAAAGTCATGCCAATTCAACCCAAGGCAAAATAACTTGATGCATAATCGAGTTGTAAAAAATTTAGACTGTACACATTAAATTAAATTGGATTACAATCATTTGAAATCAGCCCCAATTCTTTTTTTATCTATGAATTTAATATTACTGTTAGGTCATTTACTAATATGTATATTAGATCGTTATTCCACCCCCATATTAATATACATATACTTTAACTATCTTATCCACTCTATTTAACTCATGCATTGTTTTAATATATATGTTAAGTAATGTGATCATAAATACATGAACTAAGAAAATAACTGTATGTGCCTTATATGGCTGGAGCCAAAAAATTTCAAATGATAATACCATATAATTAAGTTTTTGGTTGATTTTGAGAGATTTTTTAAGTTTTTTTTGTTGATGTTGATGGACTTTTTTGATTTTTTTCAATCAAGAGAATTCTTGAGTTTTTTTGGTTGATTTACAAAGAACTTTTAGAATTTTTTGTTCATTTCAAGAGAACTTTTGGTTTATAGGTGCACCATTTTGGAAGACGTAAACCTTAATTTCTAATACATCTCCTTTCTTCTCTCTCATTCTTCAAGCAGAAGTTCTCAACACAACTCTATCCGGTCTTTCCTCTCTTCACCGCCGATAACTTCAGTGTCGATGACGCCATGCCGACGAACCTCTTTCTATCTACTCGAATAGGCTCGACTAGAAATCGGTCAAAACTCAAAATCGGTCAAAACTCGAAATCGGTCAAAACTCGACTCGAACAAACTCGGTCAAAACGTGACTCGACATACTAACGAGTCAAGTTGAGCTACCTGATACTCGACTCGTTTACACCCCTAACTTGGTTGGGTTGAAAATTTTCAAAAAGTAAATATTGAATTTAATTGTTTAAATGCCTTCAAACCAATTAAGTGACCCATGTGCACCCCTAATTTTGGTTGACATTGTGTTTAAAGAATTCATGGTTTCCTGCTAAACAACCATCAAAATCATTTCTAGAATATATGCTAGCAAATACGCAATCACACTTTCATTAAAAAATAAGGCATAACGACATGTTTCGTTAAAAATTCAGTTTAGATACTCAATTTGACAAAATCACTAAAACGATGTAAAATTTAATTTGCTCGCATATATGATATTTAACATTTATTTATTTTCTCTAACACCGTATGCCTTAAAAATAAACAACGTATAAATCTTTTTGGTAGGAGAAAAGAAAATAATTTTCTTCCATTTAGTGTCGTTCCCTACTTCATGCTTCGGCCAACTTTTGGAAAAGGTTCGTTATCAAATCTTGTCACATTTCATACACCAAACATCCCTTATAAAATACATCACTTATTGAAGGAAAGATGCCATAGAAACATTATAAAGAACATCTAAAGAATATTGTGAAGATTTAAGCATAAGTAACAAAATCCACAATGAGTGGGCATCAAATCTCCCAACATGGTAAGTTGATAAAAGAACATGAATAACAGTACTTGCAAAGCAACATGTCCACGATCTCAACCAGTGTCGTTTTGCTTGCGAAATGTGCTTTTCGGTCCCCCATGAAGAGGAATAGCATATACAAATCTTCTCGTTTATGAAGCGAGTTCTTATACGACTTGTTTAAAACAGTTCCAAGATTAGCATTTTTATATAAATATAAGTGTAATGTATACTTATAATGTTTCTTTTCATGAAAATATAGTGGTTATATTTAAATCCGTTGATCATTGTTGCTCAACGATAAACATATTTAATTTTATATTAATTAAGTACATTTATAATAATATTAACATGAATACAAAATGTCACACTTGATAATGGACTTTTACCATACTATTAGAATAATAAAAATTATAAATTAAGTTACACAACTCTTGCATTTTGGGTATATTTCCATTTATTTAGTTAGAATCAATGGTCTTAATGAATTAGGTTTCTTTTGACTTGTAAATCTTGAAATTCATTATTGCTATAGCAAGAAACTAAGAAAGCACCAAAATTAGGAGAAATGCAACTAAAAGAAATTTGTATGTGTACTTTTAATAATACTTGACAAACATTGATACAATAGAATAATACATTTTATTTTATACTTATCTATATTATATTATTCAGTATTTAAAGAAAAAAAAATCTAAATTATATTTTACTAACCTTACATATTTAAATTCATATAACTAATCGATGATAAAGATAATCAAATTGATAATAAGCATCTCATTTTTATACACAAAAACTCTTTTAAATACTTATTAAGTTAAAATATGAAGCTTATTATCTTTACAAAAATAGTTTTTATTAAATCTAAAATAAATCACCTTTCTTATTAAATTGGAATAAAATTTATTCAAAATCAAATTATACAAAAAAAAAAATAAGTTTCTTTAAATCATTATATACTTTCAGGGCGCGTTTGGTATGCAGGATTCCTTGGGAATCTGAAGGAATTAGAATCCAATTCCCAAGGATTCATACATTTGGTAAGATTTAGAGAAGGGAATTGGAATTGTGGGAAGGAATTAAAATCCCTCATATGAAGGAATTTGAAATCCTTGAGAACATGGAAGGATTTTAAAATCCATTGAAATGAGAATTGCCAAATTACCAGATTATCCTTCAATTAGATGCCCTAACTTACTACTTCGCTTCAACCCACCGCCGACCGCCGCCACCGCTTCGACCCACCGCTACCGCTTCGACATAAGAACAAAATGAGAATAATTCTGCAATTTTGCATATCTGAATTCCAATTCCATCGGACATTTCTGCCAACCAAACAGATTATGGAATTGGATTCCAATTCCATTTCCTGCCAACCAAACAGATTATGGAATTGGATTCCAATTCCTTCAAGATTTCAATTCCTTCAGGATTCCAATTCCTTCAAACAGATTCCAGCAAACCAAACGCGACCTCAAATTTTTAAAGATTTTCAGATTTATATATTATTCAAATATGAAGATATCATCACTTTCAACATTAAACTATCATCACTCTCAATTATTAAACAATATTTTTACCTTACAATAACAACGAAGATTATATTTTTAGTTGGGTATTTGAGCGGATGCCAAATACTATAGAAACATGTATATGAGTTTATTTGTTGTTAAAAAAAATCAATTTAAATATCAGTTAAGATAAAGAGTAAACTACCAAATTGCGTCCCTAAGGTTTGCATAAACCAATGAAATTGATCCCTAAACTTCAAAAATTACATTGAACGCCCCTGAGGTTCATGTTTTGCTTTGGATCTAGTCCCTGCTTACTAACTCCGTTAAAGACTTGATTAAATGTTACTTTTCTCATTTTTATAAACCTCAGGGACCATATTGTAATTTTCTCGTACTTTGTTTAGCAAATACGGTTCCATCTAGAGTAGGGATGGCAATGGGACGGGTATTAGTAATCCCAGTCCCATACCCTATTATGAAACCATGTCCCATACCATGTCCCGTCCCGACGGGTATCCCATTAGCAAATAACCATCGGGATAGCGGGTATTCCCACGGGTATCGGGGATCCCATTTATATTCTTAGTCGACTAAATTACTAAACAAAATTTCATTTATTAAAATTATATGCGAATCAAGTCAAACAATGAGTTGAATTCCTTTTAAAGATTGAGTTTGCAGAAACTTGAAACTACAAAGTTGTAGTCACGCCTTTTGGCTTTCCAGAACATTTTGAATCGTGTTAATCGGAGCATGGACGAGTGAGATATGCTCGAAACGCCAATGTCATGCTAAAGCTGTCAAATTGCAACACTTAAATATATATTTTTTATTCTAATAAAATCAATCCATCATTTCTATTATTCTATATATTAATAAATTGTAATGTATATTGTATTAATAATAAAATTAGTGAATTATTAAATATATGGTTCGGGGTCGGGTAAATGGAAACGGGTATGGGATCGGGTAAATGGGCGGGTATTGATTAAAACCATAACCGTCCCAATCCCATGAAATTTTTTGAAAAAATCCCATACCGGTCCCATAATCATTTACGCGGCCCAATCCCGTCCCATAAGTTTCGGGTTCGGAGATTCCCATCGGGTTCGAGTATTTCTGCCATCCCTAATGTAGAGACAGTCAACGCCTCATCATTTCCGGCACTGACGACGGTGCTTGCTCTAACAACGTATCTGCTCCGGCCTCTTCCCCCCCACCGGCGACTAACGCCTCTTCCCTCTTTCCCCAAGCCCTAAATCAGTCTTTTCCCTTTTCCCCAAACCCTAAATCAATGGTGTGTGTGCGTGCAGCTGTGGTGTAGAAAACTGTCTCCGACCCTCTCCTTGTGTGTGTGCGACAGTGTGTGTGTGCGCGCGCGCGCGACGACTTCTCTTCCCCAAGATCGACGCCGGTATATGTGTTCAGGTGTTTGGTGGTGGTCATGGTGGTGGTAGTTTGGTGGTGGTAGAGAGAGAGAAAAAAATTTACATTTTAAACATTCTTCTTTCATTTTAACCAAAATACCTTTCATTTAACTGAGTTACTAATAAAATTAGTGAGAAAAGACTTGATCCAAAGCAAAACATAAATCTCAAAAACTTTCAATTTTTAAAGTTTATGGATCAATTTTGTTGGTTTATGTAAACCTCATAGACAAATTTGTAGTTTACTCTAAAATAAAAGTATAAGAAAATTGTTTTGAGGTGAAGTAAAGTTTATAATTACACAAATACACATGTCAATAAAGAATTTAATGAGATAAAAAAAGTGCTTGCCTAGGTGTTATCTCCTTTTCCATTGGTTGTGAGAGTGGGCCCAGTACACGTGGCCTCAAAATCAACCAATCAAAAAACGCGGAACACGTGTACAGTCTCCAAGGGCATTTTCGTCCAAACAAAATTCCACCAAAATCCGGAGACTGCCCAACGGCAGTCTGTTTCTAGAACTTGTCTTTGGATCTCCCAAAAACACACACAAACACACACAGTAACGGTGAAAATGGATCGAAAGCTTGTGTTTAGCTTGTTGATTTTGAGTTCATTGCTATGGATTCAAACATCGTATTGTGCAAAACAAGCTGGAGTTGCTCGGAAAGATGATATACCTTTCATCAGATGTCAAGTATGCGAGAAGCTTGCCAAGGAATTGTTCGAACAAGTTCGTGAAAAACAAGCTAAGATTTCTCCGAAGAAGGTGAAATTTTATATCATTTTGTTTGTTTTAATCACTGCAAAGTTGTTATTATCTCGATGAATCCGGTGATCCAGTTGAAATCGGTTATCGTTCAACTGGATATCGTAATTATGGAGGATTAACTATTCAGCATGTCGATTTGTGGATTTCTATCGTTTAATTTGTTTTTAATCATTGAAAAGTTGTTATTATCTCGATGAATATTGTGATCCAGTTGAAATAGGTTAACGTTCAACTGGAAATGGATTTTGTTCGTATTTGTGTATGTGATCTGTTGTTTTTTGTTTGTGAATTGGTGTATGATATCAGGTATCAGAGTATGATGTTATTGAAATTACGGAGAATGTATGCAATTTGAAGAAGCAAGAAGCTGATTGGATGCTCAAAATTGATATTGTGGAGAAAGGGGATCGATTGGAGGTGATGATGATTCTTTCTTTGATCTCCATTCTGCTTTTCCTGCTAATCACTTTGGATGATGAAACTGGCATGGGATTAGGATTTACATGAGAAACTATTGATTTGATTAGGTTTTGTTTCGATTTGTCATTCGATATTTTCGGTTGCATTCCAACTTATATGATGCTAATAGAATAAAGAAAAGAATGTGGACCTAAAAAACTGAGAAAAAGGATGAGATAGAATGGTATAAACGCATGGAATTGGTACCAATTGATGCTTCAGAAAGCCAGAAAGGTATCTTACCTTTTTTTTGGCCCACTGGCAGCTTGTTGAACATGGTGATATAAGAATATTGGATGTTTGTACACTACTGCTGGTTTGGTATAAGCAATGTAGGTATTGAGAGTCTAGACATTGAAGATTTGAAGTTCGACACTAAGGCTATGTTTCACAAACTAGCCTATAGGCTGATAAACTATCCCGCTGTTAATGTAACTGATAAACTAGTCATGTTTTATAAACTAGTCATGGTTAGTAAAAGTTAGTTGATAAACTAGATGACAATGTAAAATGACTTAAAGGGTACATATAAGAGACATTTATGTAAAATATTAAGAGCATAATTGGAAGCAAGTGAAATTTTTTTCCCAAGAGGCTTGTTAAGTAGCATTTTAGAAACAGAAAAACTAAGCTAGCTTATGGTTTCCAAACATGGGCTACTTTGTGTTAGGCTATCCAACATTTCCATTTTGTGGGTCTAATTTACATGGTGTTTGGAGAAATTTAGACAAAATTGTGGATACGATGAGACCCCAAATAGAGAATCGAAAATGGTGCAAAAGAATGGAATATTAATTGATACTTTGGCAGGTATCTCACCTTTTGTTTTGGTCCTCTGGCAGCTTGTTGAACAAGACTCTGAAGGGCAATGTGGTTCAGAATGCAAAACCATTGAACGAGCTTGTCAAGAGGTTGCTTTTATTTCCTTTTTACTTTTGTATTTCTTTCCACCCCAATGCATCAGGAAAATTGGAATGGAATTCAGAAATCTAGTTATTTTTGTTTTCTTGAGTATGCTGTCCATTTTTTGAGCATTTCTTTGATAATGTTTTTGCTAACATATTAGCAATTTGGTTGTTGTTTTAGGTTATAGGATACTATGATACAGATGTTGCGGAGTATATATACAAAAAGAAGCCTCAGCTACATTCATTGACTAAATTCCTTTGCAAAGATCTAACTGAAGTATGTAATACTAAGCCACCGCCAGTTCCTAAGGTATATTCTTCTACCACTCATGAGCTAGTTCAATATGACTACAACTTTTTACTAGACTATAGGAAAATGTTTGACTATTTATCATACATCTAAATGTCTTTAGTAACAACAGTATAAGTAAATCCTGTGGGTCCAGCGAATATCATCGTTTCTTGTAGCAAATAGTTAAATGCAACTAAAAAACTTCCTAATATTATAAAATTTACAACTTGCATAAGGCATCTAGCAGTTGGCATGGATGGAAAATATTCCTCCTACAATTGGTTAAATCATTGTCAAGTATCTTTGTTCAAAGCTTTATCATCTCTTTTTTCTGTAAAGTGTTCAATTTATTTAACGAGTTGTATTGATTTTTGGCAAGTCTCCCCTTAATAGTCGTAAGTATTTTGGACCAACAAAGTTTGATGAACTAATGCTCTAAAATGTGCTTCAATGATAGCACCTCACAGAGTCGAACCACAAAACAACATAAACTAATGACTATTTGTTATTTGTTATTATTCACATATAAGCCTTTCATAATTTTTCCATGTCCTTCAAAGTCATTTTACATTATCATCTAACTTGTCCATTAGTTTCTTTTACCAAACATGACTATTTGTTAGCTAGTTTATGAGTCAACGACCACCTTATCAACTAGTTTGCCAAAGATAGCCCAAAGGGATGAAAGCCAACAACATGTTATTGATCGGTAAAAACTAGCCATTAGCCATTTATACAAGCTTATTGCACAACATTCACTTCAAATGGATTGTTAAAAGCTTCACGTTCATCTACTTATATATTGCTCAAATTTCAGGGTAGGGAGCCGGGGGAAACATTTGTGCCGAAGTCGGCAAAAGAGGCTGAAATGGAAAAGATGTTGAAATCAATGGAGGGTATTCCGGGTGCACCTGGAATGAAAATGTACTCGAGGGAAGAACTGATGAGTGGCAAAAACTTGGATGACGAAGATGATGATGATGAAGACGACGAACCATCAATCCCTTCGAATTTGGTAAGAATCTAAATACCCATGTTTTGGTTTGGTTAGGAATAAGCCAACTCATTTGCTTGAAATGCTATACACTTTCAAGTAGCGTTTCAATAAGCTCCATTATTTTTTCTACTTTTTTCCAGTTATACCCTTTTCGTTTGACAAATTAAATTTTTAATGTTGACCTATTAGGTCGTTTTATGCCATCTCCAACCGATGTGCTAAAAGCTGAATAAATCTTGATGGATAAACGATAGCCCATGTTGAGCATACGAGAACACTTTGGTGAACCTCATTTTAATACTTTTAATTTAACTAATTTTACTAGTAATTAATATACATAAAAAATATTATAGCTGAATAAAATATATATAACTAAACCCCAATGGGGCAGCCTACCGGTTAAGGCTTGGTGTTGGGGGAAAACCCACCCAAGTTCGAATCCGGGGGTGAGCAACCAGGGGCCACTGAATGTTAATCCCAGGAGAGCATGCTTTAGCTCTCGGTAAAAATTACCAAGGATGTAGTCTGGGCAAACCCAGGTGAACTAAAGTTCAAATGTGAACCACTTTTTGGTTGTGAACGTGAGGACAACCGAGAGCGCGACACATGGCGTCTTTGAGTGTGGTCCCCCTCTTTAATTCAATGCCCTCCCATGAATCGCGCCTAGTCATCCGCCGTGGATCTAACGTGGCGCCTAGTCATCCGCCACATGTCGCGCTCTCGGTTGTCCTCATGTTCACAACCAAAAAGTGGTTCACATTTGAACCCACCCCTATAACTATAAACTTAACTAACTAATACACTGAAACTAATTAATATACACACACAATAGTTATTATTAATTAATAAATTAATGAATATATGTCAAATATACAAAACTGCTAAAATTTAGCACTAACTGGTTGGAGACAAGTAATGATATTCTGAAGAATAAATGAATAATATAAACTTGAGTGATAAAATTAGCACTAGTGTTATATATAGTACTATTAGGGGTTGTTTGCTTGTAGCTTAGTAAGCTTAACGGTCTGGACGACTTAATTGCTCAACCATACAAAAGTTTTTCTTTATGATTTAATCATTAAGCCAAAGTGGCTATATGGAACCCTCACTTGTCCCTATTAAGCTACCTCAAACAAATCAATATCATAAATGCATAAAAAATGATCCAACCCTCTGTCTTTGCCTCCCTCAAACCCATCGGTCTCTCTTCCCTCAAACAGATAACTTAACCTATACATACAGGTCTTAATGGGAAAAAAAAAGTAAACAACCCCTCATTCAACAAGTAGCTTATTTATCAGCTAGTTTGTCAAAACATAGCCTTTGTATTCTCAAATGTCATTTTTGTGGCAAAAAACTGAACTTTTTTTGTGATTTTTGTGACTTGAAAAATAGGGAAAGATATTGAAGGAAAAAGAAGGCATGAAGAAGGTGGATTGGAAGCAAAAGTTGAAGAAAGGGATCATAGATGCTGGTGAAACAGCAAAGAAACATGCAACTAAAATGGGATTTAGGTTGCAAAAATGGTGGAAAGGAAAGAAGGCAAGCTTCACACAACATAACTCCAAGTCTGCCAAAAATGAGCTTTAGAACATGCTCTTGTTTCAACATGAATTTTGTAGTCAACTCTTTTTCTTTTTCTTACTTCATTTTTTTTTTTTGGGAATTGAGTTGTATAACTTAACTTATGTTTCTTTAGGAAAAGAAGTATGATAGTCATGGACCATGCTCCACTTACATGTGAAACATACATTTTCATATGTAAATTGTGAAACAAATACACGATAGTTATTAATTTACATTTTAGTTTTAGGTGAAAAAAATATGTGAAATAATACATTAAGTACCGGTTCCTATGGTTTGTAACTTTTGTGTGGTTTTTGTATAATTAGTCGTATATATAGGGACGGTTGAAATAAGGTAATGTTTACATGTGAATCATTGAAAAAATCAATTTGAATAGACATATGTGAGTCAATGTTAAACATTATTCATATGAGTTTTTTTTATGCATCTTCAAATGAATTTTCTTAATTATTCACATATAAGCCTTTCTTTCCATCATACTTTGCCACACATATATATATATATATGTGTGTGTGTGTGTGTGTGCGTAGGCGAAGGATCTTGTGAGAAGTTGATCAGAATAATTGATCAATTTTAATCCCACGCCCTTCCATGAATTGTGTTTTACAAGAGAATTGATACAGTGCATCTTAATAGTGTGCATCCACTTTTCATCCAACAGTACATAACCACTTTTTCACAGTAACCTCAACTTCTCAAGAGAGAGAGAGAGAGAGAGAGAGAGAGAGAGAGAGAGAGAGAGAGAGAGAGAGAGAGAGAGAGAGAGAGAGAGAGAGAGGAAGGTTCAAATGTAACATCCCGCCTACCTCAACAACAATATTGTTCGTTTTGCCCCACCGGCTCACAGCTTTGTTTTTGGCGACCTGGTGAGAAACTTCCCAGGAGGTCACCCATCCTGGGACTACTCCCACCAAAGCACGCTTAACTGCAGCGTTCCCAGAACCTGCCGTACATGTGGCCCCAAAACGCGTTGTTGCTAGGAAGGCCAAGATATTACTTATAACACCCAACATCACTCTTGTCCACGAACGATGTTGGATATGCCTAAGGTGTTACATCAAACGAGAACACTAACTATTTAAGGAAACAAGAAACAACAATTCATGTGCAAAGTCACACGTGATATTACATTAACGGCAAAAATTGGATGTAGGGAGACTTTGGTTGAGACTTAAGTCGTTAAGCAAAGTCACTGCGAATCAGACTTGATTTTGCACGTCAATCATATATGATTTAGTATATTAACGACTTCTTTTAAATAGTTAACCTTCTTTGATAAACTCACCGCTATATTAACTAGTGCATATACTTACTTAAATTCATTTGTCATATATGTATATATCAATGCATTTGTAGGTTATGATCGCTCCTTTAAAAGGATTTTTCCTAAAGAAAGAAAATGTATCTTTTTTATGTAGGAACCAGAACCACTTTAGTCAGTTCTTCATATTTTGGAACCGGTACCGAAAACGTCGGCAACCGGTTTCAATACCAGGTACCCGGTTCTTCAAAAATTTATATTCCATCATGTTCTAGTTTTTTAGTTGGTTATCTTTATTTCTTGGACCAAAATTATGTTATCTATTTTAACATTTAAAATTAACCAACTGACAAAAGTGTGGTAGTGTGCTTTCTTTGTCATAAGAGGAGTATTTAGGCTTGTGGTATGATTTTCATAAGTCATATCTTGTGCAGCTAATGCAATTGTAAGGCAGTAAGGCATGCATAGGGGATAAGGCCATCCACTATGGTACCAATTGGTACCAATGGTACCAATTGGTACCAATGGTACCAACTGCCACTTTAGCGCCTCATCAGCTTACCAACACCTTACCAATACCTTACCAGTCCATCCACATTCATACCAATTCCATACCAATCTAAATAATTAATTGAAAAAATAAAAAGGAAGAGAGAGATAGAGAGAAAAGGAGAGAGAAGCTTGGTTTCACAATCGGCAAGCGGGTGCCGTGCCGGTCACCCTCGGCGGTGTTGCCGAGGGTACCAGTTCGGTACCGGTGCCTTCACGGCCCCATAGCGGAAGGCCTAATATTATTTAATTATGAACATAAACATCTTTATTTTAAAGGGAGTTTGACATGCCCTAAGTAACAATTATTGGATTCATCCAAACTCTTTCACATGAGAAATACATAAAAGAAAATCAATAGTCGAAAATGTGTGAAGCGAAGAGATGAATTGTATTACACCATTACCAAATAACAAATGAAAAAGTCTGACCTTAAAACTAATATATATATATATGTTAAATATATTTCATTTAGAAAATAGCGGGTACCCGCTGTTTTCGGTTCTGCGTACCCAACGGTACCAGGTACACGGTCCTGGCGGGTACTCAAGGGGTAATGGTTCCCCAAAAGTAAGAACCAGAACTGGTCTTGGTCGGTTCCGTATTTTAGGAACCAGAACCACTCGCATCGGTTCCAGTTTCGAAACCGACAGTTCCTGAACGGTTCCGATTCCAAAACCGGATTCCTGCTTTCGATGTTCACCCTAGTTTGTATCCCACATCGGATGCCAGAACACAAGAGATTTAAATGAGGTTGGTATAAAAAGGAAGGACCAAAACTTTTTTCAATTTATGATTTGTATTCCATATCTAATGATGAAATGGAAGAAGCAAAAGAGTTGCAACTATAAAAAGAAAGGGCCAACAACAAAATAAAATTGATCTCCACAACTTTAGATTACAATAATTAGTTTGTGGTATTTTACAAAACCACATGATAATATAAACATGAGATCTAGAAACGGTTGATAAAATACAAAATCTGTATATCAAAGATCAAGACTAGAAACCATTGATTAAGTATAAAAGTTGTATATCGGAGATCTCGAGACTATGGTTGCTCCAAGCGACACCTTCCTGTCGTCAATAATTTTGATGTGAAAATTAAAGTCTCTCTTCTAACACATCATGGCATAATTCAATTGGTATGGATGCATACTCAACGTCATAGATATCTCTCAGTGTTGGAAATATTGAGTGAGGTTGGAGGTTTTCCTTCATCCAACATAGATGGAATTGTGAAGGAAATTATAGGGAAAATGAGATAATTACTAAGTGATATAAAATGATATTTAACTTGGTGATTAATAGTAGATAAATCCGATTTTTATCAATTTAATATAAGTTTGAAATATTAAACTAATTTTAGTTTTATTTAGAAGTTAAAGAGAATAATTATCAAGTCTCCAACCAAAAGGTTAGGGGCTCTAAGTTTTGCACTCTGAGACCCACAACAAGAAGGTTGGTCGTATAAAACCCACATCAACCGTCGGTATGGTCCATATCAACTTGAATAGACCTGCAATAACAATCCAAAAAAGCAGATTCAAAAAGCCAACATATAACTTCATGATTATATAGTATAAAAATCAATAGATTCTACTACTAGAAAACGACGAACATAAATCGGCTATTGTACCTCATTCTACATAATGACCTTTTATCAACCATTGTTCCGCCACCTTCCAAAATGCTATGAACATTGAAGCTGTAAATTTCTTACTTCTCATGATATGGGAAATAACGAAACTCGAATAGATTCTACAAGATCCCCAAATGATATCAAGTGAGTAATAAAATATAAATAAAATGAAATTAAAAAACATAACAACCTAACAATTAAGAGAACTTACCTCAAATAACCCATAGCTTCGTCCATGGGAGAGACGAGAATATTGCTCGATGGCAAGATCTTGGCAAGAAGATTTATCTGCTTTCGGAATTAATGCATTAATGCACCAAAAGTAATAACGCTTCGTTGTGTGGAGATCATAGACACATGACCTCGTTTTATAAGTTTGATTTCAGCGTACATAACACTGTTTGGCCGATGTGGGATGAATTGTCATCTTAACTACCTTACGAAAAACTCTCTGCAACTCTTAATCCGTTAATCGGTGACTTCAAAACCGGGCCGCTTAGGCCTGAACCATTGGTTAAAAACATTAGTCATTAGCTCAAAAGCAATTGGAATTGACCCACATCAATTGGCCCATATGTAAATTAATTTAAGTAATTGAATTAAACAACAAATCCAATTAAATAAATTAATTATGTACCATAACATCGAAAACTTAATAAAATTGATACAACGACTATAATATAACAAACACATGTTACTTTCTTATGATTGTAAGTAGAATATTAGGTTGATTAATTGTTGCAAATTAATTCAGATAACAATTTTCTGTATGATAAATTGTATTCTTTTGTACAATTCTTTTTGCTCATCAAGAAACTTATATTACCAACCCCAAAAAGAGTTTACACCAAAACAAATCAGCAAAATGGCCCACACAAGGAAACAAACAGACCAGGCCCACCCGAAAAGAAGAAAACACATCTAAATGATTTCAACCAAAAACAAAACATGAGGATAGCTACTCTAAAACACCGGTCCGAAGAAACCCACAGGAAGACAAACACCATCAGCTTATGAGATTTAAACTTCGGCGCCGAGTTCGAACCGAACAGTTGTGTCGACCCACTCTACCCCACGCAATCTCGATCACCAATCAGTCTAAAAACTTCTACCTGACCAAGACTAGTCTCCTTGCAAAACTGTTGTTACTTTACACTTCGAACCAAATTGATATTCCAGACCCTACACGACGGAACAGAAATCCGATCCTCACTTCGGTCCCTATGCCAAAGTTCTTTAGCTTTCCACCCTATCGCTATATCCTTATCTTGGAGATTAACCCAATCAAAGGTTTAATTGGAAGCTAAAGAATGCTTCCTCCAGGGATATCGTACAATGCTCGAAAACTAAAGAATTTCTATTTGACCATATCAAATATAAAAAACACCAAGCCATTGCCATCCACCTCCTTCCTCCTATGGCATTCACACCCGCTTGGTTTCCGAGATTAACCAATTGCTCAATCGAATTACAAGCAGCGGTATCCACATTCCACCATTGTTTTATGAGATGACGGGTTGGATTTAGTAAAAAAATTGAGGAAAAAAAGGGTATACGCCACCCTTTGGGGTGCCCCACCCCACCGGTCCCACGGTGAAAAACATGTGAAGTGATTATCAACCATTGGATGTATATGGATGTACATTAGAATGAGATGCATCAAAGCAATATGTATCGAGACACACTTGATATATTTGCTAAAGCGCAATTCATAGGACGACACGAGGGTTTTCATTGACATCATCAATACTTAAATTGAGACATATCATTGGTCAAGTAAAAAAATAGATAAATGATGAAGTCATCATGTATTTTTTATTTTTTTATTTTTTAATACTGTATAAATACAATATTTGGAACTAACAAATATGAAAAAAAATATCTTCCAAAATTCATCGACCTCAATTTCTGATTAATTTATTAATTTCAATTTTCTAATTTACATTTTGTATCATTAAAATTACTTGTTTAAATGATTTTTTATCCTTAAGTTTTTCATTTTTCACTTTACATCCTTATCATATTAACATAAATAATATATATAAAATAAAATGTATTAAAAATTTTCTTTTTCTTTTCAATACATATCACTATTATAATCGTGTCGACAGCACCTTCAAAACGAGTCTAATATTGAATACTTGTTTAATTTAATTATATTATTAAATACTAAAAATAGATATAAATTAAGTTGTTTAGATTTTATTACATTGTGAATTGACACTTTATATCCTTATATATATATATATATATTATCTATTCAAATTGCATTTTTAATTTTATAAGTTACACTTAATACCTATATAGTTAATATTTATGAACTTTATAATGCAAAGATCTAATTTCTTATTAAAAATTAAAACAATATGTTTAAATAGCACGTCTATTACACGGGTCATTAACTAACTAGCTAATTAAAAAAACAAAAAGCTATTAAAAGCTTTTAGATTGGAGATGCTCTAAATAAAGGGAAAGGTTAATTGCACTTTGTACATTGTTAAATATATCCCTGTAAATGTTTTTTCTTCTCACATATATCAACATTAGCTTATAAGGTAGTTCATCCAAACATATACCAGAAGCTAGCTTATTGTAGCTTTTTGAAATTATACCCTTACTAATTAAATTCAAAGATACCTTTTTGGTCATTTTACATACTCATAAGCTAGGTTTTTGAAACGCTCCTTTGAGTAATTTTTGAGGAGCTTATTGTAGCTTTTTTCCAATTATACCCTTATTAATTAAATTCAAAGATACCTTTTTGGTCATTTTACGTACTCATAAGCTAGTTTTTGCCAAACATAATTTGTTCATAAGCTAGCTTATCAGCTATTAGCAAGCTTATCAATCAACAACTAGCTTATCAACTATGAAACCCACGAACAGTTTTCGTTGATTTAAACTATGAAACCATGAGTTTTTACGGTTTTTACTAATGTTTTGTTTTTTAAATGAACTTGACTCTCTCTCTCTCTCTCTATATATATATATATATATTTATATTATTAGGTTTAAATGAGAAGTGCTAAAAAAATACGAAGTAGAGAAGTAGTCTCAACCGTCGATCCGGTCAATAAAGACGGCTTTGACCTCTAACCCTCCGTGAATTACGTCCAACCGAACTTTGACTAGTCAAAGATTGCAACTTTTGATTGGTCAAAGCCGCAATGTTTGACTAGTCAACTATGATCTCAACCGTATCTACTTTGTATTTTTTAGCACTTCTCAAATGAGAAGTGCTAAAAAAAATGAGAAGTAGAGAAGTGATCTCCACCACTCATCCAATCAATAAAGGCGGCTTTGATCGGGTCCTCCTTTAATAATCTCTACCCTCCCATGAATCGCGTCAATCCCCCGTGATCGCGTCCATCGTAACCGCTCAAAGCCATCTTTATTGACCGGATGAGTGATGTAGATCACTTCTCTACTTCGTATTTTTTAGCACTTCTCATTTGACCCTTTCTTTCTCTCTCTCTCTCTCTCTCTCTCTCTCTCTCTCTCTCTCTCTCTCTCTCTCTCTCTCTCTCTCCCTCTATATATATATGGGGTTAGGTTCAAATGTGAACTCAATTTTGATTGTGAACGTGAGGACGAATCTCAGCTACACATCTTCGGGTACTGTAGACGCGATCACAGAGGATTGACGCGATTCATGGAGGGTGAGGAGGGGACCCGGTCAAAGCCGTCTTTATTGACCGGATGAGTGACTGAGATTCGTCCTCATGTTCAGAACCAAAATTGAGTTCACATTTGAACTTTCCTATATATATATATATATATATATAGGGGTGGGTTCAAATACAAACCACTTTTTGGTTGTGAACGTGAGGACAACTGAGAGCGTGCCACGTGTCACTCTGAATTTTCGGCGACTTAGTGTTATTCATACTGAATAACGCTTTATTCAGTCTGAATAAAGCGTTATTCAATATGAATAACACTAAGTCGCCGAAAATTCAGAGGACACGCGCGACATGTAACCAAAAAGCCCGCGGCTTAGTGTTATTCAGTCTAAATAACGCGTTATTCAGACTGAATAACACTAAAGTCGCGGGACAAGTCGCGCGTGTCAGATTTTTTTTTGCCACGTGTCGCGTTCTGGGCTGTCCTCACGTTCACAACCAAAAAGTGGTTTGTGTTTGAACATTCCTCTATATATATATATATATATATTGAGGAATGATCAAATACAAATCACTCTTAAATTACAAATCGTATAAACTCTTGGTTTCATTGGTTAAGTTAATGAAATTGTCTAATATGATGAAATTATATTATATAACTCATTTTTTGATGAAACTATTTCATATTTTGGTGTATTTCATGTATTTTTTTCATTCTAATGAAATCGTTTTATGAATTTTACTTATTCTGATGAAACGTTTATACTTTTACATAAAAAAACACAAATTTATGAAACAACTTTATTAAAAAAAGAATTATATCAAACATTTTCATCAATTTAAACAATTTCATGAATGTTTTTATTAGTTTAACCAACGAAACCAATAGTTTGTACGGTTTGTAATTTAAGAATGGTTTGCAAATAAACATGACCCTATAATATATTGAGGAACGATCCCTATATGTATTAATGCATATATACTTACTAAAATTCATGTGTTATATATGTATCCATGCATCTGTAGGTTTTGATCGTTCCTTTAATAGGATTTTTCCTCATACCGTTGTTTATAAAGAAAGACCAATAAATCTTTTTTTTACTATGTAATGTATATCCCACATCGATACGAGAACACAAGAGATTAAAATGAGGTTGGTATAAAAAGAAAAGACCAAAGTTTTTTTTTTTAAATTTATTATTTGCATTCCACATCTAATAATGAAATGAAAGAAGCCAAGTTGCAAGTATAAAAAGAAAGGGCCAAGGCTAACAACATAATAAAAGTGATTTCTACAACTTTAGATTACAATAAATTAGTTTGTGGTATTTTACAAAATTGTGTGATAACATATACATGATATCTATATTTGGTAAAAACTAGCTTATGAGTATGTAAAATGATCAAAAATAGTATATTTGAACTTAATAATTAATATTAATAAGGATATAATTGAAAAAAGCTACAAAAAGCTCCCAAAAAGCTAAAGTAACGTTTCAAAAGTAGTATATCAGAGATCGAGGCTATGGTTGCTCCAGAGCGACACCTTCCTGTCGTCGATCATTTTGATGTGAAAGTTGATGTCTCTCTTCTAACAGATCAAGGCATAATTCAATTGGTATGGATGCATACTCAACGTCATAGATATTTGTCAATATGGTCCATATCAACTTGAATATACCTGCAATAACAATCCAAAAAAGCATATTAAAAAAGTCAGTGTAACTTCATGATTATATAGTATAAAAATCAATAGATTTTACTAGAAAACATTAACTCATAAGCAATTGGAAATAAGTAACCCACATCAATTGGCCCATATGTAAATATTAGTTAATTTAAGTAATTAAATAAAACAACAAATCCAATTAAATAAAATTAATTATGTACCATAACATCGAAAATAATCAGGCTTAGTCTCAGACGGTCGAATTTTCAGTTTCTGTCTATATTGCCAAGGATGTAGTTTAGGCAAAGCCTAGATGAACCTTGTCCAAAACCATCAAAAATAATAAAAATTGATACAACTGTAATATCCCATCTTTGGCTTTAATTTAAAGTTTTGTAGGTTGTGAAGCTTAATGGGTAAGTGTTGTAAATTTCAGGGGTTCTAAGTGTAAATTCAAGGTTGAATAGAAATTAGGGTTGATTTCATCTTGTCATTTGGGGAGAAAAAGGATAAGGTTGAAGCATGTGTTTTGGGGAATCAAGAGAAGAAGGAAAAAAATTTGGAGAAGGAAACATGTGAGTTTGGCAATTGAATCAGAAGGTGTCCCAATTCTAAGGTATGATCTTCTCATTCATATTTTTAAGCTTCCATTCTTGTTGGATGATTCTTCAATGATGTGATCTTTGGGTTTCTATTTTTATTAATTAGGGATAGATGTCTATAGCAAAGATTAGAGAAACATTTGGGATTGAATTCATCTTATCTTTTCCAATTTGATGGTGTATTCTCTTTATGATAAGAGTTTATGGGTTTTAGATTTGAGAATTTGGGTAAAAACCCATTTAATAGTTTTATGCATAGTTTTATATAGATTTGGGGATTATGTGGTCAAGAAATTGTTGGAAATGTTAACCTTAGATGATAGAAAAACGTTTGGTGTTTGAATAAGCTTTAAACTTATCATCCATGAAGCTATAATGAGGATTGAAACCTTTGGAAATAAAAAAAAATGAGAAAAAATCATGTAGCAGGAAGAACAGCGCCCGACGCGGGTTTGCACGCGGGCTGAAGTTGCGCGACAACCCGCCAACGTTTTTTTTTTGGTGCGACCGTGGGTACCGCTCTGGTTTGGCCACATGCCAACCAACTGTTTCTATTGATCCTTCACTTAAATTTTTTTCCAACTTTTTCCGTCTTGCGTCGGATTCGAGGCCTAGCTTAGGGGGTTATCTAGGGGCATTTTAGGGGGTTCTAACACCTTTTAATGTGCGCCCAATTCAGGTTTTGGTTTGGATTATTTTGACGTTTTTGAGCATTTATTGAGTCGTCGAGCACTAGGTGAGTTCCCTACCCTAAAATATTAAATGTGGAGATATTTACATGTTTTAAAACTTGTTTTATCTATGAAATGATTGTGAAAGCACTATGCTTCGAATTACGACTTATTTGAGTAATTAAAATAGGATTTTAAATGTTTAAAAGAGGAGCGCGTCTTCATGGTAGAGTACTTCGGGGTTGTACGACCTCGTGGGAAGGATTATGTAATTGTCTAGATCATGAATATATTTTATGATCTAGGGGTGCTCATTTGGAGTGGGATTTAATCATCGCGAAGGGAATGCAATGAGGGATTTCCTACCATGAATGACAAACTCGATGAATATTGTATATAGGAGGTTATGAGCTCATACCTTGTGTGTTATTGACTTGTTTGTAATATAAATGTTTTGAACTAATGTTTTATGGGAATTCTCTAGACCCGTTGGTCTAACTCTCGCTTTTTCAACCTTAAAAACCCTTTTCAGGCATGTACACGATAAAAGGGGGCTCTAAGGGCAAGGGAAGGCGAGAGAGTAAGGGAACTAATGTTTTATTTCCAAATAATTCTCAGCTGTAATAGTTCTTTTATCCGCAGCGAATACTTGATTTGGAATGCTTTATCGGTTTGAGTTTGGTGTCACTTTAGCCGGTTTGGTCTTGAACTTTGATACGAGATTTTGGTTATTGTCACGAATCTTTATATATGCTTTCTTATATGTTTATATTGAATGTTGGATCTTTACAACAACTATAATAAATTGTATTCTTTTGTATATTTAACTCATAAAATAATAACATATATATTAAAGTTACCCATCATTTTATGAGATGGGGTGTGTGTGATAAAAAACTAAGGTTAACGTAAGAAGCATGAGAAATGATTAATCAATCGTTTGATGCATATGATTGTATATTAGGAACAAATGATCAAACGTTAAGTTCCACTTTTCTTGTTTCTCATCATTAGCTTAACTTTTCACGCAATCCTTTGCCTTTATGAGATATTTAAGCAGTGGACAAACGTGACCATTATATTCTTAAGGTTGGGTTCTGATGAGTAGTCCCAAATTTGGAGAGGAAACATGAAAAGTGATTATCAATCGTTAGATGAGAAATTGACAAACATTAAGATGAGATGCATCAACATAAGATGTACAGACCTGGTCAATCCCTTTTAAGCCACAATTCATGAATAGATATTAATTAATAAAAATGATAAATGATTTTAAAATATTTCCTACATACAGTTATTTTGATGGGGTCTACAAATTTGATGTTATTTTTAGAGTATGGTTGTAGTTGATTTTGTTTTTGATGTTAATGGGTCCACCATATTTGATGTTTTTGATGTCAAATTTAGTGTTATGGTTGGAGATAGTCTAGTAAAGTATACCTTTAAAAGTTTAAACCATTATAATATTAAGCTTGTATTATTAAATATATATTTATTGACTAAAATTTTTAATATATGAAGATATCTATATATATATATATATATATATATATTTTTTTTGTACGGCGAAGATATCTATATATAATAAAAGAGTAATTGGTCTGCCACGTGTCGCGTTCTGGTGAGCCGGTTTCGGTTTTCGCCACATCTCATGCATGTGTGTCTGCCACATCACTTTAAAAAATCCTTCTACATAATCCTATATATTTACGTTTAATCCAAACTATAGATAAATATGAAAACAATAAATAAAATAATGTAAAAGATAAGTACCACTTTCAAAAATCCTTCAAAAATCCTTCAAAAATCCTCTACATAATTAAATCAAACGGTTTTAATCCAAAGATAAATATCCCTAAAGATAAATACCACTTTAAAAAATCCTCTACATTATATAACACCTATTTAATTAATTAAACTAAATACCCCTTTCAATCTCTCAATCTCAATCAATTGCTGCAACTATCTTAATTAAGCCACTAACAATTACACATACACACTCAAAGGTAATTAATCAAATGCTCTTTAACTTTTATTTTTTCGTACACATGATGATATGATTATGATGATTATATTCATGTTTATAGTCCAAGTTGGAGTTGTTGATTTTTCGTATGTCACTTTGTATTTATGCTCATTGATTACACTTTTTGTGTTATTGTGTATTACAAAAATAGTTCTAATTTTTTATAACTCTCTTAATTAAGCCACTACCAATTACACATACACACACAAAGGTAATTAATCAAACGTTCTTTAATTTTTATTTTTTCGTACACATGATGACATGATAATGATGATTCTATTCATGTTTATAATCTAAGTTGGAGTTGTTGATTTCTCGTATGTCACTTTGTATTTATGCTCATTGATTACACTTTTTGTGTTATTTTGTATTACAAAAATAGTTCTAATTTTTTATTTTTTTAATCTTTTGAATTTTTACCATATTACAGAACAATGGATGAAAAGAATATCACTCTTATAGACAACCTTGATATACAAAAAGATGATTTTACTGTCAAGGTTATAATCATTCGTTTATATTCTATCGAGATGATTTTAATGGATGAAGAGGTAAATAATTATTTGTTTTAAAATCTTTAGTATCATATTCATAATATTTTCGTATTAATTTTTAATGTATTTCTTTCTGATTTTGATATAGTTATTCGAATTAAACTTTTATAAAATAGTTATTTGTCATATCTCTATTAATTTAAATATTAAACTAATCTACCTATTTTATCTCTATCTCTCTCAAATATTTTATCTCTATTAGTTTAAATATTAAACTAATCTACCTATTTTATCTTTATCAAATATTTTATCTCTATTTATTTAAAATATTAAACTAATCTACCTATTTTATCTTTATCTATCTCAAATTAAAAGTTCGAAAAAAATTAAAAGTTCACTTATAAATTAAATTATAGTAAATAATTAGATTAAATAAATCATACTTGTAATATTGTTTTTCTCGTATGATTTTTTTTAATTAAATGATTTTTTTTTTCTCTCTCTCTCTCTCTCTCTATATATATATATATATATATATATAGAGAGAGAGAGAGAGAGAGAAAGGTTCAAACGAGAATGATATCTTTTTAATAGAATACGAGAATGATTTTTGTATACAAAATCATATGTGATTAAATACTGAACCAAAAAAAGGGGACGCGGGCGGGTTACATGCTGCTTGTAAGTCGCATGTAACCCGCGCAGCTGTTAATCATGTATGATTAACAACATGAATCATATGTGATTTACAATATGAATCATATATGATTTTGTACATGTTTTTTGTACCTGAATTTTTCTTTTGTTAATCATATATGATTTTGTACACAAAAATCATTCTCGTATTCTCCTAAATTGATGTCATTCTCGTTTGAACCTCCCTCTATATATATATATATATATTTAACCAATGGGGCAGCCTAGCGGTGGCAGTTTCCGACACGACCCGCCAACCCGACACGACACGACACGAAGATTTCGCGGGTTGGGTTGAGGTTTTCTGACCCTCCAACCCATCAACCCACCAACCCGCCAACCCGCCAAATTTCGCGGGTTGACCCACCGGGTTGGCGGGTTGACCCGCGAACCCATTTATATTTAAATAACTATTTTATATTTATATATTTAGTTTATTATTATATTATAAAAAAATAAAGAAATTACAAATCAAAAATCAATTATGAATTGAAAACTGAAAAGCGGCCAGCCAATTAACCCTAACCTAAATCGTCTTCTTCCATTCCAGCCACTCTCGCTTCAGTTCACAACGTTCTCTCTCCCTCTCGCTTCAGTTCTCTCTCCCTTGGTTGTATTTGGTATTTTGGTTGCTTTTGTATGTTGTTTACTTTTTTTTATTTGAATTATATAAAGTATGAGCTTTGACCCGTCAACCCTTTTATGACCCACCAACCCATTTATGACCCATCAACCCGCCAATGACCCACCAACCTGCCAATGACCCGTCAACCCGCCAACCCTTGACACGACCCACGACACGACCCTTCGTAGGTTGGGTTGAAGAACTCGACACGATTAGTTAAATGGGTTGGGTTGGGTTGAGGTTTTTTGACCCTCCAACCCGCCAACCCGTGACCCGCCAACCCTTCAACCCGCGAATTGCCACCCCTAGGGCAGCCTACCGGTTAAGGGATGGTGTTGGGGAAAAACCCACCCAAGTTCGAATTCGGAGGTGAGCAACCAGGGGCCACTGAGTGTTAATCCTAGGGGAGCATGCTTTAGCTCTCGGTAAAAATTGCCAAGGATGTAGTCTGGCCAAAGTCCAGGTGAACCTTCCAAAAAAAAAAAAAAAAAAAACTCTATCCTGATCATTAATAATGATTTGATGATATTTGCATTACATATAAACTTATAAAACCATAAAATCTAAATCGAATAATAGAGAATAAAACCGATAAAATACAATATTATTTATTAAAATATTTAATAATTTTAGATGTTTTACAATATTATGTTACAAGGAGATGCAAGATATATACATACAAGAAATTCATAATATTTTATTATTATAATAAAAAATATAACTGAGTGATAATTACAAAATTATAAAACCAGTTTTGAGTTTCATTAAAATAAAAAGGAGTAGATCACAATTTTCGGCTCTATAATTTATTAATAGTTTCGGTAGTTTAGAAATTATGATCTTTGCCGCCATGATTTATAATTGGTTGCTATTTTTATTCCTAAATTAAATTTTACATTTTATGAGAAACTAATTTCTAAAGAAAAAACAAAAATCGGAAACTTAACAAAGGGAATGAAAAACTTAAATTACTCAAAAAATAATGAGTAAATTGTAATTTTAGTCCCTATAATTTATTATTTTTCTTGGTTTTGGTACTTATTGAAACTTTATTGTAAGAAACCCCTATTCTATGGAAAAATATTTGGCTTTCGCCCTCTCGCTGACAGAAATTTAATTTCATCCATCAAATATCCCATATGACTTATGTATAAAGATAAATAATCACTTTGTCTTTGAAATATGAGATGACATACATTGAAATAGTGTTATTAATTTACGCTCATGTTTCGATACAAAGTTGGTTTACGCTCATATTTCGATACATAGTTGGGTTTCAAAGAGAAATTGAGGTTAACGTAAGAAATGGTTATCAAATATCAATCGTCAGATGAGAAATTGATGTCCATTAGATTAAGATGCATTAGAATAAAATGCACAACAATGTACGGAATCAATTCTCTTTTAAAGCGTAATTCATTAGAGGACCCGTAATTAAAATAAATCAAGGGTTTAGATCAACTTCCTGCACAATCCTCCGCCTTCAGATATAACTGGCTACTCTACTCTTGTAGGTCAAACACATGTTTGAGTTGACAGGTGGAATTTGACTTCCGTTAAAAAAAGGTACCAAAACCAAACATTTTTATTTACATACCACAAACGTCTTCTTACACTAAAATTTTTATAAGAACCAAAACCGAAAAAACAACAAACCACATGGACCAAATTTGCCATTTACTCAACAAAAAAAAACGAAATTAGAGTTCAATAAGGAATCCGAATCCTTTGCTACTACAACTATATATATATAGTATATGTATAAAGAGGAAAGTTCAAATGTGAACCATTTTTTGATTGTGAACGTGAGGACAACCGAGAGTGCGACACGTGGCGACTTTGAGTGTGGTCCCCCTCTTTAATTCAATGCCCTCCCATGAATCGCGCCTAGTCATCCGCCGTGGATCTGACGTGGCGCCTAGTCATCCGCCACGTGTCGCGCTCTCGGTTGTCCTCACGTTCACAACCAAAAAGTGGTTCACATTTGAACCCACCCTATGTATAAATATACACATATCACCATAAACCTTTTTCTTCGCTCCATATATAGTTCCATCCTTCTTTCTTCTCCCCCAATCAACCAACCAACCAACCAAACCCTAAATCAAACATCCTTCAAAACCAGATTTCAATTCAATCATGTCGAAAAAGAGCCTTACTCTCATGTCAAAGGACAAACAACTCTTCAACATCGAAGAACATCTCGCGGTCCAATCCGTCACCATTCGAAACATGGTCAAGGAAGATGGCGCATCGTCCGTCATCCCGCTCCCTAGAGTCGATTCCGAAACCCTAGCCCTTGTGATCGAGTACCTCAACCGGAGGAAGACGAGGACTATGCGAAGAAGTTCGTAGACGAACGAGGAGAGATCCCGACGCTGCTCGAGCTCGCCAAGGCCGCTTTGGACCTCGACATCAAGAAATTGATGGACGCGGCGTGCATGAAGGTGGCGGATCTGATCAAGGACTTCACTCTGGAGGAGGTTCTAGAGGCGCTTCGGATCGAGAACGATTGGACACCCGAGGAAGAAAAAGCGATTCGCGATGAATTCCAATGGGCTTTTTGAGATATAGATTCGTAATTATGTAACTCTGCTCCGCAGTTAGTTGTCGTTCATCCGCCGTTACTAGTGATTCAATTCCTCATAGATGACAATTTCTTTTTAATAGATAACGTTCTCGTATAAACTCACCCCGGCTCATGTGTTATATATATATTAATGAAATTCATGTGTTATATAGAGAAAGGTTCAAATGAAAAACATACCAAGAACGTGAGAAGCAATCTCAGTCACTCGTCCGATCAATAAAAACGGCTTTGACTGGTCCCCCCCCCTAATAATCTCTACCCTCCCATGAATCGCGTCAATCCTCCGTGATCACGATGGTAACCGAAGATGAGTGGCTGAGATTGCTCCTCGCGTTCGATTAAATTGATATGTTTCTAGCATGAACCTTCTTCTATATATATATGTATCAATGCATCTATAGGTTTTGATCGTTCGTTTAAAAGGATTTTTCCTCGTACCATTGTTTATAAAGAAAGACCAATAAATCTTTTTTTTTTACTATGTAATTTATATCCCACATCGGATGAGAGAACACAAGAAATTAAAATGAGGTTGGTATAAAAAAGAAAAGACCAGAGATTTTTTTTTAAATTTATTATTTGCATTCCACATCTAATGATGAAATGAAAGAAGCAAAAGAGTTACAAGTATAAAAAGAACGGGCTAACAACATAATAAAAGTGATCTCTCTATAACTTTAGATTACACTAATCAGTTTGTGGTGTTTTTTAAAACCATATGATATAAAAATTGTATATATATCAGAGACTAGAAACCATTGATTAAGTATAAAAATTGTGTATATCAGAGATCGAGACGATGGTTGCTCCAGAACGACACCTTCCTATCGTCGATCATTTTGATGTGAAAGTTGATGTCTCTCTTCTAACAAATCAAGGCATAATTCAAATGGTATGGATACTCGATGTCATAGATATTTGTCGATATGGTCCATATCAACTTGAATATACCTGCAATAACAATCCAAAAATGCATATTCAAAAAGCCAACATATAACTTCATGATTATATAGTATAAAAATCAATAGATTCTACTAACGACAATCGAAAATTGGATTGTACCTCATTCTACATAATGACCCTTGATCAACCATTGGTCCACCACCTTCCAAAATGCTATGAACATTGAAGCTATGAAATTATTATTTCCCATGATATGGAAATAACGAAACTCGAATAGATTCTACAAGACCCCAAATGATATCATGTTGATTTAGAATTCAATCCACCATGACTATGAAGCTTGATTCAATCACAAATCTCACTTTTATTATATATGAAGAACAATATGAACAACACTATCTCCCTACTTTCTCTCTCTATCAAGCTCTTGATACGTACAATTAAGAATCCGTTTTTAAAATCTAACTTCCACAAAAGCTTTTATACCCCAAGGGTATTTACAAAAAGCACCCCTCACCTTTTCACAAAATACAAAGAGTACAACAACTTGAATACAATTACATTTTTACCCTAACATATCAAGTGAGTAATAAATATATAAATAAAACAAAATAAAAAAACATACCAAAAATTGAGAGAACTTACCCCAAATAACCCATACTTTCGTCCATGGGAGAGACTAGAATCTTGCTTGCTGACAAGATCTTGGCAAGAAGAATTATTTGCTTTTGGAGTTAATTCATCAATGCACCAAAAGTAATATTGCTTCGTTGTGTGGATAGATACCGATACATGACCTCGTTTTATAAGTTTGATTTCAGAGTATATAACACTGTTTCGCCGATGTGGGATGTTGTCATCTTAACTACTTTATGAAAAATTGGTCATCTTAACTACGAAAAGAAAAAGGCACGATTGCACATAAAAGCCTCTATCATCGATAATAACAAATTATAACTTAGTATGTCAAATAGAGATGGCTAAAAACTTGTTTGCAACTCTAAATCGATCACTTCAAAATCAGGTCGTTTATTCCTCAACCATTAATTAAACATTAGCTCATAAGCAATTGAAATTGACCCACATCAATTGCCCATATGTAAAAATTTAATCTAAGTAAGTGAATAAAACAACAAATCCGATTAAACAGATCAACAAATTATGTACCATAACATCGAAATTAATAAAATTGATACATTTAACTAATATGATAAATTGTATATTTAACTCATAAAATAATAACATATATGTTTTAGTTGCCCACCATTTTATGAGAGATTGTTTTAGTTGCCCACCATTTTATGAGATGGGGTGGCACTACTAGAAAAATGGGCATCAGTGACGATTTTTTGTGACGGACTATTTCCGTCGCTAATTAGCGACGGATTAGCGACGGAATAGGCCATGGCCATGTTCCGTCGAATCCGTCGCTAATCCAGCGACGGAAATAATTCGTCGCTAATTTGCGACGGATTTGCGACGGAATTAATTAGAAAATAAATAAATATTGAAATAATTAATTCCATCACTAATCCGTCGCTAATTAGCGACGGATTAGTGACGGAATTAATTATTAAAATATATAAAAAGAAAATAATTTGCATGGAATTTGTGGTTGGATTTTGGATTGTGAATGGAATTTGTGGTTGGATTTTGGATTGTGAATGGAATTTGTGGTTGGATTTTGGATTGTGAATGGAATTTTGGAAATTCTCTTTTTACAGGAAATTTTGTTTTTTTTTTCTAATTTTGCATTTTTTTTAATTTTCTTGATAATTAGCGACAGATTAGTGACGAAAATTCCGTCGCTAAAGGTAATTTAAATGAAATAAAACTAAAATAGTATGCGTCGCTAATCCGTCGCTATAAATCAGCGACGGATTAGTGACGGATATTCCGTCGCTAAAGGTATTTTAAATTAAATAAAATTAATATAATATCCGTCACTAATCCGTCGCTGATAAGCCGTCGCTAATCCGTCGCTATTTTGGTCCGTCGCTAAAAGCCGTCGCAAATCATATCCGTCGCTGATCCGTCGCTAAAAGCTGTCGTCGCAGATCCGTCGCAGATTTGCGACGGATTTCCGTCGCTGAAACTATCTTCCACGCGACCAACGGTGACAGACCATCAGCGACGGATCCGCCTTTTAGCGACGGATATTTCCGTCGCTGAAGGCCGTCTGTTTTGTAGTGTGGGTGTGGCAAAAAATTAAGGATGACGTAAGAAGCATGACAAGCTATTATCAACTGTTGGATGTATATGGATGCATATTAGGATGGCATGCATCGAATAACATGTATCGAAATGGATATGGTCAATTTTCTTTTAAAACGCGATTCATAGGACAACATGAGATAAAAAATGATTAAACGTTAAGTTCCACTTTTCATGTTTCTCAACATTAGCTTAACTTTTCACATAATCCTTTGCCTTTATTAGATATCTAACCATTGGACAACAGTGATTATTATATTCATAAGGTTGGGTTCCGATGATAGTGCTAAATTTTGTGAGGAAACATGATAAGCGGTTATCAATCTTAGACAAAAAATTAACAAACATTAAAATGAGATATGCATTGAATAAGATGCACCGAGATAAACCTAGTCAATCCATTTTAAGCCACAATTCATAAACAAATTGATTAAAAGTGATAAATATTTTAAAAATATTTCTCACAGATATAGCACTTATCATATTGTCTCATGCATACATTCATATTTATTTAAACTAATCAATTAATATGCACTTTCCATATTGTCACATGCCTACATTCATATTTATTTAAACTAATCAATTAATATGAGATTTCAGATACAAAATCATGTAGATTTATATCCACCCTACAAATCAATGTCAAGCCTTGATTTTTATATATTTTAAAATCCTTTAGCAGATATTAAAAAAATAGCAGGTTAAAAGTAAATTTTAGACCATCTTCAATTTATTATTTAAAACATAAAAACATAACAATGATATTGTTTTCATCTCCAATTCCAAGTAATTAAAACATAAAAAAAATAAAGGCAAAAAGTACTTCTTTATATCCAAAGGCCAATAATAATGTAGACCTTTAAAATTTTAAACCATTATATTATTAAGTTTTTATGATTAAATATATATCTATTAATTAGAAGTTTGATATATGAAGATATATTTTAACGGAGTGTTGTTACCATCACCCCCTCTACCTATATAACCAATCAAAATCATCTATAAGTTTGAATAATCCTATTTTAAAATAAAAAAGTCAACTTATTTATAATAAAAAACTGTCTTGAAAATTGAAAAATGGTCAATTCATAGGTTAGAAGGGGGTATAATGATCCAAACCCTATTTTAATCAACTCATCGTCAATGGTTTGATGATATGTAACAATTTAAAAATGATTTTGTAGAATCTCCGTTGTTTTTATTGAAACGGAACAATCAATTGATTTAGTAAACATTAAGTAATGTTAATATATATATTTTTTAAATATGCATATCTTTATATAATAAAAGAATAACTGGCTGACACGTGTCGTGCTTTGGTAAGCTGAATTTCTATTTTTTCCACCAAAACATGAACCTAAATATTTTTTTAGTCTAGATTCATTTTGCTTACTTGTCACTATTTTAGTCTAGATTCATTTTGCTTGTTTGTCACTATTTGCCATATTATATGCATATGTGTCATGTGTCATACACTCATTCAAATTTTAAAATTATTAAACTTTATCCTATTAAATATTAATTGATTCAAAATTTAAAATTATTAAACTTTATCAAAATTTAAAATTATTAAACTTTATCCTATTAAATATTAAACTCCAACCTATTAATTAAACTATTTTATTTTAAAACTATTAAATTTTATCATCTTAAATATTAAACTCCAACCTATTAAACTATTTTAAATTCAAAATTTATTAAATAATAAACTTCATCCTATTAATTCAACCTATTTTAGATTCAAAATTTATTAAATATTAAACTTCATTTTATATAATATATATAATTTTAGATTCTATTAATTCAACTATTTTATATTCAAAATTTATTAAATATTAAAATTCATTCTATAATATATATATATATATATATATATATATCATTTTATCATACATCCTATTAAATATTAAACTCCAACCTATTAATTCAACTATTTTATTTTAAAATCATTAAAGTTTATCTATTAAATATTAAACTCCAACCTATTAATTCAACTATTTTAGATTTAAAATATTTTATCTGTATCAATTTAAATATTAAATTAATCTACCTATTTTATCTTTATCTCTCCCAAATTACTCGTATGATTTTTTTAATTAAATTACCTCGTGTGGATAAAACCTAGTATTAGAATAAATTCGTGAATCAATCCAAAACAAATCTATATATAATAAATAAATAATCGATCTGTGGTGTTATCATCTGGTAGAGGTGGGCAAAAATCGGGTCGGGCCGGGCTTTGACCGGGCCTCGTAAAGATCGGGCTTTTTGGGCCTTGGTTTGACCGGGCTAGGGCCGGGGTGGGTCTTGAGTGTGTTACCTGGGCCCGTTACATGTAGAAAAAGCCTAGGCTTAGAGGCCCGGGCCTTGGACCGGGCCTAGGCCCGAGCCTTGAAGATTTTTTTTCTCTTTTTCTAACTTATAAAACTAGAATTATTTTTATAATTCTAATAATAATGATAATATACAATATAAACTAGATTTATTTTATTTTAAACCACTAAAACTAAACTATATAAAACAAATATATTTCAAAAGTTCAAGAAAATTACGAAAATACCACTGAAAACGGGCCGGGCATGGGCCGGCCTTGGACCGGGCCTATCGAGCCTGCCAGGTCGAGCCGGGCCGGGCTTTAAAAACATCCAAAACTAGGCCCGGCCTAGGACCGGGCTTTGGTCGGGCCGGGCTTTTCGTTGAGCTCAGGCCGGGCCTGGGCCGGATGCCCATCTTTATCGTCTGGTGAGTTAATTTTAGGATTTTTCTGCTTAAATATGTATCTGGAAGTATTTTACATTTTTCAGTTCATTTATCTTACTTAACTGATACATGTCATTTTATTTATAAAAAAAAAAAAGATAATCCCACTAACTTAGTATTTTATTTTTAAAAACAAGATAATCATTGAGTTATAAAAAAATTTAGTACCAACTAAATTATAATTTGAATTGTTCAAGTTAATATTTGCATAATAAAATATAAAATATAATGATTGAGTTTTAACAAAATTATTACGAATAATTAACTTTATTTTGACATTGTTTAAGTTAATACTTTTATTACATATAAACTCATAAAACCATAAAATTAGAATCGAGTAATAGAGAATAAATCTGACATAAAACAATATTATTTATTGAAGTGGTCAATAGTTTAAGATGTTTTGCATTGGTTGATCTAGGATGTTATATCACAAGGAGATTATGCAAGATATATACTACAAGAAGTTTTAATATTTTAATATTATAATAAAAATTATAACCGAGTGATAATTACAAAATTATAAAACTAGTTTTGACTTTCATTAAAATAATAAAAGTAGATCACAATTTCTGTCCTTACGATTTAATAGTTTCTATAATTTCGGTTGTTCCTTTAGTTTTGAAATTATGATCTTTGCCACTGTAGTTTATAACTCATTGCTATTTTTAATCCTAAATTGATTTTTATATTTAAGTAAGAGAAATCAAAAGAGTGAAGAATCACAAAGCAAATAAATTAAAGTAACAATAAATTATAAATTATAAAAAATAAAAATAACAGGGAATCACAAATTAAAAAACCTTAATTTCTAAAGAAAGAACAGAAATCGGAAACTTTTAACAAAAGGGAATGAAAAACTTAAATTACTTAAAAAAGTAATGAGTAAATTATAATTTTAGTCCTATAGTTTATTATTAGTGTTATTGATTTACGCTTATATTTCGATACATAGTTGGTTTATGCTCATATTTCAATACATAGTTGGGTTTCAATGAGAAAATGAGGTTAAGGTAAGAAATGGTTATCAACCATCAAATGAGAAATTGATGCACATTAGATTAAGATACATTAGAATAAAAATGCACAACAATGTATGGAATCAATCTTTTTTAAAGCATAATTCATTAAAGGACATGTGATTAAAATAGATCAAAGGTTTGGATCAACTTTTCGCACAATCCTCCACCTTCAGATATAAGGACGTGCGTACTGAGAGGTGGGGCTCGGCGGGCTAGTGGGCTGGAGCGGCCTCCGATACGCCACCGGCGGGCTTGACGGGCTGCGAGAATAACGGTTTGGCCACACCGCTGATAACCGCTGAGTTTGTATGTTGTTTGTGTGTGATGTGTGTGGTCTATGGGGTGTGTGTTTGTGTGTTTTATAATAAAGTGAGAGGGTTATGAGGGTTCGAGTACTAATCAGAGAGAGCTTCAGAGGGCTTATTGTGGGTTTATGAAAAGTTGATGTGGCGCTGATGTGACAGTGAGATTGGAAGGACTTGGAGGGTTCAGGTACGCATAACCTAACTGACTACTTTACCCTCGTATGTCAAACACATGTCTGAGTTTGACAGGTGGAATTTAACTTTTATTAAAGAAAGATACCAAAATCAAACATTTTTTTTACACACCACAAACGCCTTCTTACTTTAAAATTTTTCTAAGAACCAAAACCGAAAAAACAACAAACCACATGGACCAAATTTGCTATTTACTAAAAAAAAAAGAGTAAATTACGGATTTGGTCCCTGTGGTTTGGTACTTTTTATGGATTTGGTCCCTAAACTTCATTAATTATGTATTTGGTCCCTGTGGTATGCATTTTCTAATGGATTTGGTCCCTGGACCAAACTGCCGTCTCTTTCCTCTGTTAGTTTTAAGGGCATTTTTGTCTTTTTTTATTCTTTCTTTTTACAGTTAAGTTTTAAAGGTTTTTTCTAAATCTTTTTTTTTCTAATAACCCTTCATAACATGACATGTGTCCTAATAGCAAAATGTAGAGGACCCACCACCATCCTCATTAATCTCACCTCCAACAAGAGCTTGATTTCCCCCCAAAACCCACCTGCATCACCCCTCCTACCACACCTTTTATTTTCTACAAACCCACCTTCAACACCCATCTGTTTTTTCCGGTGAAAACAATTTTCCGGCAAACCATCAAGATCTTGATTTTCCCCCAAAACCCACCTGCAATTTCCGATCACTCTCTGTCTATCAACTCCGGTAAGCAATCTAACCTTCTTCGTTGCACACCGCATCTACTGATCTGCACGCCATTTCCTTCACCCTCCTGCAGTTCTGCACCACCAACACCACTGCATCACCACTGTGACCCACCACCTACACTTTTCCAACAACCTAACCACCTCGTTTTTCCGGTGAAAAGTCGATGCCAAAGAAACGTCGTGGTGGTGGTGTGTGTGTGCCGGAGAAGGGTGGTGTGTGTGTGTACGCCAGAGAAGGGTGCGAGTGGCCGGTTGCCGGTTGAGGATTGCAGCCTTGCCGGTTGGGGGAAGGTAGGGAAGATGAAGTGTGTGTATTTAAATATAATATAAGTATGTGTATATACAATATTAGTATAGTATTAAAATTAAACAATAGTTTAATAGGTAAAGAAAAAGACAAAACATAAAAGGACAAAAAAAGTAATAAAAATTAATTCTAAAAAGCTTAAAAAGATAAAAAGACAGAATTGCCCTTGAAGTTAACAGAGGAAGTGGATGGCTGTTTGAACTAGGGACCAACTCCAAAAGAAATTGCAAACCACAGGGACCAAATCCATAATTATTGAAGTTTAGGGACCAAATCCATAAAAAGTACCAAACCACAGGGACCAAATCCGTAATTTACTAAAAAAAAAATACAACGAAGTTAAAGTTCAATAAGGAATCCGAATCCTTTGCTACTACAACTCTATATATACATATCACCATAAACCTTTTATTCACTCCTTGATTCCAAATCAATCAAACAAACAAACAAACCCTAAAAACACACCATTCTTCAAAACAAACCAGATTCAATCATGTCGAAAAAGACCCTCACTCTCATGTCAACGGACAAACACCTCTTCAACATCGAAGAACACCTCGCGGTCCAATCCGTCACCATTCGAAACATGGTCGAGGAGGACTGCGCAACGTCCGTCATCCCGCTCCCTAACGTCGATGCCGAAACCCTAGCCCTCGTGATCGAGTACCTAAACCAACAACCGTCGGTTTCGGAGGATGATATGAAGAAGTTCGTTGACGAACGGGAGATCTTGACGCTGCTCAAGCTCGCCAAGGCCGCTTCGTATCTCGACATCAAGGGATTGGAGGACTTGGTGTGCGGTAAGGTTTCGTATCTGATCAAGGACTTTCCCGTGGAGAAGGCCCGAGAGGTGTTTGGGATCGAGAACGATTTTACGCCCGAGGAAGAACGAGCGCTTCGTGATGAATATGCTTGGGCTCATGAATTGTAATTATGTTACTCCTGATCCGCAGTTAGTAGTTATTTTTCCGACGTAGGTGCATTCATGAACTTTTGATGTTTTCTGTTGATTATTTATCTTGTTTTTATTTATTGATCTATAAGAAATTTGATACATACGTGATACGATTTTGAATGATTATATTGATCAATGGTTGATAAAATAACAGTGATTAGGTTTGTTATCGATGAGCGTAATGTGGGATTTGATTGAGAATTTTAATGGCGGAAATCGGCTTTGATTAAGGCATTGTTTGGTAAAAATAAGCTAGCTTATAAGTCGGTTTACAAGTCATGTACATGTTTGGATGGACCATAAGCTTTTTTTCGAAGCTTATTAGGTTTGTTAGTATATACTCAGTTAGAATCACCTATGCCCAAGTTCGAACATGAGACTTCTAAGTTTTACGAAAAGTGCATTCATGAACTTTTGATGTTTCTGTTAATTATTTATTTTGTTGTTATTTATTGATTTATAAGAATTTGATACATAGTGATGCGATTTTGATTGATTTTCTGATCAATGTTTAAAAAATTAACAGTGATTGTTTGGTTTATTTAAGGAAACAATAACCTTGAGAATTGCTCCATGCCAAAGAAGATTGTATTGATTGTCTTTCCCTAAGTAATGTATTCTTGAGTGAACTTTAGTTATGATCCCTAAGGCTATCACTTATATTTGCTCTCTTTTGTGAATGTTATTCAATGTCACATTAGTTTTTCATTATCTATTAAAGCTACCTAAAACATAAGTTATACCGAACCCAATTTTACCCACACTTTTATTTTATTAAAAATTTAAAAATTAGAAAGAAGAGAGAGTTGGGGGGGGGGGGGGGGGGGGGGGGGGGGGGGCGGTGTGAAGGGCGGCGCATGGGGGCGTTGGGTGTTGACAATCGGCATGGAGAAGCCAAAGGGGGGAGGGGGTGGGGGTTTGTCGATGGAGAGAGGGAATGGTGTTCTCGATCTGAGCCGATGAAGCTGAAGCTTTGCTGAACTCATCTGCATGGCCTAAGGTTTAGTGACATCTTTGCAATTCGCACCTAAACTATAATAAATTAAAAGGTCGTTTTTATGGTTTCTATTTTGTTATGAAAACGATCTTTGATCACGATCTCCGTTGAGTAGTGGGACGGTTTAGCTTTTTTTTTTTAATCTATTTTCTTAAAACATCTTTACAAAATTTAATATACGATTGATATTATTATAAAATACAAAGTTTTAATATCATGGGATATGATTATAGAGCAAGGTTCATTTGTTAACCACTCAAATTGTGTTAATTGTGTTAACAAATTTTTATTATTGATCAAAACGATTCAAAGGTTGTAATTTAAATTAACTTTTTATAATTAGCACATCCACAATTATAGAAAACATACTAAGTATAAATAAAACCAATGAACCTTCCTCTATATATACATAATATATATAACTTCCATACCAAGTAATTATAACAAATCGTAGAAATCGTTATATTAAAAAACAATAATATATTTATAAACAATTATCATGATTCATTAATGAAATTGAGATATATACGAAAGATAATAATATTGATTCATTATGATCGTGTATATTGGAAAACAAAATTATATTAGAAAACGATAAATATACTTATAGACACTTAGAGCATCCTTAACCTTACAAAAACCTCACTTCCATCTACTTATTTATAATATAATTTTTATTTATGTAAACTATTATATAACAAAAAAAGAAACTATTACAAGAACTTGAGTTTTTGTTCAAGCACTGTGTTCCAATAAAAATTGATTAGGCAAGAACCTCTGTCTCACAGTAGAGTGTAAAAACCTCATGAAAAACTTTAGGAAGAAGCTCTTATCATGAAGAAGCTCTTATCATGATTCATTAATTAAATTGAGATATATATGAAAGATGATAATATTCATTTATGATCATGACTTTAAATATAATCAAACTAGGTTTGATCCGTGAAATACATGGGTAATTTATAACAAAATCATACCAGAAAACTAATATTACAAATATGGTTTGTTTAATTTAAATTATTTACTATAATTAAATTTACATTTAATAGTATTATTATAATTGTTTAAATTTACTTGTAGTATTAAAATTAAATAATATGATTATGATGATTATATTGTTTTTTTTTATATTTAAAATGAGATGTTTATTGACTATAATTTAATTTTTTTACTATAATTGTATTATTAAAATTATTTAATTAAGTATTATGTTAAAACTCAATGGTTATCTTAATTTTATTTTATAATTTCTTATATTTAAAATGAGATGTTTATTAAGATAATGACAAAGGTAGTGATGAGATAAACTCAAATTTTAAGATAATGATAAAGTTTGATGTTGCATGACATGTGTTAAAAAATGACACGTAAGCATAAATAAATTGATAACGTAAAAGCGTCCAAATACATGTTTAGGCGAGAAAAACCAGAAATCGGCTCACTAGAGCACGACATGTGGCATCCACTTACTCTTTTATCATATATAGATAACTCTTAGAGTAGATAGACAACTAAGATTAATTTATATGGTTTGTTAGAATTACTTCATTTATAAATAAATGGACTTATATTATTATTGGATATAAAAAATATATAACTTATATTATTATCATATATAAATAATAAATTATATATATTATGTATATTTATGATAACAATATAAATTATATATGTAAAAGTACATATAGGAAAGTACGTAAAACTTTAAAAGACTAAGGCTATGTTTGACAAGCGTAGCTTATAAGCTAGCTGGTAGCTGATAAGCTAGCGGATAGCTGATAAGCTAGTTGTTGATTGATAAGCTTGCTAGTAGCTGATAAGCTAGCTGTTGAACAAATTATGTTTGGCAAAAACTAGCTTATGAGTATGTAAAATGACCAAAAAGGGTATATTTGAATTTAATAATTAATATTAATAAGGGTATAATTGGAAAAAGCTACAATAAGCTCCTCATAAGCTACTCAAAGTAGCGTTTCAAAAAGCTAGCTTATAAGCTAGCTTCCTGGTACATGTTTGGATGGACTAGCTTATAAGCTAGCTTATCAGCTAGCTTATCAGCTAGCTTATGCTTGCCAAACAAAGCCTAAATCGTCCTTCATTCTAACAAAAAAGTATTAATGGATTTAGTGAATATGGACCATTTTAAACAAAATAAGAATAGTAAAGGCTATGTATAAATTTATCAAAATTTATGTTTCACTTTTAAAAGATCTTACTAAACCTCAGGGACCAAAATCAGAATTAACTCTATATTTTTTTCATATTGTTTCTTTTATAACCTTTGGTTGTTCTAAATCTTTTTCCCAAAATGTTCATATAAAATCAAAAACTTAATATGATAAGTAAATATCTTTTATGATGCATTTGGTATGTGGAATAACACAGGACAGAATGGGACAAAACTCATTGTTCTATGTTTAACGCAACATGGGATAGAACAGGAATTCACTGTCCCACATTTGGTTCGACATGGGACAAGACATGAACTGGGACAAGGTGGTACAACATTGGACAAAAAAAGGGCTTTTTTCTGTTTCACCAAAATAGGTGGAACAACATGAGACAAAAATGAGGTAGAAACTAATATATTACTAACGAACACTCATTTGATATATAACTTCAATATGGTATTCGTTTTAGTGTTTACCACCACTAGTTGTGCCCGCCACCGCACCGGTACTCCGATAGCCACTATCGGCCACCTCCACCTCCTCTTCCACTACAACGACATCCTCCACCATCTCTACAACTGTCATTTATTACCTACCACCACCGTCTACCACCTATACAACTGTCCATCGCCACCGCAACCACGACCATTACCCACCATCTTTACGTTCTTCACAACCACCGACGACCACCACCATCTTCATTAGGATTACCGTCGGCTACCACCTCCACCTCTACCATAACCATCAACATCAGTTACATAAAAATTATGTGTGTGTGTGTGTGTTTATGTTTATCATCAAATAATTTTTTTGGAGAACTTTTTTAGTTTTGTCCAGTTAAGTCATAGGTGTGCAAAACACAAAACAAACATTTGTTTTGTCCAGTCCTGTCCAGTCATGTCCTACTTTCTTGTCCTGTCCAATCCTGTCTGCGTACCAAACACTACCTTAGGTTCGGAACTAAAGAAAGTTTAGGTTAAACCATGATTTTCTTTATAATTTATTGATGAAATAATGATAATTAAGAACCGTAATAATTAAGTGAGTGAAATAATTAAGAAATGTGATACGTATGTAAGACAAAAATAGTATGATCGACGCAATTTTTATACACATATCACAAATTAAGATAGAGGAAGGTTCATGCGAGAACCATATCAATTTATCAGCACTCATCTTTGGTTACGGTGGACGTGATCACATATAATTGACGTGATTCATGGTAGGGTAAAGATTATTAGCCCGGGGGGGGGGGGGGGTCAAAGCCGTCTTTATTGACTGTATGAGTGGTTGAGATTGATTCTCACATTCTCTTAAAAGGTTTTTGTTTCTCATGTGGACCTTTCTTAATTAATATAAATATAAAATTATAAATTGCAAAACTGAAATTTCATTAATTACAATTAAACTAGACTTCTAGGGTGAGACATAAAGAGTGTAAAATTCGATATTGATCATAGTCGATTGATGTTAACTTTGATGAAAATAATGAATATTGGTATCATGTCGGAGATGTTTAAAGTAAATTTTTAAAATTTTTTGGATTATAATAATACCCGAATCCAATCGAAATAAACCTAAAAAAATTGAAATTTGAAAACATAAGAGCATCTCCAATGGAGGTTCTTATAAGAACCTTATTTTTGCACTTTTTATTGACAACTCATTTCCACCTCATCAAATTAAAAATTTATAAAAATATCACAATGGTAGTTCTTATAAGAACCTCTTTTGTGGGTCCCACATATTTTTTAAGCTTCTAACAAATAATATTATAGATATATATTTAATTTAAAAACCAATTAGAAAAATGAAAAGCAATAATATGTCATTTCATCTCAAACAACTAGGTAAGAACCAAGGTTCTTATTTAAGAACTTGAAGGAAGTTGGGTTCTTATAAAAACTCTCCACAATGGTAGTTCTTACAAGCCACTACACTTTTTGCTTGTAAGAACCTTGCATTGGAGATGCTCTAAAGTTTGGGTCTTGATATCCAAAATCCAATCATGTTTTTAGTTTTCCTATCCAAACCTGTCCGACCTAATGCACACCCCTAATTTATATTTATTAGATTCATATATTTTCTTATGAGTTAAGAATAATTTTAGATTTCCTTTTTACTTATTATCAAATAAATTGTCTTTCTAGCCAATGAAATTTAAGTTATATAAAATATCCAATTAATTAATTTTTTAGCCAATGTTAAATGCACATTGTCGAAAACTTTCTTATTGGTTTTTGAACAAAAGGCATCTCATCATTGCAAAATAAACATTGTTTTTAAAAATTTGAAAAAAAAAATCATATAAATTAAAGAGAAACTCATAAACATATGGATTTCTTCATGATTGATTTTCTAAAAAGATAACATAATTATAAAACACACAAACCAATATGTATTATGTATAAACAACAAAATTTCAACACGAGATGCAATCAAGAAAGCGATTGTAGAGGGCTAAAGCCAACATCCGAGCACCTAAAGACGAATAAACCTAGCGAATTGTATAAAGTTGAAAAGCTAAAGCGACAAATTTGAATAAAAAATGAATAAAAAACAATCTATAAAAACATGCAAAAACAGTTTTGGATTATTAACATGCAATACTATTATATAAATGCTTTTCACAATCTTTCTAAACCCAATCCGAAACATGGAATTGCATATGCGAAAAACAAAAAAAAAAGAGAAACAGCCTGTTTCATATTTTTTAATCCAAAATTGTTAACTATTAATATTATACCAAATTACCAACTTCTGATCAATAAAATGTTGAAAATTTTAGTAAAAATAATGGTTTTCTTACTAAATTTAGGAAACACTTATATGTATATGTGTTATATACAATTGATTTTTAGTGGATTTATGTTCTCCTACATGAGAGCTTCGAATCGATATATTATGAGGCCAAAGCGGAATGTGTATGAATGAGATACCGATACTCAAAAGATAAGTATTTGGAATGAAAAAATTGAAAAAACCAAGTGGGTATAGGATTTATCCCACGTATGAGAAATGATAAAAATGGAGAGTGATTTATACCACACAAAAATTCATACGCTTTCTCTTAGTATATAAACTTTTCTAGCGACATTTCCAGGCATGTGTTTTTATCCGACAATACAAAGTATAAACTGCTTCAGTTGTTGTACCATGGGAAAAGACGAAAAAATATGTTTAAGAAATTGTGTTTACACGAGCCTCAACTACTATTCTACTCGGGAATCTATCTTCTTCTCATTACCCGAGATCTCTTCTTTTACAGACCCATAAATCTTTTTTGGTAATTTGGCAGAGGTTTGGTGGCGGATCACTTGGTTAGTTTGGCAACTTGGTAGAGAAAATGGTTAGGAGGTGAATTTGATATTTAAAAATGTTAGAATAATTAAGGTTGCGTTTGGCCGTGGAAAATTTTCGAGTTTTCTAGAAAAAAAATCAAGAAAAATGAAAATTTAGAAAACGCTTTCGGTTCATTCATTTTTCAAAAAAATTTCATGAAAATTAGAAAACGCATTTAGAATATTTTCGAAAAGGGTGTTGAGAGAGACACACACCCTACATTACCCTACCCTATATAGCCCTTAAATTAATAAACATTAAATGCTATTTTTTGACTTTTTTATTTAATGTTTAACTTCTTTTCTCTAACTTCTATGCTCGCAAGCACATTTGTTAAATTACATTTTTGGTCCCTTGTGTTAAATTACATATTTGGTCCTCATATTTAATATAAAATTACATTTATATAATATTTATCAAATGTTTGAAAATGATCCGAAGCTATAGTTATATTTTATGTAGTTATTATTTTATACCTATTAGATTTCTATATTTAATTTTACATTTTTTATATTAACACATATAATTGTGTATTAACTAAAATACGTTAAAAAAATACGTTTAATTTTAACAAGCTATACTATTGTAATATTTTAGTCCATAAAAATGGTATCGTATGCAACAATTTATCCGGTAAGCGCTAACGGTAGTAACAGCCAACGACCATCACTTATCAGGTAAGACTCTCATCCTTGCCTTCACTCTTATTGGGGTAAGATTCTTGATCCTTGCCATATGCATCAGATAAAGTAATATGACTTGGTAAGCGCTTTACCTAGGTAAGTGTTTGATCAATTGCCGCTTGAGCGATCCTTGCCATATGCATCGATTTATGTTACATTTCTATTGATTTTTGTTGATTTATATTGTCGTATTTTAAACAACCTCTTCCCTCCCTGCAACGCGGGGCCAAAAAACCTTGTTAAAAACATATAAATGTAAAATCTAATAATAAGTTAATTTTACAAATTTGTTTTTATAGAAATGTGATACCTTTAGAATGATGATTTTTAAATTATATATATATATATATATATAGAGAGAGAGAGAGAGAGAGAGAGAGAGAGAGGAAAGTTCAAATACAAACCACTTTTTGGTTGTGAACGTGAGGACAACCCAGAGGGCGACACGTGACAAAAAAAATTCTGACACGCGCGACTTTTCCCGCGACTTAGTGTTATTCAGTCTGAATAATAGTGTTATTCAGACTGAATAACACTAAGTCGCGGGCTTTTTGGTTACAAGTCGCGCGTGTCACTGAATTTTTTGTGACTTAGTGTTATTCAGTATGAATAACACTAAGTCGCCGAAAATTCAGAGTGACATGTGGCGCGCTCTCGGTTGTCCTCACGTTCACAACCAAAAAGTGGTTTGTATTTGAACCCACATATTCGGTTTTCTGGGTAGTATACTAGTGTTACTTTTATTTCGGGCTTATGAGCTTATTATTTTAATTTCCTACATACATAACTATGATTCACAATCTACAAGTTAGTTTTTTTTATTCTATTATATACAAGCAAATTATATATTTTTTTGAACGGCAAAAGGCAAATTTATTCCAACCACAAACATATATTATTTACTATAAGTAACCAGTAATGATGATTTTTTAATTAAATATAAATATGCATTCCTATCCAACAATCTATATATATTGGATATTCGATTTTCTAGGTAGTAGTGGTACTTTTATTTCGGGCTTATGAGCTTAGTATTTAATTTTTCTACATAAATATATATAAAACCTATGATTCAATATCTACAAGTTAATTTTTTTATTCTATTATATACAAGCAAATTATATGCTAATATACACATTGTCGAAATTAATAAAGTTATTCTACTTTATTTATTTGAATTTTATTTTATAATAATTATAATACATAAATTTTTATTAGTATTTATTAATAAAAAGGAAAAGAAACAAAAAAAATAATTTTAGAGAGAGAGAGAAAATAATATTAAATGATGGCTCAAACTTTTAGGTAATTTTTGAATTATTAGGTAATAATCATTATAGGTAGGGGTGAGTAGGAAAAAACCGAAACCGAACCAAAACCGAAAAAACCGAAAAAACCAAACCGAAAAAACCGAACCAATTTCAAAACCATTGGTTTTGGTTTTTAAAATTTCAAAAACCGACTTTTTCGGTTTGGTTCGGTTTTATGATTCAAAACCAAACCGAAAAAACCGAACCAAACCGAACAAATACTTCTTTTTGTTTTACCCTAGTTATTTTGTTGAGTTCTTATTTATCTCCAGTTCTCTGTTAATTTTATTGTTTATAAGTTCTTATTTATCTCCAATGCTCTGCTAATTTTCTTTTAGTTTTCGACGAATTAATAGTTTACCCTTTGCATTCTCCTTCTCATAATTACTTGAGTCCATGAATGACTTGACATCACATAAATGATGAAACAAATAATAAATTGAACTCATTCTATGATGATGATAAACGATTAATAATGTAAATTAGTCAATATTAAATTGAAGTCATAGTTCTATAAAACACCAACTCTATCTTTTAAACATTCAGATGTGATAAACAGGAATTGATGATCAGATTTTGAGTTTTGGACAAAAAATTGAAATCCGAAAACCAAAAACCGAATTAAAAACCGAAAACCGAACCAAAAACCTAACTTAAAACCGAAAACCAAAAACCGAAAAACCGATTGGTTTTGGTTTTTCAAAAAACCGAAATTTTCAGTTTGGTTTCGGTTTTACCTCAAAACCGAACCAAACGAACCATGCACACCCCTAATTATAGGGTAGGGTGTCTTGATCTATAGAGTGGGGTGTCTAAATCCATACCCTTTCGAAAAATACTAATATGAGATTTCCAATTTACATAGAATTTAGAAAACACTAAATTTTCATTCATAGAAAACCGAAAACACAACTCAACTTCGTTTTCTGAAAACGTATTCTAGGAAATGAAAACAGTTTCCACAATTAAATGCATCCTAATTTTCTAAAAAGCAATTTCTCTTTCTTAATAATTAATTTTGTAAAAATCTTTAAAATTAAAGAAAATTACATTATTTTTTATATTTTCTTTATTTTAAAGTTTTTTACGAAAAAACTATTAAAACAAAAAGTTATGCAAAATTATCTTTTTGAAAAAGAATTCCTTAGAAAATTAAAAGAATTTCACAACCAAACACATCTTTTAAAAGAGTTGGCTAACTTCAAGTATTTTCTGGACCGAGTGGTGCTCCCCCCCCCCCCCCCCCCTCCTCTCTCCTCCTCCGTGCTTATTTTCACCTTGGGGTCGTTTCTTTGGTGTTTGGGTCTGCTCCTTTCGGGTTTTTTTCTGCTGTTTCTAGCTTCTCGTTAATGTTTTGTTTCGGGCCGTTCGGCAAAGGTGATGGCGTCCTTTCTTTGCCATTCAAAAAAAGAAAATTAAAACAAATTGTTATTGGAGATACTTTTAATAACTTAATATAAATAAAAAAGACCAATAATTGTCTCATTTTCACGAGTCTATTTATCATCATGTGCATTGGGTCAAAACTTTGACTCTATTTCCAAAATTTCCATGCCCGCAGCTTTAGACTCTTCCAAATCAATCCTATGTGGCTGCGCACACCCTATCTTTCCCCCCTCTTTTTTCTCCATCTTTCTCTCTCTACTTTTATTTACAACTGAAAAAAGCCAAACCATCTCTCAATTTTCCCTCGAAAATCTTATATTCAGGTCAGAATTCTAGATTCTTCTTATGGAAATTTCTATTCATTTCCACTAATCTATCCTACTTTTACTCACAATTGCAACATGTGATCATACTGTATATGCATCTGATGCGTTTAGATCTGTTGTTTATGCGAAATTGGAGCTTTAATTGATCGTTTGATCAGCTCGTATGGTGTTCTGTGAGAAATTTGTATGTGTTTTTAGGTCTGTTGAAGTTCGTTTAGTTCAGTAGATGATTTTATCTGTATTTTTGGAAGCGAATTGTGTTGATGATCATCCATGTATGTATGTATGTAAGTATAGGTCTGTATGTAAGTATTGTGTTCTAATTGATGGTTTGATCAGCTCGTATGGTGTTATGTAAGAAATTTCTATGTGTTTTAGGTTTGTTGAAGTTCGTTAGTTCAGTTGATGATCTTTATGCGAATTGTGTTGATGATCATCCATGTCTGTTGAGATTATCTGTTGTTTATGTGAAATTAGAGTTTTAATTGATGGTTTGATCAACTCGTATGGTGTTCTGTGAGAAATTTGTATGTGTTTTAGGTGTGTTGAAGTTCGTTACTTCAGTTGATGAATTTATCTTTATTTTGGAAACAAATTGTGTATTTGTGTTGATGATCATTCATGTATGTATGTAAGTATGTTTTTGTTGTTGATTTGATGTTGTTTTGTGAAGATAAGCTTTTGCTTGGAGTTCGGAAATGGCGAGTCGGTTGAAGGAGGATGAGAGAAACGAGAGAAGTATAAGAAATCTTCTTAAACTTCCTCAGAATCGGAGGTGTATTAACTGCAACAGTTTGGTAATGTTTCCACTTGCTTCGTAGCTCTGTTCATGGTTGTATGTACATTCTAATGATCTGTTTTATTGTTAATTTCCTTGCGATTGTGTTTTATGATGTTCGTTGTTACTATTAATGGTTTATTTCTACTAATGTAGTCACTCAGTTACCTAATTAGAGTTCAGTTCGCAACAATTAAGCTGTGTTTGGCAAAACTAAGCTAGCTTATTAGCTAGTCCATCCAAACATGTACCATAAGCTAGCTTATTGAAACGCTACTTGGAGTAGTGTTTTGGGAGCTTTTTGTACCCTTTTCCAATTATACCCTTATTAATACTAATTATTAAATTGAAAGATATCTTTTTAGGTCATTTTACATACCCAAGCTAGTTTTTGCCAAACATAATTTGTTCATAAGCTAGCTTATCAACTACTAACTAGCTTATCAGCTAGTTTGCCAAAGGTACATGATATCATGTGTGATAAGCTTGAGAAGTGTTTTGTGGTTTCACTCCACTTGAGACTCCCTTTTTGGAACTTTTTTTAAGGGACACTAGTTGCTGGACAGGGATAGTAATTTTTTCATTTTTAGCATTTGATTGCTTTGGAATTATCAACACTAATTTAACCTTGATTATATATAGTTTGGAATTTACGGTATTTATTGTGTTTTATTTCAGTAAAATTTGTTTGGTGTTATATCTTAGAGAATGCAATCATTCATCAACTAAAAGTTGGTTCATTAAAGCTTTAGCAACATATGTCATTTATATGTAAATTTAACACACACATGATGAGCTTAGTTCATTGTTGCTTATTTACTGTAAATGTAACGGTGTCTCTTGTCATTTCTTAGATCTCACATCAGTTAATGCTTGTTAGTTCGTTTTAGAAGGAACTGCACTATGTTGGTTGTTGAGGTTTTCAGTGTCAAAATCAATTGAGGGCACAAGAATTCCATGCTAGTTTTTAGGATAACGTGCTTCTTGAGGTGTAGGCAGAGATATATATGTGAATATCTTTTGTCCATACTGGTGTCATCATTCTAAATGGAAGCAAGCTGAAAAAACCTTAGGTATGTGGCCTATTTGCAAAACGAATGACAAGCTCCAAGTTTAACCCCAATTTGAACAGATGAAATAGTTAAACCAGTTGAGTGTGTTATGCTATTATTAGTTTTTCTATTATAATGATCTAAGCATGAGCAAACATGTCTAGATCATCTTACCTTAAAATGTAATACATGTATTACCTTTTTATATATTTTTTTCCTAAGTAATCAGCTAAACTTGGCATTAGGTTACTTTTACTTCTTGGCCTTAGACACCAGAGGCAGAGAGTGTCACTTCTATTACGTTTTATAGAAATAAGCGTCCATCAAATTAGCAATAAATATTCCTTCTCTGAATCTCTGCCCAATTCCACAAAAAGAGATGCATCTACATTAGGATTAAATGGTAGCATGATCTTTGCAAGTTCCTGTTAGTATGTGTAGGCTTGCACTACCACTACCTTTAGTTTTAGTAACAATAAGGGTACAATTGGAAACGTAATGCTATCTGCTCATTGTTTGAGAAATGTATATCTTCTGGAATGGAGGGAATAGGATTTCTTCGTAGTCTTAATATTTTTAAAACTAATACAATTTGACACAGACAGTTACTCTAACCTATAAGTAGAATAATGTTTCTATAAGAAGGCAAGGGGAGAAGGGGATTTGAACCCATGACCTACAAGGTACTATGACCTAGGGATGGATCTAAATTCCACCAAACTTGGTGCTTGGTGGCTTATAAGTAAAAAAATGTAAAATAATTAATCCACTCGAGCTTACAACTTAGCCAGGGACTATTGCAAATTCACATATGCTATTACCGAGTCAAGCTACGTATCGACCTAGAACTGAGTCTTATCACTGTCAAAATGGATTACATAAATGTACAAGTAATTTTCTGTTTCAGAGATCCCAACTGTGATGAAAACTTATCGTATAGTAAAGGTCACCATGTTCGGTGAGAAAGAGCCAGTGAGCTATTTGCGACTCCCAACTACTTTATAATGGTAGCCTCTCTCTTGTCCAACTTGGTGCATTCTATGATGAGTATGATCCACATTGTTTTCTACCTCTTTTTGGCAATCGATAATTGAACTAGATAGCAGTCTTTCTGGGATAATTGCCTATCAATGAACGAGAGAGGCTACCATTGTAACACCCATTCGATTTGTGAGTGACTTTTTAGAATCAATGCTTGAATGTAGATTACACTACCATTTGTGAATGTCCTTCTGCGACCTGGTTCTCATCTTAACTTTAGCCTAAATCATTTTAAAGCGACACACTTCAAATTCTGAGAAAGGCACATCTTTGTGTCTTCCGCTCCTATCAACAGAGGAAAGAATACTTTTTAGATTGGACTAATTACACAGTAATCTTTCTTGCTTTTTATTGCATTGACCTGTAAATGAATATGATGCTTAGCTCTTCCGGGTTTATGTATTAAATTTGTAACCAGAAATCTCCACGCTGATAGTGCAATTATGTTTGCATGTCTGCTTAAGCATAGTATTTATCTCTGTTATGTCTGATTACTTATAGAGAAAATACAAATTTAAGCACAAATATTGATACCAATGTTCCTGTTTTATCTCTTGTTATTTACCAAACAGGGACCTCAATATGTATGCACAAACTTCTGGACATTTGTTTGCACTACTTGCAGTGGAATCCAGTAAGTGCTTACATGCTCTTCTAGAAAATAATGTGCATTTAGGCGCAGGATGAATTATTGTATTAATATTGTTCTGTAAATAACTTCCTACT
>CM058047.1:33225719-33279804 GCA_030169165.1 Centaurea solstitialis
TCAACTATCTTAGATTCAAAATTTATTAAATATTAAACTTTCATTCTATAATATATATATATATATCATTTTATCATACATCCTATTAAATATTAAACTTCAACCTATTAATTCAACTATTTTATTTTAAAATCATTAAAGTTTATCTATTAAATATTAAACTCCAACCTATTAATTCAACTATTTTAGATTCAAAATATTTTATCTGTATCAGTTTAAATATTAAATTAATCTACCTATTTTATATTTATCTCTCCCAAATTACTCGTATGATTTTTTTAATTAAATTACCTCGTGTGGATAAAACCTAGTATTAGAATAAATTCGTGAATCAATCCAAAACAAATCTATATATAATAAATAAATAATCGATCTGTGGTGTTATCATCTGGTAGAGGTGGGCAAAAATCGGGTCGGACCGGGCTTTGACCGGGCCTCGTAAAGATCGGGCTTTTTGGGCCTTGGTTTGACCGGGCAAGGACCGGGGTGGGTCTTGAGTGTGTTACCCGTAGAAAAAGCCTAGGCTTTGAGGCCCGGGCCTTGGACCGGGCCTAGGCCCGAGCCTTGAAGATTTTTTTTCTCTTTTTCTAACTTATAAAACTAGAATTATTTTTAAAATTCTAATAATAATGATAATATACAATATAAACTAGATTTATTTTATTTTAAACCACTAAAACTAAACTATATAAAACAAATATATTTCAAAAGTTCAAGAAAATTATGAAAATACCACTGAAAACGGGCCGGGCATGGGCCGGGCCTTGGACCGGGCCTATCAAGCCTGCCAGGTCGAGCCGGGTCGGGCTTTAAAAACATCCAAAACTAGGCCCGGCCTAGGACCGGGATTTTCATCGAGCCGGGTCGGGCTTTTCGTCGAGCTCAGGCCGGGACCGGGCCGGATGCCCATCTCTATCGTCTGGTGAGTTAATTTTAGGATTTTTCTGCTTAAATATGTATCTGGAAGTATTTTACATTTTTCAGTTCATTTATCTTACTTAACTGATACGTGTCATTTTATTTATAAAAAAAAAGATAATCCCACTAACTTAGTATTTTATTTTTAAAAACAAGATAATCATTGAGTTATAAAAAATTTAGTACCAACTAAATTATAATTTGAATTACCAAATGAGTGTTAGCCTAGTGGTAACTGGTAAGGCTTGGGCACTGGTGAACCCGAGTTCGAGCCCTGGGGGACGCATTCTGGAGGTACGGGGGCTTCGACCCCGGGCTGCATGCTTTAGCAGTCGGGCTTCGGCCCAAAATTGCCAAGGATTAGTCTGGGCCCAATGTGGTCTGGGATACCTCTTCCAAAAAAATTATAATTTGAATTGTTCAAGTTAATATTTGCATAATAAAATATAAAATATAATGATTGAGTTTTAACAAAATTATTACGAATAATTAACTTTATTTAGACATTGTTCAAGTTAATACATTTATTACATATAAACTCATAAAACCATAAAATTAGAATCGAGTGATAGAGAATAAATCTGACATAAAACAATATTATTTATTGAAGTGCTCAATAATTTAAGATGTTTTGCATTGGTTGATCTAGGATGTTATATCACAAGGAGATTATGCAAGATATATACTACAAGAAGTTTTAATATTTTAATATTATAATAAAAATTATAACCGAGTGATAATTACAAAATTATAAAACTAGTTTTGACTTTCATTAAAATAATAAAAGTAGATCACAATTTCCGTCCTTACGATTTAATAGTTTCTATGATTTAATAGTTTCTATAATTTCGGTTGTTCCTTTAGTTTTGAAATTATGATCTTTGCCACTGTAGTTTATAACTCATTGCTATTTTTAATCCTAAATTGATTTTTATATTTAAGTAAGAGAAATCAAAAGAGTGAAGAATCACAAAGCAAATAAATTAAAGTAACAATAAATTATAAATTATAAAAAATAAAAATAACAGGGAATCACAAATAATTTAACAGGTAGAAACCCCTATGTCAAACACATGTCTGAGTTTGACAGGTAGAATTTAACTTTTATTAAAGAAAGATACCAAAATAACTTTTTGGGTGCATTTGGCAAAAAGTCGGGTGTATTTAAAGAAAGAACAGAAATCGGAAACTTTTAACAAAAGGGAATGAAAAACTTAAATTACTTAAAAAAGTAATGAGTAAATTATAATTTTAGTCCTATACTTATTGAAACTTTATTGTGAGAAACCCCTATGCTATGGAAAAATATTTGGTTTTGGCCCTCTTACTAACAAAAGTTTAATTTCAACCGCCAAATATCCCATATGACTTATACATAAAAATAAATAATCACTTTTCTCTTTGAAACATGATATAACGATATACATTGAAATAGTGTTATTGATTTACGCTTATATTTCGAGACATAGTTGGTTTACGCTCATATTTCAATACATAGTTGGGTTTCAATGAGAAAATGAGGTTAACGTAAGAAATGGTTATCAACAATCAAATGAGAAATTGATGCACATTAGATTAAGATACATTAGAATAAAAATGCACAACAATGTATGGAATCAATCTTTTTTAAAGCATAATTTATTAAAGGACATGTGATTTGTTAGTGTACATATTGGCCCATATTGGCCCATGGGCTTTAGCCCTTTTAGTTAGCTTAGTAGTGAAGCTTCCTTTGTATATAAATAGGGCATTATACCTCTTTTGTACATAATTTATTTCATTAATCCAATACACTCTTTCAGAAATCTTTCTTTTCTAACATGGTATCAGAGCATTAGGCTCTTCAATCCCGAGTTGGGATTCTTGCTTTCCGGAATCGGTTTTCTTCATTTCCGAATCGGACTTCACTTTTCCGATCCGGATTTCGATTTTTCCGAACCCTTTTCCGATCCGAATTTTTCCTTTTCCGAATCCTTTTCCGATTCGGATTTCTCCTTTTTCCGAATCCTTTTTCGACTCGGAATCTTCACTTTTCCGAACCCGAATCAAATCCTTCTCCCGATTCGGAATCCTCTCTTTTCCGAATCCTCTCTTTTCCTTTTCCCGATTCGATTCTTCCTTATACCTTGTCTAAACCGGCTTCCGAATTGGAAAATCGTTTGATTTCCGAATTCGGAACCCGCTTTTAGAGTCGAAACTCTGCCCCTCAATCCTCTCTTTTCCGAATCCGAATCTTCCTTATACCTTGTCTAAACCGGCTTCCGAGTTGGAAAATCGTTTGATTTCCGAATTCGGAACCCGCTTTTAGAGTCGAAACTCTGCCTCTCTCTCTCTTCGTTTTCCGAACCCAATGACGACAAATACCAGTCACTCAAATCCCATATCAGTTGTCCTTAATGGAAACAACTATATTCTATGGAATCACCACATGACCATCCTCTTGAAATCTCATGGTCTTTACTCTTACGTTACCGGGACAACCGTTGCCCCTACAAGGATCGCAAACGAAGCCGCAGCCGACTATGCCAAGCGAGTTAATGAGTGGGACATTAACAATGCTAAAATCCTTGGATTCATTAATGCTTCCACAACTGCGGAAATCAACCAACAATTTCTTGGGTACACGACTGCCAAAAGTCTTTGGGATTTTCTGACAAAGCGTTATTCAGCTACTGGTCTTGCACACCAGTATCAGCTCTGGGTAACTTTTCAAACCAAACGACAGCTTCCGGATCAACCAGTCAGCTCCTACATCTCTGAGATGCAAGCCATCCGATATCACTTGAACATGGGTGCTCCTCAGGTCCATGATAACACCGCGACTCTCTATCAGGCCTACTTTAATCAGTTACACCTGATCACCATCCTCATGGGTCTCCAAGACAAGTTCGAGAATGTACGAGCCTCCCTCCTACATAGGCATCCTCTTCCCTCGCTTGACGATGCCATCACGGAACTGCTGAGTGAAGAAACACGCCTTCAACTTCGAACTCCCACACCGGTTCCATCCGAATCAGTGTTCTATACTCCTTCCTCATTCAAGCCTAAAGGAAAAGGCTTCCAGAATTCTTACAACAAGCCTCAGGGAAAACTGTCACCCAATGAGTGCGCGTTCTGTCACTCACCCTCTCACTTCCTGATTGATTGCCCAATTCGCAGGTGCAAACACTGTGGCATTCTACATCCTCGCCACCTCCTCTCTGAATGCCCTCAAAACCCGAAGAAACAACAACCTGCTGCTAGATTTACTACTCAACATGAGTCCAATAGCACCCACAATCAGCCGGCAGCCAGATTCGTTGCTCCACATGAGCCTTCTGGAATACCTATCGCTGCATCTGCATCCTCTTCACCAGATCTGCTGGATGTTATGCGCCGGAATCAAGAGCTTATGGCACAACTTATGACCGGGTCCATGGGGATGAACCCTCCTCACTCAACTCCCTCAGGTCCCTCAGGTACTCTGTGGATTTTTGACTCTGGGTGCTTCAACCACATGTCTCCTTATCCCACAGGTTTTGTCTCTAAGCGACGTTCCCCTCATCCTACTGTGGGATTGGCGGATCTTTCTCCTAAGCCGGTTCTATTCGAAGGAGATGTCTCTACAGACAATATTCAGTTACCTGACGTCTTACATGTTTCGGACATAGCAATAGGTCTTGTATCCCTTACGCAGCTCCAAGAAATGGGTTTACTAATGTTCTTTGATTTCTCTGGTTGTGTTATACAGGATCCGAAGACCAAGCAGACCCTTGGTGTCGGCCGTAGAGTTGGACGGGTTCTCGAAGTCGTCTACATTCGGATTCCTCTTTCGTCTTCAAGAGTCGTTGCTTCAGTCTCTCCTTCATCTTCCCTTGATCTATGGCATACTCGTTTAGGTCACTTATCTTCCAGTAGAATAAAATTGTTAGCTAGTTCAGGATCATTAGGTCATGTTACTTCTTCAGACATTTCCTGTCTATCCTGTAAGCTTGGCAAACATCATGCCCTTCCTTTTGAAACTAATGAATCTAAATCTTTTTGTCCTTTCGATTTAATTCATTCTGACGTATGGGGACCAGCACCTCACCCATCTATGGGTGGTGCTCGGTATTTTGTTATCTTTGTCGATGATCACACTCGCTTCACCTGGATATATCTTATGAAACATCGGTCAGAGCTACCTCAGCTCTACATTACTTTTTCTCGCATGATTCAAACGCAATTCTCGAAACCCATAAAGATTCTTCGTGCTGATAACGCCATGGAGTACAAAGAATCTTCTCTCCTTGCCTTCCTCAGATCTCAGGGAACAATTCCTCAGTACTCCTGTCCCGGCACTTCCCCACAAAATGGTCGCGCTGAACGCAAACATAGGCATATTCTTGATACGGTCCGCACTCTGCTTGTCTCTGCAAAATGTCCTGCCCGTTTCTGGGGAGAAGCAGCCTTTACTGCTGTCTATACCATCAATCGACATCCTACTCCCATACTCCACAACAAATCTCCCTATGAAGTCTTACATGGAGTTCTTCCTGCTTATGATCTTCTCAAGGTCTGGGGATGTGCGTGCTTCGTTCAACTTCAACCTCATGAACACACCAAACTTGAACCTCGTGCCCGCCTATGCCTCTTTCTCGGATATGGCATTGAGCACAAGGGATATCGCTGCTGGGATCCTGTATCCAAACGCTTACGTATATCAAGAAATGTTACCTTTTGGGAACATGTTCCCTATTATTCCCTACCTAACACTGAGTCTCCAACCATCCCTCTATTTCCTGAGGTTGCTCCACCTATCCCTCAAACTCCTTCTCATGTTCCTGACTTTATGGGTTCGCCCTCTGATCCTGCACCAACTCCGCCACCTACACCTGAGGTATCTGCTGAATCTCCGGATCCTACACCATCCACGTCCGAACCTGTTCGCCGCTCTGATCGGGTAAGACAAGTTCCTGCCCATCTTCGTGATTATCACTGCTATGCCACTTTATTGTCCAACCATGAACCAACTTCCTATAAGGAAGCTGCCACTTGTTCACAATGGCAAGCAGCTATGCAGGAGGAACTTCGTGCTCTCGCCAAGGCCCACACATGGGATTCTGTTTTGCTTCCATCTGGCAAGCGACCCATTGGTTCAAAGTGGGTCTTCAAGATCAAAACCAGATCTGACGGTTCTGTTGATCGATACAAAGCCCGTCTTGTCGCCAAGGGCTTCAACCAAGAATATGGAATTGACTATGAAGAGACTTTTGCCCCTGTTGCGCGCATCACGTCTGTTCGCAGCCTTCTCGCTATCGCAGCCATCAAGCATTGGCCTCTCTTCCAGATGGATGTCAAAAATGCCTTCTTGAATGGCGATCTCTCTGAAGAAGTCTATATGACTCCCCCTCCGGGTGTCTCCCTGCCTACCGGCCATGTCTGTCGCCTCCGCAAAGCCCTGTATGGCCTCAAACAGGCTCCTCGCGCTTGGTTTGAGAAATTCAGCACAACCGTGCTCTCATTGGGGTTCTCTGCAAGCAACTATGACTCTGGTCTTTTTACCCGCACTACTGATTCTGGAAGCATTCTCCTTCTTCTATATGTTGATGACATGATCATTACTGGGGATGATTCTAACGGTATCGCTTCCCTCAAGCAGTCTCTCTCCTCCAGTTTTGAGATGAAGGATCTTGGCGACCTTCACTACTTCCTTGGACTCGAGGTTCTATCTGATGCATCCGGGATTTATCTTTGTCAAGCCAAGTACGTTTCCGACCTTCTCTCAAAGGCCGGCCTTTCGGATAACAAAGTTGCCTCCACACCTTTGGAACACAACCTCCACTTGGCACCTAATGCTGGCACTCCTCTACCGGACCCCACTCGGTATCGCCAACTCGTAGGGTCCCTTGTATACCTCACTGTGACTCGGCCAGATATTGCGTATGCCGTTCACACAGTGAGTCAATTCATGGCTGCCCCCTGCTCGGATCATTATGCTGCGGTCCTCCGGATTCTTCGCTATCTTAAAGGCACCCTGTTTCATGGGTTACACTTCTCCTCCAAGTCCTCGTTACTTCTGCGAGGTTTTTCCGATGCTGACTGGGATAGTGACATGACCGATCGTCGCTCCACCACCGGCTATTGTTTCTTCCTCGGTGATTCCCTTATTTCTTGGCGCAGCAAGAAACAATCTCTCACTGCTCGTTCCAGCACCGAGGCTGAATATCGCGCTCTCGCTGACACAACTCAAGAGCTTATCTGGCTTCGTTGGTTACTTTCTGACATGGGAGCGCCTCAACTGTCTCCCACCCCTCTATGGTGCGACAACAATAGTGCCATCCAGATTGCTCACAATGATGTCTTCCATGAACGAACCAAGCACATTGAAATTGACTGTCATTTCACCCGTCAACACGTTGTGCGCAATACCATTCAACTTCATCCGATCTCAACATTGGATCAGCCCGCCGATATCTTCACCAAAGCTCATTTGCCCGGACGCTTTCGGGAGCTTGTTAACAAACTCAACCTGTCTCGTTCCTCCCCAGATTAAGTTTGAGGGGGGGTGTTAGTGTACATATTGGCCCATATTGGCCCATGGGCTTTAGCCCTTTTAGTTAGCTTAGTAGTGAAGCTTCCTTTGTATATAAATAGGGCATTATACCTCTTTTGTACATAATTTATTTCATTAATCCAATACACTCTTTCAGAAATCTTTCTTCTTCTAACATGATTAAAATAGATCAAAGGTTTGGATCAACTTTTCGCACAATCCTCCACCTTCAGATATAAGGACGTGCGTACTAAGAGGTCGGGTTTGGCGGGCTGGTGGGCTGGAGCAGCCTCCGATACGCCACTGGCGGGCTCGACGGGCTGCGAGAATAACGGTTTGGCCACACCGCTGATAATCGCTGAGTTTGTATGTTGTTTGTGTGTGGTGTGTGTGGTCTATGGGGTGTGTGTTGTGTGTTTTATAATAAAGTGAGAGGGTTATGAGGGTTCGAGTACTATCAGAGAGGGCTCCAGAGGGCTTATTGTGGGTTTATGAAAAGTTGATGTGGCGCTAATGTGGCAGTGAGATTGAAAAGGCTTGGAAGGTTCGGGTACGCATAACCTAACTGACTACTTTACCCTCGTATGTCAAACACATGTCTGAGTTTGACAGGTAGAATTTAACTTTTATTAAAGAAAGATACCAAAATCAAACATTTTTTTTACACACCACAAACGCCTTCTTACATTAAAATTTTTCTAAGAACCAAAACCGAAAAAACAACAAACCACATGGACCAAATTTGCTATTTACTAAAAAAAAAATACAACGAAGTTAAAGTTCAATAAGGAATCCGAATCCTTTGCTACTACAACTCTATATATACATATCACCATAAACCTTTTATTCACTCCTTGATTCCAAATCAATCAAACAAACAAACAAACCCTAAAAACACACCATTCTTCAAAACAAACCAGATTCAATCATGTCCAAAAAGACCCTCACTCTCATGTCAACGGACAAACACCTCTTCAACATCGAAGAACACCTCGCGGTCCAATCCGTCACCATTCGAAACATGGTCGAGGAGGATTGCGCAACGTCCGTCATCCCACTCCCTAACGTCGATGCCGAAACCCTAGCCCTCGTGATCGAGTACCTAAACCAACAACCGTCGGTTTCGGAGGACGATATGAAGAAGTTCGTTGACGAACGGGAGATCTCGACGCTGCTCAAGCTCGCCAAGGCCGCTTCGTATCTCGACATCAAGGGATTGGAGGACTTGGTGTGCGGTAAGGTTTCGTATCTGATCAAGGACTTTCCTGTGGAGAAGGCCCGAGAGGTGTTTGGGATCGAGAACGATTTTACGCCCGAGGAAGAACGAGCGCTTCGTGATGAATATGCTTGGGCTCATGAATTGTAATTATGTTACTCCTGATCCGCAGTTAGTAGTTATTTTTCCGACGTAGGTGCATTCATGAACTTTTGATGTTTTCTGTTGATTATTTATCTTGTTTTTATTTATTGATCTATAAGAAATTTGATACATACGTGATACGATTTTGAATGATTATATTGATCAATGGTTGATAAAATAACAGTGATTAGGTTTGTTATCGATGAGCGTAATGTGGGATTTGATTGAGAATTTTAATGGCGGAAATCGGCTTTGATTAAGGCATTGTTTGGTAAAAATAAGCTAGCTTATAAGTCGGTTTACAAGTCATGTACATGTTTGGATGGACCATAAGCTTTTTTTCGAAGCTTATTAGGTTTGTTAGTATATACTCAGTTAGAATCACCTATGCCCAAGTTCGAACCTGAGACTTCTAAGTTTTACGAAAAGTGCATTCATGAACTTTTGATGTTTCTGTTAATTATTTATTTTGTTGTTATTTATTGATTTATAAGAATTTGATACATAGTGATGCGATTTTGATTGATTTTCTGATCAATGTTTAAAAAATTAACAGTGATTAGGTTTGTTATCCATGAGCTTAATGTTAGATTTGGCTGAGAATTTTAATGGCTGAAATCGGTTGTTATTTAAATGTATATCTCTAAACTTTCGGTTTATTTGTTTGGTTTATTTAAGGAAACAATAACCTTGAGAATTGCTCCATGCCAAAGAAGATTGTATTGATTGTCTTTCCCTAAGGCCATCCGCAGCCCAGCGGTTTGGCTCACGGTGCAGCCCCCATACCGGCGGTAACACCGCCGAGGTGTACCGGTATGGGGCCGGTATGGGGTGCGAGCGGTGAGCCTTCACCGTTCAACAAAAATTCTCTTAACACACACACACATATACATACAATGTATATATATATAAAGTAATATTTTAGTATTAAATATATATAGGTGGTATGAGTGGTACGGGTGTGGGTGAATGGTATGGTAATGGTAAGGTAGTGGTAAAGCTGATGTGGCACTGAGGTGGCAGCCTATACAGGTGGTATGGGTGGTATGGCTGTGGATGGCCTAAGTAATGTATTCTTGAGTGAACTTTAGTTATGATCCCTAAGGCCATCCTTAGCCATACCACCCATTTCTGCTGCCACATCAGCTGCCACATCAGCTTTACCACTACCCTACCAATTCCATACCTTTCATCCTTAACCATACCACTCATACCCCTCATTTTTTTTAATTTCTAAAATATATCTAAAATACAAATTAAAATTCAAATTTAAAATACATTAAAATTAAAACAACTAAAATTAAAATTCAAATTTAAAATACATTAAATTAAAATAACTAAAATTAAAATTAAAACAATTAAAATTAAAAAAACTAAAATTAAAATAACTAAAATTAAAATTACACTAAAAATAAAATTTCGGTCACCAATATTTTTGCCACCCATATCTTTCGGCTATGATTTCCTTCTCTTGCAACATGATTTGCAATTGTATACCCGTGAGATGCTCGTGCGGTTCCATGAACGTTTTTAAGTCTACCGTTCGTTGCTGGTTGTTAATCGATCCCATAATCGAACCCACGTTGGTCGCGATGGCCTCTAAAGAGTTCGCGATGTTCGACACGCTTTCGCTTGACGCGGCCGTATTGGAAGACCCCGCACGTCTCGCGGCGTTTCGACCCATCGGTCGTGGCCGCTCGGTTGGGGAGGGGATGTCATCATTGCCGACGTTCACATGGTGAGTACGAGCGTCGGATTCGCCGGGGGAGTCGGTTGGGGTTTCGGACGTCTTTGACCGTTTGTATGTGGGTGCACGGATGTTTTTTGGGTCTTGCATCCTAACGTAATCGAACTTCGGACAGTCTTTGACTTGTCTCCAAGCGTGTTCGTGCGTGAAAGCCTTGTGGTACTCGGAGTGGAATCGGTCCTTAGCTCGATTAAGAAGGTCAATGTCGGTTTCGCCACTTCGTCTATAGTTCGATGGATTATTGTAAATACATGCGAACTTGGCGACGGTAGATAAGAGCATTTTCGCCTTGGTCGGAATGGCGTCTCCGGAGCGGACGTTGAAGTCGTAATGCATGCGTTTGTCGAAGTCCGCTTTAATCGCCCCCCAAAAGTTATCTACTATCCAAAACGAAAAAATTAAAACCACATTAGAAAAAAATTAAAACAAAATTATTAGGTTTTTTATATACCTTTATTTCGATAGTTACCTATTGTTGAGTCCTCTGAAATTGTGACCCATGATCTTGCCAAAGCTATCTCCTCGTCCAACGACCACGGTTTACACGGCGCTTTACCCGTGCTTGGATTCTCACTCGTGTCCGTAGCCGGAGCCTTACCCTTGCGTTTGTATTTACGTTTGGTTTGTGATGGTTCTTGCGGCGGCGGCGGCGGTGACGGCATTGGTTGGGTTTCGGGTACATTGTCGTCTATATCGTCGTCGTATATCCCACACTTCCGGCGGCGATGGGTTGGCGTGTTGCTCATCGGAAGATTGGGGTACCGACTTACCACGCCTTGACCCGGAACCGGACCCTTGTTTATCCATGGAAGAGTAAAGAGTAAAAAGATGAATAGAGTGTATAGAATGTAGAAGTGTAGAAGAGAATGTAGGAGAAGGTGTAGAGGTAAAAAAAATGGTATATAAAAGTTTGTATTTATAGTTGGTAAAAAGAAAAAAAAAGTAAAAAAAAAAATTAAAAAAAATAGCCGTTATTAGAGAGCCGTTGGGCGGGGGGGGGGGGGGGGGGGGGGGGGGGTTAAACACGCGTTTTTCAATCGGTAACCGGCTACCGACGTCCACCACTACCGGTCCGGTACCGGCCATCCACGACGGTGTTCACCGTCGGTAGAGGCGGTACCGGTACCCCATACCGACGCCATTAATGATGGCCTAAGGCCATCACTTATATTTGCTCTCTTTTGTGAATGCTATTCAACGTCACATTAGCTTTTCATTATCTTATCTAAAGCTACCTAAAACATAAGTTATACCGAACCCAATTTTACCCACACTTTTATTTTATTAAAAATTTTAAAAATAGAAAGAAGAGAGAGTTGGGGGCGTTGGGTGTTGACAATCGGCATGGAGAAGCCAAAGGGGGGAGGGGGTGGGGGTTTGTCGATGGAGAGAGGGAATGGTGTTCTCGATCTGAGCCAATGAAGCTGAAGCTTTGCTGAACTCATCTGCATGGCCTAAGGTTTAGTGACATCTTTGCAATTCGGACCTAAACTATAATAAATTAAAAGGGAGGTGATTTGTACACAACAACTTTTTACCATCCACAACAATTTTTTAGTATTAGACAATTATATCCTTTCCATATTTTACTAAACTTTTCAATTAACCCCTTCTATCTTTTAATTAATTTTTTCTCAAACCCCTACACCATCCCCAAATTTCATATTTTCTTTTTTGTATTTTTAACCTTTAAATATTTACAGTATACACCTAGTAGACCTTTCGTTTATTTTCTTAATTTCTTGTTCATCTTTTTTTTTTTGTAACTCTAAAATTTTAAAATTCTTACTAGTCCCACTTATGTTTATTAAACTTTTTATTTTTTATTCTAAAAGTAGTGCACCATCCATTTTTTCTTCTTAAGTTACTTTTCACAAATTTACATCAACTTAAAGAATATTGAAAATCAAATAAGATGAACCATTTGTTGCAGAAATAAACTAGGCTTGTTGAAAAATTATAATGACATAGAAATAACCAAACTCAACTCCAATTATGTTTGATGCAGAAAATTACAAACCAAAATAAAAAACCAAATAGGATTTCAAAAGTAAAACAGAAGCATGTTTGTCGATATAAATCATCAATGCCTAAAAAAAGGATTGGATATATAGTGGATAAATCATCAATGAAAATTGGGGATTGATGTAGGAGGTTTTAAAAAATAATTAAAAAGTAAAAGGGGTAAATTGAAAATTTTACAAAAAAAAGGGAAAGTATATAATTGAATTGAAATGTTTACTAAAAAAAAGAAATGATATAATTGAATTAAATTTTACTAAAAAAAAGAAAGGATATAATTGTCTAATACTATAAAATTGTTGTGGATGGAAAAAATTCGTTGTGTACGGATCAGCTCCCAAATTAAAAAGTCGTTTTTATGGTTTATATTTTGTTATGAAAACGATCTTTGATCACGATCTCCGTTGAGTAGTGGGACGGTTTAGCTTTTTTTAATCTATTTTCTTTAAACATCTTTTACAAAATTTAATATACGATTGATATTATTATACATACAAAAATACAAAGTTTTAATATCATGGGATATGATTATAGAGCAAGCTTCATTTTTTTTTTGGACCGCAAGAAAGGAGGAAATCAATATATCAATCTATATATACATTAAAGAAAGATTTTTGCTGATGTTATGATTATGAAATTATGAAATTATGAAATTAAGCCATTTGATTGACTAATTAAAAAAGAATCATTAAATGATGATGTCATCAATTATTTTTATTATTTTAATACCATAATTATCTTTATAATTTACATTTTTTATCCTTAGAATTATTTAATTAAATTATTTTTAATCCATTAGTTTCTCATATTTCAGTTTACATCCTTATCATTTTAAGATAATAATATATATTAATTAAAATGTATTAAAGTTTTTGTTTTTTCTTTTTAATAAATTATACCATTATAATCGTCTCGACAATACCTTCAAAATGAGTTTAATACTGAATATTTTTTAATTTAACTACATTATTAAAATTAGATATAAATTAATTTGTTTAGATTTTATTACAATTCTATTCTTGATATTCTTGAAATTTAAAATTTTATCTTTTTAACCTAAGTATTTTTATAGATTATTTATAAGTAATTAAAATTTATTTTATTTAAAACTCCATTGTTGATATTCTTGAAATTTAAAGATTATATCTTTTTAATCTAACTATTTTTATAGATTATTTATAAGTAATTAATTTTTTATTTAAAATTCTACAAATAAAAAACACTACATATTTTATTTTTAAATCCCTCCCGTTATAAAAAAAGATATAAATTAATTTGTTTAGATTTTATTACAATTTTATTCTTCATATTCTTGAAACTTAAAGATTTCATCTTCTTAACCTAATGATTTTTATATATTATTTATAAGTAATGAAATATTATTTTATTTAAAACTCAATTGCTAATATTCTTGAAATTTAAAGATTCCATCTTTTTAATCTAACTATTTTTGTAAATTATTTATAAATAATTATATTTTATTTTATTTAAAATCCTACAAATCAAAACACTACACATATTTTATTTCTGAATCCCTCCAGTTTTAAAAATCATTCACGAAATTCAAATCTTTTGACAAAAGAATAATAAATTTTCAATTTTTAAAATTTTAACAGCTATTAGATAACTAAAATATCTATTGTAGTAAGCAATTATAATGGCAATTGTCGTATAACATATAATTTACATAAGTATTTAAATGGTAATGACAATTGTCATCTAAATGTCTATTCTTATTAAAAATTAAAATAACATGTTTCAAATGCCCGTATAATATACAGGTCATTAACTAGTATATATACTAGTGTGTGGCCCGCGCGTTGCGCGGTAGTGAAAGATATTTTGAAGAAATATTTGTCCGAATTTAGATACGACGCAATTATTCGATTATTAATTAATATTTTTAGTTAGAATCATTAAGAAGGACCAATCAATCTTTAAACAAACTTTAAGAACTAAAAGTGTAATTTCTCTAAAATTTAATATAATATTAACGTTTTTATTGATTTTTTAAAGAAATATTTTTAAAAATTCAATTACAAATCAATTTCTAAAATACAATACATATTATATAAAAATATTCATACTTATTTAAACTCTTTAATATAAAAAAATGACATTGTAAATTCTTAGAAAAACTAAAACAAAAGAAATTAAGATAAAATCACATATCACTTGGTTTGGAAAAATAAAATATAGGAATAAACATCAAAAATTAAGTTAGATTAACTTGAGATTATTACTATTTAGTCAAACTACCAATAATTAAATAATAATAAAATAAAGTTTAAAAATTAAGATTAAAAAAACATCGATTATTTAAATGATTAAGAAAAAAAATCACAAAAAAAAAATTAGATTTTATATGACGTACAAAAATTTAACTACCTAAAAACCTCTTTTTATAGGATGCTTGTTTTTACATGATTTTTTAAAATAGTGCCATATAAAATTTCTAATGTGACACGTTGTATTATAATTGTCTAAATAACTTTTTAGAACGCCAAAAAAAAATCCTGTAAGACTGATTGCAACGTCTTTAGATAAGATGTTTTATCTCGTGGTCTTATAAGTTTTATAAAGCGACTTATTGAGATGTTTACTTTTTTCACATAAACCTTATTTTGTTGTAATAAGGAAGTAAATTCCTTATAATAATTTATGAAAAAAAATGTATAATGTTGAGTAAAAAAAAAGGGTGATGAGAGAGACACCCCACTCTATATCACCCTACTCTAGTGTAGGCTTTTTAATACCCTTCATTAATTAATTATAAATGTAATCATTACATCATCATTAAGTGATTTTATATTTTACTTATATTTTATATTTTTATTATTTTTCATTTCATATAACTTTTTTATAAAATTTTTATTTCATGTAACCTTTTATTAATAATTTTATAAAATTGTATGAATATTATGTTAAAAAAATTATTATCATTTGTATTTTTTTTATGTATTAACATTAAAATAAAGTAATATTTTTTTTAAAAAGAAAAATATATCTATAAAAAGTAATATGAATTACATTTGTCTATATATATTTATATGTTTCTTACTTCTTAATATTAATAACACTTGTCTTTGTATTTTTCTTATAGGAATATTACTTCTTACTAATTATGGGAAATGGAAAATATGATTATTATAGAATTCTTAAAAATGGAAAATATAATAACTAATTTTATGAATTTTTAAGATTATAGAATGATTGATGATATATTCTATCAAATAAAAATAAAATAAAAAGTATCAGTTACTATTTTAGTTTTTAAATAATATATTCTATTATATTGTGTAAACCATATCTATACACACACTGAAATATGTAAGGTTATAAAATAAATTATATGTTCTTTATACAAAAGAAAAAAGATATTTGTCTTTTTAATTTATTTATATAAATTTTATTTTATTTTTATTTATGATTAAGATAATAACTACTATACATAAATTATTATTAATATTTATTAATAAAAAAAGAAAGATAAGAACAATATAAGAGAGAGAGAGAAAAAAAATTAAATGATAATGCAAACTTTTATGCTTTGACTGAATTAAATGATGTAGAGTAGGGTGTATTGATCCATAGGGTAGGGTGTGTGAATCCATACCCAAAAAAAATTTAGTTTTTAAACATTATTAGGACATTAATTGTTTTACCTTTTTATTTCAATAATAACCTCTTAACAAATTATGTTAAACTAAACTTAACCACATTCTAATCAAAAGTTTCTCTCAATAAAAGCTAAAATAATATATTTTATCAATGTTAGATTTCTTCAATTAATGAGAGAAATAATCCAAAATATGTTTTATCGCAATATTAATAGTTATGATTATATTGATTGTGAAATAAAATATAATAAATATTTAAATGTTATATTGATTGTTATGTAATAAGAAAAATTGAATTGTAATGTTTAAAAATTAATTTGTTTAATTTAGATTAAAAATAAATTAAAATGGGAGTAAAAAATATAAATATAATCGAACTTTTTCATTAATTGTTTTATCATGTATACTAATTTAAATGCATTAAATTACCATAAATATTTTATTTATATACCTATTAATTCATAATAGTTAAAAAAGGAATATAAAAGGTTAAATCAATTAATGATGTTGACGGATAATAAAATACACACCAATTAATTCATACACTTACACACCAATCATAACCCTTGAAAATCAATAGAATTTTTTGTATTTTCAAATTTCTTCCAAATTATGCAACTAATTTCTAAACTTAACATTTTACACTCTAATATTATGCACCATTAGATTTGATTTTCAAGGGCTATGATTGGTGTGTAAGTGTGTATGAATTAATTGGCGTGTATTTGATTTTTCCTCTAATGATGTATAACAATTTCATAATTACAAAGTACATAAATACCTAACCAATTAATGAGATATATGTATTTAAAAACCTAATAAGTAAATAAAATAATAAAAACAATAGCACTATTAAAATGTAACATATATTCTTTGGGGGAAGCTAAATACACTAATTGACTTGCTATATACACTTAAAAAGTGAATTGCATCATACACGCATACGTCAACATCAAAGACCATTTTTTCAATTTTCAATGCATTCATTTCAATTCCCGATGCATTCACTATAGCAACCCCAATATTGTTTTAGCATATTTTACAATAATATATCAATAATGATGTATTAACTCTTGTGTAAATAAGTAATAAAAATAAATAAAGCTACAATTTTTTAATTATAATGATTACCAAACTAATAAAATAAACTATAAATAAAATAGACTTTTACATATAAAAAATCGAAACATAAATTAAAATGTTTTACAATTGTATTGAATTTTTTTGTAAATGGAACATAATGGTAAATAAATGTTAAATAGGTAATAAAAAATCATATTTTTTTGAGAATATACTTACATACATGTCTAAAAGTTTTCATCAACTCGCATCTTCATCATCACCATCAAAAGATCTATATAACTCAAAAGTAATCACAATGTTCTTTTTATAACAACAAATCCAACAATATACGAAAAAGAATAAATAGGTGATGACAAATCATATTTTTTGGAAGTTATACTTACATACCTTTCATCAACTATCATCTTCTTCATCGCCATCAAATGATCTATATAACTCAAAAGTAATCACAATTGTCTTTTAATAACAACAAATCCAACAATATGAAGAAGAAAAAATATGCAATAATAAATCACATTTTTTAGGGAGTATACTCACATACCTATTTGAAAGTTTTTATATCTTCTTCCACTTATTCTTTTCATCATCAAGGGAATTTATAGGATTTCAATTTATTTATTATTGCAACTTCTCAAAACCAAATTTATTAACAAATAAAAGAAAGTAAATGAAAAGGCAAATCAAGAGCTTGGGGGTTAAAACTTAGGTATGCAAAATTACAAAAAAAAAAAACCCAATTTAATACGAATTACACATTTTTCATATAGGGGCAAAAAAGTCTTTTACATATCCAACATTTAAAAAATCAAAAAATTGAGAAAAAAGATAAATAGGTTTCTTGGCCTTAGAAGATGCACCTAGGATCTTGTGGGTTTTCCTTTTAAGATATATATTGATATATTGATTAAAAGGAAAAACCAAGGTTGATGAGGTGACATCTTCTAATGCCTAGAATGTCTTCTTTCTTTTTTCTCAAATTTTTGATTTATTTTATATTGAATATGTTATAGACCTTTCTACCCCTCCATGGAACATGTCTAATTCATTATTAACTAGGGCATTTTTGTAAATTTGCAAACTTAATTTTAACCCCCAACACCAAATTTAACCTCCAACTTTTGATTTGTTTCTTCATTATTTTCATTTATTTCTTAATCAAATTCCTTTAAATTCACCACCTTTTCATTCATCCTTCAAACTTTTTATTTACCATCCATTAAATTATGAAACACATGTTACTCTCTCTATATATACCAACTATTTACATCAAACACATCCATCAAATCCTATATTTTGGTAATAAGGTAAAGTCTTCTCTCCGTCTCCATCACATCATTTGTTATTTCATTTCACAAATCCTTATTCTTTAACAAAACCATTTTCAAGTTTATTTTGAGAATACTAATCTGGGTATTAATACATATTGACATTTGTTAAGTTTTAGATTTGTTTTTACTTCTATCTTCTATATATATATATATATATATATATATAACGAAATCGATATGCTTTGTTCTTGACAGTTGTTTTAGAGTTTTGATAGCAACAACATTACAATAATCGAATCTTAAAAGTACGCATTACAGTATATGATAATGCCTCGACAAAGTAATATGATCTTTTTTAATAGTTATTTTTTTAGGTTTATTCAAGAAGACTAATCCGTGTATTTTTTTTTTGTTGAGATTTTAGATTTTTCTTTGTCTTCTATAATTCTCTCATGTTTTAAATTTAATTAACTCTTATTAAAATCAATATTTGTTATTTACATGCCACATAATACTATCCGAGTATTATTGCATTTCACAAATCCTTATTCTTCAACAAAACCAATTTCAGGTTTATTTTGAGAATACTAATCCGGGTATTAATACATATTGATCTTTGTTAAGTTTTATATTTGTTTTTTACTTCTATCATATATATATATATATATATATATATATATATATATATTTCTAACAGAATCGATGTGGTTTGTTCTTGACATTTGTTTTACTGTTTTGATAGCAACAACGTTACAATAATTGATCTTAAAAGTACACATTACAACATTTGATAATGCCTCGACAAACTAATATGATCTTTTTAGAATGGTTATTTTTTCAGGTTTATTCAAGAAGACTAATCGATGTATAATTGTTTTTGGATTTTTGTTGATATTTTAGATTTTTCTTTATCTTCTATAATTCTCTCAAATTTAAAATTTTATGAAGCATTTTAACTCCTATTAAAATCAATATTTTGTTATTTACATGCCACATAATACTAATCTGAGTATTATGACATTTGTTTAACTCTTATTAAAATCAATAATTTTATTTACTTGACCCGTAAATATAATAACATGCTTCTTTATTTGTAATTACATAAGCTTTTAATACAATAGAAAAATGAACTCTAAAGTGATAAAAATAAAATAAAAAATTAAGAGGACAATTAATCATGTCAATTTAATGCTTTTTAACTTACAAATAATAGAACTTTATTGCAATCAATATATACACATAATGAAATACATATATAATTAGATATACTATAACTGAACATTATGATACTCCAACTTAATATTTGAGTAAATAACGCTTAGCATTAATTATTATCTAGGACAATTACAAAAAAGTGTATCCAACTTGGCACGAAAAGCTATTGTATGTATTGTACTTCGATTTTTACCTTTTGACGTATCAAACTTGTAAAAAAAACTCTATCGTATGTATCCGGTTACCTGCTTAGCAGGTAACCGGTAAGAAACTCCGGCGACCATCTCCGGCCACAATTTCTGGCCACACCACCATCTCCGGCCACACCATCTTCTCCGGCCAAACCACCATCTCCACCATCTTCGGCCACCACCACCATCTCCGGCCACACCACCATCTCCGGCCAAACCTGCAAATCCACCATCTCCGGCCACACCACCATCTCCACCATCTTCGGCCACCACCACCATCTTCGCCACACCACCCAGCCTCCATCACACCATTTCCAGCCACACCTGCACCACAACCATCTCCTGCCACACCACCATCTCCGGCCACACCACCATCTTCGGCCACCACCACCATCTTCACTACACCACCCAGCCTCCATCACCACCATCTCCAGCCACACCTGCACCACAACCATCTCCGGCCACACCATCATCTCCACCATCTTCGGCCACCACCACCATCTTCACCACACCACCCAGCCTCCATCACCACCATCTCCAGCCACACCTGCACCACAACCATCTCCGGCCACACCACCATTTTCACCAAGACCCACTTCCATATCGAGAGGAGAGGGTGTAGAGAGAGAGATACGTCTGAAAATGGTCGTCGGAGTACGGGAGGCGTCGGAAAAGGATCGCCGGAAGGATGGGAGGCGCCGGAAAAGGGTCACCAGAAAAGGGTCACCGGTGCCACGTCATCATCTAACCTGCTATAACAGGTTGGATACACACAATAGATTGTTTTTAAAAGTTTGATACGTCAAAAGGTAAAAATCGAAGTACAATACATACAATAGCTTTTCGTGCCAAGTTGGATACACTTTTTTGTAATTGTCCCTATCATTTACTCATTACTTATTTCTTTTGATCTTTGTTGGTAGTTTAGAGGTATTTCCTTATTTTTGTTTATTGTTTTGTTTTATGTTTAAAATTTTACTAATAATTTTAACACTTCATTGAAATAAATATGTTTTTATTTACAGGACATGAAAATAATAATATCTACATCTTTAGTTACTTACATAATAAATCGATACAATTAATAAAAATAAAAATAAAATGAAGATAACTATTCACGTCAATTTAGTACTTTTTGCTTACCCATAAAAAATTCTATCAACTTATCATTAATTGTCATTTACATAAACTCCTATCTATAAATAAGCAAATTAAGTTATTTATATAACACTCATTATATGTTTTAATATGATTAAATAACAATTACCAATATCATTAATTATTATTTACATAATAATTCTATTTAGTTAATTGTTATAATTAATCATTTAATTTATTGCAATTTATGTTAGTAACTTTTCATTTTCTTTTTTTTATGTTAGTAACTATTTATTTTTCTTTTCTTTACTTTGACTAATTATTCATTTCTCTTATTTAACCATAAGAGTTTTTTGTTTTTTTGGATATGTTATCATTTTTTAACATACAATAACCTATATTTCAATATCTTCATTTAACACATTTTCTCTCACTAAATTTATATTGTTTAAAGATCGATCTTTTGTTTTGAGTAATAGTTTTTTGCCTAATTTAGTTACAATTTTTATTTAGACACATGTGTGTTGAAGGTTATTGACAGTTGATGCAATGAAGCTGATGTTGAATTTGTCTAGTTAAAAAAATCCGAGTTTTGGTTATTTCTTACTCATATATTTCTAATGTGGCTATTGAAGGTGTAAAATAAATGGTTGCTTCTTTTAGTTGTTGTAACGTCCAAAACCCATTTTTTTACTTTAACAATAAATTAGAAATAAAAATCTCCGCGTAAATTATTAAGTAAAACATTTGTTCCGAAAATACCCAAGTTTAACAAAATAGCATCCAATAAATAATAAAGTCAACGTGATAAAAGTCAATATTCGGATCGGAACGCCGTTCAGCCGGAAACCCTCAAGCCGGAGCTTTGCCCTTGTCGACACCCGAACTTGTACCTAAAAATAGTAAACATCGAGGGGTAAGCTCAACCGCTTAGTGAGTAAATTTTTACATACAATACAAGTATAATCAACACATATAATCACATCAAACACAATAGTCACATCTTAACGGTTTCCCGTTCGTCGAATCATCCCGCAATCCGACCTTAGTGGTTTCCCACTCTTCGGGTCATCCCGCAACCCGATCCATCACATCACAACATCATGTACATATCAATTACATCGTATCACACGTAAAAACCCACTCACCTCAAAGATGTCGCGTACGCGCAAGTTAACGTTCCGCTCACAAATATAAAACCCAGGCAACCACTCTGAAAATTAAAGTACGTATCAAACCCACACGTTATCCTAATGACTTGGCCTCGAACAATCAAGGCATCAATATTATTTCGTCTAACCGGGTTACACGATAACGATACAGTTAATTAGTTGAACAACCCAATACCACCGGTTAACCGCCAACGCGACAACGGCGGCGGCCGGCTGGCACCGACGTTGCTCCACCGAGTAACGGGCTACGGCACGACGGCGAGGGAAAACACCGCCGGCCGGCCCTCGGTTACGTACCACAGCAGCGGCAGCGGTTCACATAACCACCGCCGCCGATTATCAAACCGCCACCACAGCCACGCGACAACAACTAGCCGTCGCTAGCCGCTGCCGGCGCCGAGAGAACAACGCGATCACCGCCTACGGCGGTTGCCGCTTGGCGGCGTCACCGGTCACAAATAACACGACGGCGACAACGGTTTAGACCGCCGCCACCACCGGTCATCTCCAAAACAACCCACGGCAGCAGCGATGGGTTCCATCACCGTCGCCGGAGCGCAAGGACAGCGACGGCTAGGCCAAGGCCGCGGCCACCACCACTGTCGACGGTAAGAAAGAAGAAAAAGAAGAGAGCATCTCGGTCGTTTTACCCCTTGCCGGCGACGCAACCGAACTCCGGCGGCCAAAACCCTCTTCCCGACCTCCCTTCCTCTCGTCGGCGCTCCCTCTCTCCTCTCTTTCTCTTTTCTCGATTGCAGCCAACACACAAAGACCAAAAACCTAACCCTACAACATGTTGGTTTAATAGGGGACATGTGGGCCCTAAGTCATTTAATTGGGTACACCTACAATAAGTCAAACATGGCCCACAAGACTTTTCCTCATCACTTTCTTTTTAACTAACAATTTGGCAAAACGGAAAGTAGGGAAAACGTGACTCGGAAACAAGGGAAAACGGGATGTTACAACTCTCCCCCACTTACCAGGATTTCGTCCCCGAAATCACTCTGAGAAAAGCTCCGGGTAGTGCTCCCGCATATCCGCTTCCGGTTCCCAAGTCCACTCGGAACCCTTCCGATGCTGCCATTGCACCTTCATGATCCCGATTTCCTTGCTTCGTAGCTTTTTCACCTTCCGGTCTATCACTGCTATCGGCCTCTCGACGTAATTCAGGCTCTCATCCACCTGAATATCGTCTAGAGGAATGTGCGCCGTCTCGTCGGCGAGACACTTGCGCAACTGCGAAACGTGAAACGTGTCTGCCCTAGCACCTCAGGCAGCTCTAGACGATAAGCCACCTTCCCAACACGTGCGAGAACCGTGAACGGTCCGATGTAACGAGGCCCAAGCTTGCCTCTCTTTCGGAACCGGATCACGCCCTTCCAAGGAGAAACCTTGAGTAGTAATCGGTCTCCCACCTGGAACTCCAAATCCGACCTCCGCCGATCCGCATAGCTCTTTTGCCGACTCTGAGCCGTCCGCAACCGTTCCCGGATCCTCTGTATCCTCTGTAGTCCTCTGAACAACTTCGGTGCTACCCAGAACACGCTGTCCGACCTCACCCCAACAGATAGGGGTACGGCACCTCCTCCCGTAGAGCATCTCAAAAGGCGGCATTCCAATGCTCGAGTGGTAGTTGTTGTTATACGAGAATTCTGCCAAGGGCAGATACGTATCCCAACTACCTCCAAAGTCTATAACACAAGCTCGAAGCATATCCTCCAAGGTCTGAATGGTACGCTCGCTCTGATCGTCTGTCTGAGGGTGGTACGCGGTGCTAAAGTGCAACCTAGTACCCAGCTCCGAATGAAACCTCTCCCAAAACCGAGAAGTAAAACGCACGTCCCGGTCTGAGATAATCGATACTGGCACTCCATGCCTCGATACCACCTCATCCACGTAGATCTTTGCCAACTGTTCTGCTATCGAACTCTCCCGAATAGGAAGGAAAATAGCGCTCTTGGTCAACCGATCCACTATGACCCAAATCGCATCAAACTTCCGAGGGGTTTTCGGAAGCTTGGTGATCAGATCCATAGTGAGGTTTTCCCACTTCCACTCGGGAATCTCCAGAGGTTGCATCTTGCCGTGAGGCTTCTGATGCTCCGCCTTGACCTTCAAGCAGGTCAAACACGACTCCACGTACCGAGCAACGTCCCTCTTCATCCCCGGCCACCAATAACCCGTCCGCAGATCCCGGTACATCTTAGTAGCTCCCGGATGAATTGAGAATTTGGACTTATGGGCTTCCTCTAGCAAGGTTTGTCGTGCCGTACCCGCACGAGGAACCCATACTCGACCATACCTCGTCAGCAACCCTCGACTATCTCTAACCAACGCGGCCATCTGGCCCCGAATCCGCTTTCCGTTCTGGTTCTCCTCTCGACTCGCCTCCTCCTGTGCTCGCAGAACCAAGTCCACAAAGGAGGTAGTCACCGCCATTTTCAGATGTGAAATCCGAAGCGGTGCGTGCTCCGTCTTCCTACTCAAAGCATCAGCGACCACGTTGGCCTTGCCTGGATGGTAGAGGATCTCGCAATCGTAGTCCTTGACTACGTCAAGCCATCTCCGTTGTCGCATATTCAGATTCGGCTGCTCCAAGAAGTATCTCAAGCTCCGGTGATCCGTAAAAATGGTGCACTTCACCCCGTACAGGTAGTGCCTCCATATCTTGAGGGCAAAGACCACCGCCGCATGCTCAAGATCGTGCGTGGGGTAGTTAGCCTCGTGAGGCTTCAGCTGCCTCGAAGCGTAGGCTAATACTCGACCCCTCTGCATCAACACACACCCTAAACCCAGCCGAGATGCGTCGCAATAGACCGTCATGTCTTCCACTCCCTCTGGTAGAGTCAGAACTGGTGCTTCACACAGCTTCTGCCTCAACGTGTCGAAAGCCATCTGCTGCTCAGAACCCCAAACGTACGGCTCACTCTTTTTCGTCAGTCGCGTTAATGGCACCGCAATCTTAGAGAAATCCTGGATGAACCGTCGGTAGTAGCCGGCCAAACCCAGGAAACTCCGGATCTCGGTTGGTGCCTTCGGAATCTCCCAGTTCATAACTGCCTCGATTTTCGCCGGGTCCACCTTGATGCCCTCCCGGTTAATAATATGGCCCAAGAATTGGACCTCCTCTAACCAGAAAGCGCATTTTGAGAATTTGGCGTAGAGACGTTCCCTCCTCAGAATCTCAAGTACCTCCCGCAGATGCACCACATGCTCCTCCTTCGACTTCGAGTAGATCAAGATATCGTCGATGAAAACAATCACGGACCGATCGAGCATCGGTCTACAAACCCGATTCATGAGGTCCATGAAAGCTGCTGGAGCGTTGGTAAGCCCGAAAGGCATTACCAAGAACTCGAAGTGGCCGTAGCGGGTTCGGAAAGCGGTCTTATGGATGTCCGCTTCCTTCACCTTCAACTGGTGATACCCCGACCGGAGATCGATCTTAGAAAACCATGACGCCCCCTGAAGCTGATCGAACAAGTCATCAATCCTAGGTAATGGGTACCTATTCTTGATGGTTACCTTGTTGAGCCCCCTGTAATCAATGCACATACGGTGACTCCCGTCCTTCTTCTTCACAAATAAGATCGGTGCTCCCCACGGTGAGCTACTCGGGCGAATAAACCCCTTCCCCGAGAGCTCCTGCAACTGCTCAGACAACTCCTGAAGCTCCGGCGGAGCCAGACGATAAGGAGCTCGCGCAATCGGAGCCGCTCCTGGTACCAAATCGATGCCGAACTCGATCTGTCTGTCAGGCGGAAGGCTAGGCAGATCCTCTGGGAACACATCTGGAAACTCACTGAAGACTGGTACATCTGCTACCGACAGCTTTCTCCCCTTCGCCTGATCCGCCATAGCATAAACCAAGAAACCTGTACACCCCCGCTGGATGTATTTTCGAGCCTTCGCGATAGAACAGAAGGATGTAGACACCCTTCTCCCCTTTCCGTACACCACCAGCTCTCCCCCACTTGGATTCTGGATGCGTACCAACTGCCCCGCAACATCCGTGGTTGCCCGGTTTGGAAACATCCAGTCGATCCCGACCACCACGTCAACTCCGTTCATGGGAATGGGAATGAGATTGATGCTGAATCGAACTCCGAAGATATCAATGCTACACCCCCGATACACATGCTCGACCACCTGCACTTCCTCCGCAGCTACATCAATCGCTAAAGGACTTTCCAGATTGCCGAGCTCGATCTGGAAATCCTTACAGAACCTACGCGACACATAGGACCACGTGGCCCCCGTGTCGAAAAGCACTAAAGCCGGTTTCGAGTTGACAGGAAAAACGCCTAAAGTACACATTTAACAACAGACATACTATTTATATTACTAACAAAGTATTTTGCAATTGAAACTTCGTAAAAACGTAACAAGGAAAAACCTGTAATCACGTCAGGTGCCGTCTGCGCCTCCTCAGCAGTCATCTGAAAGGCTCGCCCGCGGGTGGTAGTAGCTCCACTCTTCCCTTTGGTGGTACCGTCAGTAATCATAAGTGTCGCCGGTGCAGGGGCCAAAGCTGGCGCCTTCTTCAGCTGAGGGCAGTCGGGCTTAATATGCCCAGGCTGGTAGCAGTGAAAGCAGATCTTCGTCGTCTCCTTGCAGTCTCGACTCAGATGGCCCGCCTTGCCACACTTATAGCATGACAACTCCCGCGGTCTGCACTGCCCCCGATGGTACCGCCCGCACTTGGGACAACTCGGGGTCCCACTCCTGCTATCGCTCCGTGCCCCCTTGAACTTCTTTGTCGGCGCCGGCTGGTCCTCTGCCTTTCTCTTTCCCTGCTGACGTTCCTCCAGAATCAGCTCCTGAGCCCTTGCTACCTCCTGCATCTCGCTGAAGGTCTTACACCTTCCCGTAGCCACCGCTCCCTTGATCTCTGGCTTCAGCACTCCTAAATAGCGAGCCATCTTCAGCGACTCATCATTCGCGTAGCCTGGCACGAACAACAGCTTCTCCAGAAACTGCGCGGTAATCTCGTTCACTGACTCTGTCGTCTGAGTCAGCTTTAGAAACTCAGCTGCTATTCGCTCCTTTTCGATGCGAGGAGTGAACTCCTCGTCGAATAAGGCTCGGAATTCCTCCCAGGTCAAAGCTGCGATCTGCGCCTCCGTGTATTTCTTGAGGGTCAAATCCCACCAGTCCTTTCCCGCTCCGCGAAGAAGGTTCACCGCGAACAAAACCTTCGATCCCTCCGGGCACCCGCACGTACGAAACGCCCCCTCGACCGCCGAGTACCAGCGATAGCAAGCCACAGGGTCCTTCTTCCCATCAAAGAGTGGCGGTTGGCATGCCATAAAGTCCTTGAAAGTAATCCCGCGAGTCTGAGACTGACCCGTGCTCCCCGACCCCGTGCTACGGGGCCGTAAGGGCCGCGTCAATGCGCTGGTCCACAATCTGAATCAGTTCGTCCCTCATTTGGTTAAATAGCCCCGGCAGCATTTGCTGTAGGGCTTCGGTGATCTGCGCAACAATCTGATCCGACTGCCCGGCCTCACCATCATCAGTCTGGCTTCGGGTTAGCACCATTCTGAAGGTTTAAAACATCTTAGTTTACAGCTCAACAAAGTATTACTATATACTACTAAGGTGCTCACACGCATCCCTACGAATAGTGTTCATGCCAACCCTACTGCTAGTCCCTATCGCGCATGCTAAGTACAGACTAGTTCACGTATATAAGCGCCACAACACTTTAACCACATATCATCATAATACCCTAAGCATGCTCATTCCTAACCGTGGTCAATGAGTTAAAGCCTCCAGAACTTAATCAAATCCAACACTACACAGGTGTTTATAGTAACACTATTATTGGCGCCGTATTACTATAACCAACCATTCAGGATAGTCGGATCGAGATCACCGGACAACAATCAAACAAGAACATGCCCGATGACCCATCCTCGACGTATCAAGGTGTTTACGTTTGGTTTTGATACCATCCTATCTAGACTTCAACCTATTGACTAAACGGACACATAAAATCACACATATACAGTTTATCATCACATGTGTTCCATCCTCACAAAATCCACGTACAATTTAATTTCATCCTCATCAAATTCATATATAATTATGCAATTAAGCATGTGATCACCAGTAAGCCACTATAACATACGTGCATAAAATTATATTAAAGGTACTAAAGCTCACCTCCGTCTTGACGGTTCCGCTGGCCATTCCGATCTCAACCGATTTTCCCAAAATCGCCTAGTTTAAGTCCAACCACACACACACTCGCAAGTGTGCGTGTTGATCTCTTAAACCTAGGCTCTGATACCAAGTTGTAACGTCCAAAACCCATTTTTTTACTTTAACAATAAATTAGAAATAAAAATCTCCGCGTAAATTATTAAGTAAAATATTTGTTCCGAAAATACCCAAGTTTAACAAAATAGCATCCAATAAATAATAAAGTCAACGTAATAAAAGTCAATATTCGGATCGGAACGCCGTTCAGCCGGAAACCCTCAAGCCAGAGCTTTGCCCTTGTCGACACCCGAACTTGTACCTAAAAATAGTAAACATCGAGGGGTAAGCTCAACCGCTTAGTGAGTAAATTTTTACATACAATACAAGTATAATCAACACGTATAATCACATCAAACACAATAGTCACATCTTAACGGTTTCCCGTTCGTCGAATCATCCCGCAATCCGACCTTAGTGGTTTCCCACTCTTCGGGTCATCCCGCAACCCGATCCATCACATCACAACATCATGTACATATCAATTACATCGTATCACACGTAAAAACCCACTCACCTCAAAGATGTCGCGTACGCGCAAGTTAACGTTCCGCTCACAAATATAACCCAGGCAACCACTCTGAAAATTAAAGTACGTATCAAACCCACACGTTATCCTAATGACTTGGCCTCGAACAATCAAGGCATCAATATTATTTCGTCTAACCGGGTTACACGATAACGATACAGTTAATTAGTTGAACAACCCAATACAACCGGTTAACCGCCAACGCGACAGCGGCGGCGGCCGGCTGGCACCGACGTTGCTCCATCGAGTAACGGGCTACGGCACGATGGCGAGGGAAAACACCGCCGGCCGGCCCTCGGTTACGTACCACAGCAGCGGCAGCGGTTCACATAACCACCGCCGCCGGTCATCAAACCGCCACCACAGCCACGCGACAACAGCTAGCCGTCGCTAGCCGCTGTCGGCGCCGGGAGAACAACGCGATCACCGCCTACGGCGGTTGCCGCTTGGCGGCGTCACCAGTCACAAATAACACGGCGGTGACAACGGTTTAGACCGCCGCCACCACCGGTCATCTTCAAAACAACCCACGGCAGCAGCGATGGGTTCCATCACCGTCGCCGGAGCGCAAGGACAGCGGCGGCTAGGCCAAGGCCGCGGCCACCACCACTGTCGACGGTAAGAAAGAAGAAAAAGAAGAGAGCATCTCGGTCGTTTTACCCCTTGCCGGCGACGCAACCGAACTCCGGTGGCCAAAACCCTCTTCCCGACCTCCCTTCCTCTCGTCGGCGCTCCCTCTCTCCTCTCTTTCTCTTTTCTCGATTGCAGCCAACACACAAAGACCAAAAACCTAACCCTACAACATGTTGGTTTAATAGGGGACATGTGGGCCCTAAGTCATTTAATTGGGTACACCTACAATAAGTCAAACATGGCCCACAAGACTTTTCCTCATCACTTTCTTTTTAACTAACAATTTGGCAAAACGGAAAGTAGGGAAAACGTGACTCGGAAACAAGGGAAAACGGGACGTTACAGTTGTTAAAAAATATTTAACTTTAATTTGGTTGTGAGTTTTCAAGCTGATGGTGTAATACCCCGTAATTTCTAGAAGAGTTATTAAGCAATTGTATTTATATAAGTTGGAAACCTCAACAAGCTATAAGGGTTGGTTGTGTCAATAGGCAAAAAAAATTTGACTTTTATATAACATCATTGGAAGTCTTGGACGATAGTTTCATGGCAAGTTAGGATTTTAAATATTGTTCTTTTGATTTATTTTTATGAGATTGTTATTCAAATAATATATTTGTTTAACTTTGGAAATTTTATAGAACTAGAGGGGGCAGTTTTGACAATAAGCTAAATTTCAAAAGAATTGGGATAAAACCCTATGTACGGCGGCTGTAGTTTATATAGTCAATTAGGCTTTATTTAATTTAGTTTCAATCGTATTTATCCCATTGCATCAAGGTTTAGCAAAAAGAAGAGAGTTAGGGTTAAATAATTGGATTATAAGACGTTAATTTACACTTGAGTGAGTTCGTTTGAAGGTCCGTTCGTACTTAAAGGTTCATTGAAGGAGTTTCATCGGTGATGCTTAGAGGCTAATTAAGGTACGGATTCCTTGTTCCTCCGATGTGTATATTTCATCGTTAAATTATGTTTGCATTTGTGTGACTTGTTACATATGTATACGGACTTCTTACCGTTCTTTCGTGTCATTCGATCCACTCGAATCGTGCTTAATGTGCTTTGTTCCGTCAAAATTATTATGTGTTTTGATTCATTTAGTTGCCTGCTTGGTCGTTTATATTCTCGGATTATTATAATTAAAAGCTGCCGAAATATTTCCTGAAAATTATGTCTTACTTGTAAAAATCATAACTCGTCGCTCGTTTATCGGATTTACTCATACGATACGTTTTTAAAAACCCCCAGACGTCTACTACGATTTACTGTCAAACGAGCAACCTGTGATTTTTATGTTATAGTGTCCAAAATCTGAGTTTTCCGAAACAGCTCATGTTTTAGACGAAAACAGCGCAACCGTTTTTAAAAATTCGCACATGATTCGTTTTAAGCCCGATTCAGTCCGTTCTTGATTCGTTGGAATCCTAAGACGTTGATCTAAAACTTCTGTTTAGATATCTGTTTCTAAAAACTATCGAAAATATGTTAAATTGTTCAATCTCTAAACGTGTTAAATGCTGAAAATCGTACGTCTCGATTTCTAAAAGTCGTGTTTATTGTTTTCGTTTGGATTGATTCGTTATGCATTTTCCTCGTAATATTTTGTGTTTATATCTAAATTTATGTTAATGGTTTATGATTTCGTTTTAGACTTCCTTTCAATTCGTAATTCGTTCGATTAAGCGTCTGAGGATTTATGAACATTTTATGGGATTTGGTTCATATTTTTGGTATGGTTGTATATTTATATACCTGTTTGTTAATTAGTATGATATGTTATCATTTGATGTGATCACATGAGTTGTGATATGCTTTTGAGATTTTTGTGTTTTGCTAACTACCTATGGAGGTACCATAGGCACGTCATTGTGGCACCGATGGCGTGACACCACCCGTGGCGGTGTGATCAGTCCACGGCGTCTCCTTTTTGTATTTGTGCTCATGTGGGAGCTATTTGTGTGACCGGTAAGGAGGCGTATGGGTCGACCCTAGAATTTGTAAGGTGGGTGTCGGTGTGTGCCCAACACCGCCATCTCACAACTAGTACAGTTGGATGTGTATGCCCAACGTACGGGCCTTTGTGGCCAGATGTCTAGCACTTGTCACGTCGGATGATATGCAAGTGTATAGCGTTCGAGCTCGATATTTGTGATATGATGTGATAATTTTGATATCTGATATTTGATATTTGATATGTGGTCATATGATATAAGTTTGATTTAAGCTTTTCAGATTCGTTAGTATTTAATTAATGCTATGCCTTATGTGATGGCTTACGTCTTTGACAAGTTTACTGATTTTGATATAGTAAGTTTGGATATTATCATTTCGTTTCAAATTTTGATTTAACATCTATTTTTGAGTTATTGGTTCAAATTCTCTTAGTTCTGTTTCGTTTCCTTTTGTGGTGTCTCGATAAGTTACGTTTACTTCAGATAAGATGTGTCTTTTACTCGTGATTGTTCTCACGAGACCTTAGAATTTGTGTTTGTTATTTGTTTGTATCCGCCCACTGAGCGTTTGGCTCAGCCGCATTTCTTTCTTCGCGGCAGGTTTTTGAAGGAAAGCTAAGGAGCATGTGATCTGAAGAGTCACCAACCTTAACAGGTTTAAGATTAAACTTTTATAGGTTTTATTATCGTTGTAAAGAATGTATTAGAATAAAAGATTTTGTATCGGTAGTGATAGCGGTTATCTGTGATGGTAATTCTTTTTTTTTGTATTTGGATTATTAGTGCTCTGTTTGCTTTCGTTAGTTGGTTTGTTATAAGTTTGAAAGTGACCTCCTCTTCCGTCTCGGGAGGGGGGGTGTTACAGATGGTCCACTTTATTATATATACTGATAGATTGAAATTAATAGTTTTAACAAAGTATTGCTCTTATAGATTATAAGGGTAATGGTTTAAATGGTATGATGAAGTGAGTGGTATAGCTAAGGTTGAAGTCATAAAACTAATTTATTGAAATTAACACTAGGATAATTTCTTTACATTTCACTGTTAACTTTACGTAATGCATGCAAATGCAACTAAAAACTTCACAAATTTCATATTTATATATAAAACTAACCAATTAAAATAATTATATCTTAAACACTTCAAATACATTTATTAGTCACATTTTATTAGTTATCAATTAATAAATTATGTTTAACTTTACCTTATTTTTTATTTTTGAACGAAATAACTTTAACTTACTTGCGGTTCTCCTTAACATATATTTTTTTCACGTCGTGCAACGCACGGGCTCAAACACTAGTTTTATTAAAAGCAGCTAGCGAGGAGCTAGGGCGGTACAAGATAAAACAATACTAATCGGATTACAAACCCAATTATCCCAACTAAGTAATTTACCACCTTTTGAACGACTCCTAATCCAATCGTACGCAAAGAATTGAGCCTCCCTGAATATCTCGATTTCCTTTTTAGAGCAGCTCCTGAACGCCATGTTATTTCTTTGCTTCCATAAACTCCATAGATAAGCCCCACCAATCACTTTTCGTAGCGTTTTTTAGACAGAATCACCCCCACCCAAGCTAAGAGATGACCGCATATCATTGAGCGAGTTATCGTTCACCGGCCACCAGTCAACCCAAGTCTTCATATGTGCACCTACAATTTTTGATGTCGAACAAGTAATCATTATGTGATCCAGGCATTCATCATGCGAAAGACACATAGGACACAAATTTGAATTCAGCTCTATCCCTCTTATTGACAGGTTAACTCTAGTGGGTAACCGATTATTCCGAACACGCCATAAGAAAATGTTTACTTTGGTGGGAATCCAATTAACCCAGTTCGTTTCTGTCTCGGTCGTGGGAAGGGTAACCGCATCGATCAGATTACGCAGCGATTTTACCGAGTAGATTTTGCTCGCTTCCAGATCCCATTCCCATCCTGCACCATCGGTTTTTAAATGAATAAAAGAGTTCAGATTAATACCCATGTTATCCAGGGATTTCTCAACACTGCAAATCGATTTCCAAACACCCCCACCAGATCTAGAGTTATGCTCTGGAGTTAACAAGTTAATTTAATTTATTAACCACTCAAATTATGTTAACTGTGTTAACAAATTTTTATTATTGATCAAAACGATTCAAAGGTTGTAATTTAAATTAACTTTTTATAATTAGCACATCCACAAGTATAGAAAACATACTAAATATAAATAAAACCAATGAACCTTCCTCTATATATACATAACTAGTTTTGATCCCGTGTAATTCACAGGATACTTTAAAAAAAATAAATCATATCAGGAAACTTATATTATAAATATGAGTTATATTAGCTCCTGAGTTGTTATTTGTATTTCTTAAAAAGAAACTTTTTCTTCACAACATGGAAATTTCACTACCACCCGATGAACCAAAAACCACTTACAAAGGTCGAAGCCCAACAATTAGGCAACAGCGAAAAGGACCAAATAGAAACACTCATTCACCCAAAAATGCCAAACTAAAACGATTTAAAACTTAGGAAACAAAACAGAAAGCTGGAAAAAGCGTTGAGCAAAGGGTCAACTTATGAGGCATAAGCTGAAACAGCCCCTTCACCGAGATGCCAAGTAGAAGGATAGACCCGAGCCGAGAAGAGCGTCACCTACAAACAGTATGAAGAATCTAAACATTCGAAAAACTAAACCATATCATTTATTTATAAATATAAAAGTAATTACTCAAAATAAAAATAAATCTATATAAAACAAATCTTATTATTAATTTATATTTAATTAAAAGAATAATATATTGTTTTAAATGAGACCATAGTGAATACACATAAAAGGGTTGCACCCGTGTTTATAATAGTAGTACATATAAGAAAATAATGACAGAGATAAATAGATACAAAAATGAGCTGTTAATAGTATGGTGGTAGGGGGTCAAGGTGAATACAAACCCACGATCATGAAGAAGCATCTATCCAAGTACTGTCAACAAAACAAACAGAGAGGATATGCGAAGTTATGAGATATAAGCCCACAATTCATTGAGATATAAATAGTTAGAGATACAGGTAGAGATATAGAGATAGAGATGCTTAGAGATAGTTAGAGATTCATAGGATAAGGATAGAGAGAAAGAGAAATATTTTGAATAATTATACTATTATTAAATATTTAAATATGAGTTATCATTGTTGATATGAGCAAAATACTGGTAAATAGGTAAAGATGGGATGAGATAAAGTTTGTTATACTAATAGATAATTTTGTAGAATTTTTTATTAAAATGTAAATTATATGTGGCACCGGCTCACCAGAGCACGACACGTGGCAACCAGCTCACCAGAGCACGACACGTGGCAAGTAAGTTACTCTTTTATTATATATAGATATATATAACTTGCATACCAAGTAATTATAACAAATTGTACAAATCATTATATTAAAAAACAATAATATATTTATAAACAATTATCATGATTCATTAATGAAATTGAGATATATACGAAAGATAATAATATTGATTCATTATGATCGTGACTTCATATTGGAAAACAAAATTATATTAGAAAACGATATATATACTTATAGACACTTAGAGCATCCACACTGGTTGAACCTTACAAAAATCTCACTTCCCTCTACTTATTTATAATATAACTTTTATTTATGTAAACTATTATATAACAAAAAAAGAAACTATTACAAGAACTTGAGTTTTTGTTCAAGCACCTGTGTTCCAATAAAAACCTGGGCAAGAACATCTGTCTCACAGTGAAGGTTCTTGTAAAAACCTCATGAAAAACTTTAGGAAGAAGCTCTTATCATGATTCATTAATTAAATTGAGATATATATGAAAGATGATAATATTCATTTATGATCATGACTTTAAATATAATCAAACTAGGTTTGATCCCGTGTAATACACAGGTAATTTATAACAAAATCATACCAGAAAACTAATATTACAAATATGGTTTGTTTAATTTAAATTATTTACTATAATTAAATTTACATTTAATAGTATTATTATAATTGTTTAAATTTACTTGTAATATTAAAATTAAATAATATGATTATGATGATTATATTGTTTTTTTTTTCTTATAATTAAAATGAGATGTTTATTGACTATAATTTAATTTTTTTATTATAATTGTATTATTAAAATTATTTAATTAAGTATTATGTTAAAAACCAATGGTTATCTTAATTTTATTTTATATTTTCTTATATTTAAAATGAGATGTTTATTAAGATAATGACAAAGGTAGTGATGAGATAAAATCAAATTTTAAGATAATGATAAAGTTTGACGTTGCATGACATGTGTTAAAAAATGACATGTAAGCATAAATAAATTGATAACGTAAAAGCGTCCAAGTACATGTTTAAGCGAGAAAAATCAGAAATCGGCTCACCAGAGCACGACATGTGGCATCCAATTACTCTTTTATTATATATAGATAACTATTATAGTAGATAGACAGCTAAGATTAATTTATATGGTTTGTTAGAATTACTTCATTTATAAATAAATGGACTTATATTATTATTGGATATAAAAAATATATAACTTATATTATTATCATATATAAATAATAAATTATATATATTATACATACTTACATTTATCATAGTGATTTGAACAGTAAATTTATTATAAATTAATGTTATGAACAGTAAATTTAATATAAATTAATGTATATATATTATAAGGCCATCCACAGTGGTACCACCCATACCACCTGCATAGACTGCCACCTCAGCGCCACATCAGCTTTACCACTACCTTACCATTACCATACCATTCACCCACACCCGTACCACTCATACCAACTGTATAGTTTTTTTTAAATTAACAATTAACAATTCATTTTAAATTAACATTTAAATTAACAATTAAAATTAACAATTAACAATTAAAATTAAAAATAACAATTAAAATTAAAATTTTAAATTAAAATTAGAAATAACAATTAAAAAATTACATTAAAATTTAAAATAAAAAACTATTCGAAAGGAGGCCAATCGTATAGTTCGCGCAACCGCGCCTTCTCTCGCAACGTGGTCTCCAAAAGGTGACCCGAGAGATGGTTGTGCGGTGATGTGTAGAAGTGTAAGTGTGACATCCTTTGTTTTTCTTTGAGTATATCGACAAGCCCGGTGATACCATGTGAGAGAGCGCCTACGTCGGTTGACATGCCCGTGTTGGTATCGTTTGTCGAAGACGAAGACCCCGCACGTCTCGCCGCGTTCCGACCCATTGGTCGTGGTAGTTCGGAATCGCCGAGGTGGGTGTAAGTACGAGCATCGGAATCGCCGGGGGAGTCCGTTGGGGTTTCGGACGTTTTCGACCGTTTGTTTGTAGGCGCGCGGATGTCCGATGGGTTCATCATTTCCACCGGGTTGTACTTCGGGCATTCGATGAGAACTTTCCAAGCGGCTTGGAAAGGGAATGTTCGATTATACTCACGTCGGTATCGCTCGAGCGCTCGTTCCAATAAATTAACGTCGGATTCGCCGCTACCTCGGTGATTCAACACATTGTTGTAGATACAAGCAAATTTCGAGACCCCCGATAGAAGCAATTTCACTTTGGTTTGCACGGCGTCGCTTGAGCGGACATTGGGGCCGTACCCCATGCGTTTGTCTAACGACATTTTAACGTGCATCCAAAAATTGTCTACTTCAAAAATGGAAAAAATTAAAACACATTAGCGAATACTTAAGTACGTTAAAAAAACGGTTTTTTATTTACCTCCCGTTCGATAGTTACCTATGGTTGAATCCTCCGAGATTTCGGCCCACGATTTCGCCAACTCGACCTCCTCGTCACTCGTCCACGGTCTAGGAGGCGCTTTAGTTTTGGTCGGGTTCGCACTCGAGCTCGCTTCTACGTTCTTACCCTTCCACGTTTTTTACCTTTGGGTTGTGGCGGCGGTGGCGGTGGCGGCGACTCCGGTTGGGTCTCGGGTACCTCCTCGTCATCTCCCCACGATTGCGGTGACAAGTCGGTTCCATCTCGTGGTTCCCACATTTGTGACGGCGTCGGTTGTTGGGTTTGCGTCGTCGGTTGTTGGGTTTGCGTCGTCGGTTGTTGGGGGTGCATGGGGTACGACATCATAGGGGTATTCGCCATCATATTCGCATACGCCCAATTGTCGACCATTGGGGTTTGCGGCCAACCCGATGGAGGCAACCAACTTCCAAACCCCATTGCGGGCCGATAGACACCCGACGGTGGAGGCGTTTGGGATGCCGACGGTGGAGGCGTTTGGGATGCCGAGTTACGACGTCGGGAACCGGAAGGGGTACCGTGTGAATCCATGAATAAGAGATGAAGAAGAGATGAGTAAAGAGATGAAATTGTTGAGGAAGAGATGAAGATGAGATGAGTGGTAATTTGTTGAATAGATAATATGGTATATATATATATATGTAAAAAGTAAAAAAAAAGTAAAAAATATATATATATATATATATATATATATCCGTTGAATAACGGTCGAAAAAGAAAAAAAAATAAAAAAAAAACAATTCGGCAACGGCATGCTCTCACCGCTGCCATCCCAAACCGTTGGCTCACCGGCATACCGCGGCGGTGTTACCGCCGGTATGCCGGCTACACCGTTCCACAAACCGACGCGCCGCGGATGGCCTAATTATATAATAAAAACATACACGGATGATTAGTAATCGAATTTTTTAATATTTTTTCTAATGAATAGTAATTTTATAATATTTTATTGACTTTAGGTTTGCAATTTACATTTTACCCCCTAGACTTATAACCTTTATTCACTTTATACCTTTAACTTTTCTGTATTTTATTTTTTTGTTTTAGCCATATATCGTGTACCGGCTAAAACATGTTAAAAAAATGCATTTCAATTCAAACGAATTACGCCATCATAATCGTATCGTCGATACCTTCGAAATGAGTCTAATATTGAATATTTTTTGACCTAATTACCTTATTCTATACCATATATATTACGATTATATATTTACTCAAAAATAGTAAAATGACTAAAAACGTCGTTTAATCAAACTTATTAATCAAAATTTTATTATAATAAATTCAAATTGTAAAAGTTATAATTTACCTCCTTAGACTTATAATATTTTTATACCTATTACTTTTCTATATTTCCTTTTACGATTTAACCGGCAAAAAACATGTTTAAAAAAACATTTTGATTTTAATAAATTACGTCAGTATAATCGTGTCGTCGATACCTTCAAAATGAGCCTAATATTGAATATTTTCTTATCTAATTATTTTATTATATATTATATATAGTACAATTATATAATATATATAATCGTAGTTGTGAAAGTTATATTATACCATTTCGCGTTTTAGTCATATATCGTATACTGGCTAAAATATGTTAAAAAATTATGTTTCATTTAAAAAAAATCACGACATCATAGTCGTATCATCGATACATTTGAAATGAGTCTAATATTGAATATGTTTTGATCTAATTACCTTATTCTATACCATATATATTACGCTTATATATTTAGTCAAAAATAGTAAAAGGCTAAAAACGTCATTTAATCAAACTCATTAATCAAAATTTTATTATAATAAATTTTAATTGTAAAAATTACATTTTACCCCCTTAGACTTATAATATTGATTCACTTTATACCTTTTAGTTTTCTATATTTTCTTATGCGATTTAGCCATATGTCGTATATTCGTGAAAATATGTTAAAAAATACTTTCTAATTTTAACAAATTACGTCATTATAATCGTGCCGTCGATACCTTTGAAATAAGCCTAATATTGAATATTTTTTTATCTAATTTTTTTATTATATATTATACATAGTACGATTATATAACATATAATTGTAGTTGTGAAAGTTACATTATACCCCTTTAGACTTATAATATTTGTTCACTTTATACATTTTAGTTTTCTATATTTCATTTCACGTTTTAGCCGTATATCGTATACTGGCTAAAATATGTTAAAAAAATGTGTTTCAGTTTAAACAAATTACGCCACTATAATCGTATTGTCGATACCTTCGAAATGAGTCTAATATTGAATATTGTTTTTATCTAATTACCTTATTACTTATTGTCAACAGTATCATACTATTATTTTAATTGCGTTTATCAGGAATGGTGTGCACTATTCAGATGGATGTTTACGACAGTATTTCAAAATTTACATTTTTACCCCTAAACTTATAATATTTTATGAACAGTAGATTTATGTTATTTTAGTTAATTTAGTTGTGGAAGTTACATTATACTCCCTTAGACTTAAAATATTTATTCACTATATATCTTTTAGTTTTCTATATTTGATTTCACGTTTTAGCCATATATCGTATACTGGCTCAAATATGTTAAAAATGCGTTTCAGTTTAAACAAATTACGCCGTTATAATCGTATCGTCGACACCTTTGAAATGAGCCTAATATTGAATATTTTTTGATCTAATTATCTTATTGTATATCATATATATTACGATTATATATTTACTCAAAAATAATAAAAGGGGTAAAACTTATTTAATTAAACCCATTAATCAAAATTTTATTACAATAATAAAAAATAGTACAATTTTATTATTCGAATCGTAAAAGTTACGATTTACCTCATTTGGTTAATGATACTAATTAATAATCATCTCAATAACTTTAAATCGTCTACAACTTCAACAATTAATTATAAAAAACGTTATATACATAATGACCCACGGCGAAGCGCGGGTATCAAAATCTTGTTATGTATTTTTACGATAACAATATAAATTATATATGTAAAAGTACATATAAGAAAGTACGTAAAACTTTGAAAGGCTAAATCGTCCTTCATCCTAACAAAAAAGTATTAATGGATTTAGTGAATATGGACCATTTTAAACAAAATAAGAATAGTAAAGGCTATGTATAAATTTATGTTTCACTTTTAAAAGATCTTACTAAACCTCAGGGACCAAAATCAGAATTAACTCTATATTTTTTCATATTGTTTCTTTTATAACCCTTGGTTGTTCTAATAGCGGATCTAGGAATTCTTCATAGTGGGGCACCTTTAAGGTAGCTTATGCCTGTAAAGTTATTCGATGTATTCTTACCCTAAATCAATCGATTTTCAAGGGATTTTTAAAGTTTTTTGCTTGATTTTAATGGTTTTTGAGTTTTTTTAGCTTATTTCAAGAGAGTTTTTCTTTTTTTAGTTGATTTTAAACCATCTTTTTTATTGATGCCAGCCACCAAACTGTACAAATAACCTAAAATATTTTTATTGAGTCAAATTACAACTCAAGTGATGGTGATAACTTAAAAAAGGATTAAAGGAATAGAAAAAAAAGGAAGATGTTGGCTTACTAGACTTTTGTGTGGGATCCTAATGAAATTTTAGTGGGGGGACACTATGTAATCTATTGGGTTTTCCAAAAACTAGTGTTTGAGCCCGTGCGTTGCACGGCATGAAAAAAAATATATGATTAGGAGAATCGCAAGTTAAAGTTATGTCGTTCAAAAATAAAAAGTAAGTTAAAGTTAAACATAAATTATTAATTAATAACTAATAAAATGTGATTAACAATGTATTTGAAGTGTTTAAGAAATAGTTATTTTAATTGGTTAGTATGTAAATATGGAATTTGTAAAGCTTTTAATTGCATTTGCATGCATTACACAAAGTTAAAGGTGAAATGTGAAGAAATTGTCCTAGTATTAATTTCAATAAGTTAACTTTATGACACCAACCTTAGCGATACTACTCACTTCATCGTACCAATTGAACCATTACCCTTATAATCGATAAGAGCAATACTTGGTTAAAACTTAAAACTATTAATTTCAACGTATCAGTGTAATAATATAATAAATGGACCATCTGATGTCAATAAATTTTTCTAAAATACTCAAAGTTTAACCAAATTATCAGTCACATATAAATGATTATTATTAATGATCAGGTCTTATAATCTCAAAACATCAAACTTTTATTTGAATATATATGATTCAAATGTAATAAATGTCTTATGATAACAACAAATCCAACAATATGAAAAAAGAAACAAATAGATAATAACAAATCATATTTTTTGATAAATATAATTTTACACATCTTTTTAAAATCTTCCATGTCTTCTTCAACTTTTATCTTATTCATCCACACCAAAAGAATCTTGTAGGATTTCACTTTGTTTATGATTGCCACCTGTAAGAATCAAATATCGTTATGAAATAAAATAAATTCAACTCTAATCTTCTTCATCCCATCAAATGATCTATATAACTCAAAAGTAATCACAATGTTCTTTTAATAACAACAAATCCAACAATATGAAAAAGAATAAATAGGTAATAACAAATCACATTTTTGGAGAGTATATATACTTACATACCTATTTAAAAGTTTTTATCAACTTTCATCTTCTTCATTCCTTTCAAATGATCTAATATAACTAAAAAATAATCACAATTGTCTTTTAATAACAACAAATCCAACAATATAAAAAAGAATAAATAGGTAATAACAAATCACATTTTTGGAGAGTATATACTTACATACTTATTTAAAAGTTTTCATCAACTCTCATCTTCTTCATTCCCTTCAAATGATCTAATATAACTCAAAAGTAATCACACTTGTCTTTTAATAACAACAAATCCAACAATATGAAAAAATATAAATAGGTAATAACAAATCACATTTTTTTGAATAGTATACTTACATACTTGTTTAAAAATTTTCATCAACTCTCATATTCTTCATCCCATCAAAGGATCTATATAACTCAAAATAATCACAATGTTCTTTAAACAACAAATCCAACAATATGAAAAAAGAATAGGTAATAACAAATCATATTTTTTAAGGATATACTTACATACATGTTTAGAGGGTTTTCTTCAACTCTCATCTTCTTCATCGCCATCAAATGGTCTATATAACTCAAAAGTAATCACAATTGTCTTTTTATAACAACAAATCCTATAATATGAAAAAAAAATAGACAATAACAAATCACATTTTTTGGAGAGTATACTTACACACCTATTTAAAAGTTACATACCTTCTTCCACTTATTGTCTTCATCATCAAGATAATTTATAAGATTTCAATTTATTTATTATTGCAACTTCTCAAAACCAAATTTATTAACAAATAAAAGAAAGTAAATGAAAAGGAAAATCAAGAGTTTGGGGGTTAAAACTTGGTATGCAAAATTACAAAAAGAACCCGATTTAACATGAATTACACATTTTTCATATAGTGGTGAAAAAGTCTTTTACATATCCAACATTTAAAAAAATAAATAAATTGCGAAAAAAGATAAATAGGTTTCTTGGCCATAGAAGATGCCACATAGGATCTTATGGGTTTTCCATCGTTGTTACCATCAGAACTTTAAACTGCTGCATAATACAAACCTACGCTTCCATTGAAAAAACATAATAAAAATATGGAAGAAAAAAGTAAAATAAACTCTAAAATGTCAACGAAAATCAATAAGTAATAATACACGGGTTAGTATTCTTAAAGTAAACCTGAAAAATGACTTGGTTAAAGAATAACCATTTGTGAAATAAAAGAACAAATCAAGTGATTAACATAAAGAAAGAAAAAGAGTTGACCTGATATGATTTTGTTGGAGAAAAATAGTTTCTGAAATGAAGGATACATGAAGTGATAAGGAGGAAGAATAAGACATTTAGTATGAACGATACATGAAAGAGTTTGAAGGTTTACCTTTATGAATGAAGATGAAAACATCTAGAGGTTTCATATGAAAATGATGAGATTTAAAGGTTACATCATAATTTATAGCATGAAATGATTGAGAATGAAGAGTGGGTAGGAAAAATGAAGAGTTCATGGTAAATGCAAACATAAATGAATAATTAATATTGATGGATAATTAGTGTGGGAGATTAAGGAAAAAAAGAAAAAGAATGAATGTAAATGAAGAGGTAAATCAAAAGTTGGAGGTTAATATTAGGTATGTAAATTTACAAAAATATCCAAGCTATGAATGAAGTCTACATGTTCCATAGAGGGGTAAAAATGTCTTTAACACATCTAACATTAAAAAAAAATCAAAAATCTAAGAAAAAAGATAAATAGCTTTCTTGGCTTTAGGAGATGCCACATAGGATCTTGTGGTTTTTCCTTTTAAGATATATATTGATTTAACCTTTAACAAACAAAGAATATTTTTTTTCAAGTGGGGTCCTCTGCCCCCACTATTACCACACTACATCCGCCCCTGGTTCTAAATCTTTTTCCCAAAATGTGCATATAAAATCAAAAACTTAATATGATAAGTAAATATCTTTTAGGATGCATTTGGTATGTGGAATAGCACATGACAGAACGGGACAAAACTCATTGTCCTATGTTTGGCGCAACATGGGATAGAACAGGAATTCACTGTCCCACGTTTGGTCCGACATGGGACAAGACATGAACTGGGACAAGGTGGTACAACATTGGACAAAAAAATGGCTTTTTTCTGTTTCACCAAAATAGGTGGAACAACATGAGACGAAAATGAGGCAGAAACTAATATATTACTAACGAACACTCGTTTGATATATAACTTCAATATGGTATTCGTTTTAGTGTTTACCACCACTAGTTGTGCCCACCACCGCACCGGTACTCCGATAGCCACTATCAGCCACCTCCACCTCCTCTTCCACTACAACGACATCCTCCACCACCTCTACAACTGCCATTTATTACCTACCACCACCGTCTACCACCTATACAATTGTCCATCGCCACTGCAACCACGACCATTACCCACCATCTTTACGTTCTTCACAACCACCGACGACCACCACCATCTTCATTAGGATTACCGTCGGCCACCACCTCCACCTCTACCATAACATCAACATCAGTTACATAAAAATTATGTGTGTGTATACATGTGTGTGTGTGTTTATGTTTATCATCAAATAGTTTTTTTGGAGAACTTCTTTAGTTTTGTCCAGTTAAGTCATAGGTGTACAAAACACAAAATAAACATTTGTTCTGTCCAGTCTCGTCCAGTCATGTCCTACTTTCTTGTCCTGTCCAATCCTGTCTGCGTACCAAACGCTACCTTAGGTTCGAAACTAAAGAAAGTTTAGGTTAAACCATGATTTTCTTTATAATTTATTGATGAAATAATGATAATTAAGAACTGTAATAATTAAGTGAGTGAAATAATTAAGAAATGTGATATGTGTGTAAGACAAAAATAGTATGATCGACGTAATTTTTATACATATATTACAAATTAAGATAGAGGAAGGTTTATGCGAGAACCATATCAATTTATCAGCACTCATCTTTGGTTACGGTGGACGTGATCACATAGAATTGACGTGATTCATGGGAGGGTAAAGATTATTAGCCGGGGGGGGGGGGGGTCAAAGCCGTTTTTATTGACTGGATGAATGGTTGAGATTGATTCTCACATTCTCTTAAAAAGTTTTTGTTTCTCATTTGAACCTTTCTCATTTAATATAAATATAAAATTATAAATTGCAAAACTGAAATTTCATTAATTACAATTAAACTAGACTTCTAGGGTGAGACATAAAGAGTGTAAAATTCGACATTGATTAAAATCGATTGATGTTAACTTTGATGAAAATAATGAATATTGGTATCATGTTGGAGATGTTTAAAGAAATTATTAAAAAGTTTTGTAATAATACCCGAATCCAATCAAAATAAACCCGAAAAAACTGAAATCTGAAAACATAAAGTTTGGGTCTTGATATCCAAAATCCAATCATGTTTTTAGTTTTCCTATCCAAACCTGTCCGACCTAATGCACACCCCTAATTTCTATTTATTAGATTGATTTTCTTATGAGTTAAGAATAATTTTAGATTTCCTTTTTACTTATTATCAAATAAATTGTCTTTCTAGCCAATGAAATTTAAGTTATATAAAATATCCAATTAAGTAATTTTTTAGCCAATGTTAAATGCACATTGTCGAAAACTTTCGGGTTATTGGTTTTTGAAATAAACATTGTTTTTAAAAATTTGAAAAAAAAAATCATATAAATTAAAGAGAAACTCATAAACATATGGATTTCTTCTTGATTGATTTTCTAAAAAGATAACATAATTATAAAACACAAAAACCAATCTATATATATTAAAGAAAAGTTTTTGCTGATGTCATGATTATGAAATTGAACCCAATTAAAAAAGAATCATCAAATGATGATGTCATCAATTATTCTTATTATTTTAATACCATAATTATCTTTATAACTTACATTTTTTATCCTTATAATTATTTGATTAAATTACTTTTTATCCATTAGTTTCTCATCTTTCACTTACATCCTTATCATTTTAAGATAATAATATATATTAATTAAAATGTATTAAGATTTTTATTTTTTGTTTTTAATAAATTATACCATTATAATCGTCTCGAACTCTCGATAATACCTTCAAAATGAGTTAAATATTGAATATTTTTTTAATTTAACTACCTTATTAAAATTAGATATAAATTAATTTGTTTAGATTGTATTACAATTCTATTCTTGATATTCTTGAAATTTAAAGATTTTATCTTTTTAACCTTTTATAAATAATTATATTTTATTTTATTTAAAATCCTACAAATCAAAACACTATACATATTTTATTTCTGAATCCCTACAGTTTTAAAATCATTTACGAAATTCAAATCTTTTGACAAAAGAATAATAAATTTTCAATTTTTAAAATTTTAACAACTATTAGATAACAAAAATATCTATTGTAATAAGCAATTATAATGGCAATAGTCGTATAACATATAATTTACATAAGTATTTAAATGGTAATGACAATTGTCATGTAAATGTCTATTCTTATTAAAAATTAAAATAACATGTTTCAAATGCTTGTATAATATACGGGTCATTAATTAATATGTATTATGTATAAACAACAAAATTTCAACACGAGATGCAATCAAGAAAGCGATTGTAGAGGGCTAAAGCCAACATCCGAGCACCTAAAGACGAATAAACCTAGCGAATTGTATAAAGTTGAAAAGCTAAAGCGACAAATTTGAATAAAAAATGAATAAAAAACAATCTAAAAAAACATGCAAAAACAGTTTTGGGTTATTAACATGCAATACTATTATATAAATGCTTTTCACAATCTTTCTAAACCCAATCGGAAACATGGAATTGCATATGCGAAAACAAAAAATAAAGAGAAACAACCTGTTTCATATTTTTTAATCCAAAATTGTTAACTATTAATATTATACCAACTTCTGATCAATAAAATGTTGAAAATTTTAGTAAAAATAATGGTTTTCTTACTAAACTTTGGAAACACTTATATGCATATGTGTTATATACATTTAATTTTTAGTGGATTTATGTTCTCCTACATGCGAGCTTCGAATCGATATATTATGATGCCAAAGCGGAATATGTATGAATGAGATATCGATACTCAAAAGATAAGTACTTGGAATGAAAAAATTGAAAAAACCAAGTGGGTATAGGATTTGTCCCACGTATGAGAAATGATAAAAATGGAAAGTGATTTATACGACACAAAACATCATACGCTTTCTCTTAGTATATAAACTTTTCCAGCGACATTTCCAGGCATGTGTTTTTATCCGATAATACAAAGTACAAACTGCTTCAGTTGTTGTACCATGGGAAAAGACGAAAAAATATGTTTAAGGAATTGTGTTTACACGAGCCTCAACTACTATTCTACTCGGGAATCTATCTTCTTCTCATTACCCGAGATCTCTTCTTTTACAGACCCATAAATCTTTTTTGGTAATTTGGCAGAGGTCTGGTGGCGGATCACTTGGTTAGTTTGGCAACTTGGTAGAGAAAATGGTTAGGAGGTGAATTTGATATTTAAAAATGTTAGAATAATTAAGGTTGCGTTTGGTCGTGGAAAAATTTCGAGATTTCTAGAAAAAAATCAAGAAAAATTAAAATTTAGAAAACGCTTTCGGTTCATTCATTTTTCAAAAAAATTTCATGAAAATGAAATTTTATTGTTTTCTAAATTCTATGTAAATTGGAAATCTCATATTAGTATTTTTCGAAAATATTCTAAATGCGTTTTCTAATTTTCTAAAATGAAAAATGAAAACTCTACCATTTCGACCAAACACGTTTTCTAAAACTTTCATAGAAAACCGAAAACACAACTCAACTTCGTTTTCTGAAAACGTTTTCTAGGAAATGAAAACAGTTTCCACAATCAAATGCATCCTAATTTTCTAAAAAGCAATTTCTCTTTCTTAATAATTAATTTTGTAAAAATCTTTAAATTTAAAGAAAATTACATTATTTTTTATATTTTCTTTATTTTAAAGTTTTTTCGAAAATCTATTAAAACAAAAAGTTATACAAAATTATCTTTTTGAAAAAGAATTCCTTAGAAAATTAAAAGAATTTCACAACCAAACACATCTTTTAAAAAAGTTGGCTAACTTCAAGTATTTTTTGGACCGAGTGGTGCTCCCTCCCCTCCTCCTCTCGTGCTTCTAATTCCTTATTTGCAGCTTGGGGTCGTTTCTTTGGTGTTCGGGTCTGCTCCTTTCGGGTTTTTTTCCTGCTGTTTCTAGCTTCTCGTTAATGTTTTGTTTTGGGCCGTTCGACAAAGGTGATGGCGTTGCCGAAGCTCCCGTCCTAGCGTGCCTTTCTTCGCCATTCAAAAAAGAAAATTAAAACAAATTGTTATCGGAGATACTTTTAATAACTTGGGGCCGTTTACTTGCTCTATCTGGATAAGTTCTGATCCGGGTAAGTATGCTGACCCTGGTAAGTGCTGACCTAGGTAAGTACTAGTTTGATTAGAACGTTTACCAAATATTTACAATAAGTGCTTACCAACAATAAAAAGACCATTTTGACCTTTTCGTAATCTATTATTAAAAAAAATACAACTGTTCCTATTATTAGCCGAAAAAACAAATTTTATTTCACATAACCATATAATCATATGATTATTTTTAGTATTAATTGTTGAAAAAATTACTTTAAATAAAATGATCTTTTTAATAATAATTGTCTAATAAATAATATGTAATTTGACGGTAAATAAAAGCAAAAATCAAATCAGTTTTAGATATGTAATTTTAAAATAAAAGAAAAAGAAATCAGATATATAAATTCAATAGAAACCTAAACTTCAACCTTTTCCTATTCTCTCTCTCTCTCTCTCTCCTCTTTCAAGAATACGCAGCCACCCTCGTGGCTACCATCTCCGGCGAGTTCCGCCGCCTTTTTCATTGCCACCATCTCCGGCGAGATTCCGCTGCCTCCCTCGTCGCCACCATCTCCGGCAAGATTCTGCCGCCATCCCTCCGGCAAGATTCCACCCCTTCACGTCTTTTTTCGAAACCTGAATACATTTCACGGTGGGTTTCTCATAACGCCACCGGAACACCATTGTCGGCGGTAACAAAGGCTACGGTCGTGTTGTACATCAGGCTATGGTGGTCGCCGGCGGGATACATGAGAAGGTGAAGGGTAGATGTCGGAAACCCAAGAACTGACTCGAGGCTCGGTAAGTGCTCGGTCAGCATCTCAGTCGGTGCTCGGTCAGATTTAAGATTTGGTAAACACACTAACTGTTGACCGAGTCAGATTTGCTGACCGAGTCCGGTCTGGTCAGTGCGAAGTAAACAGGGCCAATATAAATAAAAAAGACCAATAATTGTCTCATTTTCACGAGTCTATTTATCATCATGTGCATTGGGTCAAAACTTTGACTCTATTTCCAAAATTTCCATGCCCGCAGCTTTAGACTCTTCCAAATCAATCCTATGTGGCTGCGCACACCCTATCTTTGCCCCTTCTTTCTCTATCTACTTTTATTTACAACTGAAAAAAGCCAAACCATCTCTCAATTTTCCCTCGAAAATCTTATATTCAGGTCAGAATTCTAGATTCTTCTTATGGAAATTTCTATTCATTTCCACTAATCTATCCTACTTTTACTCACAATTGCAACATAAATGCATCTGATGCGTTTAGATCTGTTGTTTATGCGAAATTAGAGCTTTAATTGATCGTTTGATCAACTCGTATGGTGTTCTGTAAGAAATTTGTATGTGTTTTACAGTTTTTAGGTCTGTTGAAGTTCGTTTAGTTCAGTTGATGATTTTATCTGTATTTTTGGAAGCGAATTGTGTTGATGATCATCCATGTATGTATGTATGTAAGTATAGGTCTGTATGTAAGTATTGTGTTCTAATTGATGGTTTGATCAGCTCGTATGGTGTTATGTAAGAAATTTCTAAGTGTTTTAGGTTTGTTGAAGTTCGTTACTTTAGTTGATGATTTTTATGCGAATTGTGTTGATGATCATCCATGTCTGTTGAGATTATCTGTTGTTTATGTGAAATTAGAGTTTTAATTGATGGTTTGATCAACTCGTATGGTGTTCTGTGAGAAATTTGTATGTGTTTTAGGTCTGTTGATGAATTTATCTTTATTTTGGAAACAAATTGTGTATTTGTGTTGATGATCATTCATGTATGTATGTATTATTTAAGTATGTTTTTGTTGTTGATTTGATGTTGTTTGTGAAGATAAGGTTTTGCTTGGAGTTTGGAGATGGCGAGTAGGTTGAAGGAGGATGAGAGAAATGAGAGAAGTATAAGAAATCTCTTAAACTTCCTCAGAATCGGAGGTGTATTAACTGCAACAGTTTGGTAATGTTTCCACTTGCTTCGTAGCTCTGTTCATGGTTGTTTGTGTGTACGTTCTAACGATCTGATTTGTTGTTAATTTTCTTGCACTTGTGTTTTATGATGTTCGTTGTTGCTATTAATAGTTTATTTTGTACTAATGTACTCACTCAGTTACTTAATTAGAGTTTAGTTGGCAACGATTAAGGCTGTGTTTGGCAAAAATAAGCTAGCTTATAAGCTAGTCCATCCAAACATGTACCATAAGCTAGCTTATTGAAACGCTACTTGGAGTAGTGTTTTGGGAGCTTTTTGTAGCTTTTCCAATTATACCCTTATTAATATTAATTATTAAATACAAATGTACCCTTTTTTGTCATTTTACATACCCAAAAGTTAGTTTTTGCCAAACATAATTTGTTCATAAGCTAGCTTATCAACTACTAACTAGCTTATTAGTCAACAACTAACTTATCAGCTAGTTTACAAAAGGTACATAATATCATGTGTGATAAGCTTGAGAAGTGTTTTGTGGTTTCACTCCACTTGAGACTCCCTTTTTGGAACATTTTTTAAGGGACACTAGTTGCTGGACAGGGATAGTAATTTTTTCATTTTTAGCATTTAATTGCTTTGGAATTATCAACACTAATTTAACCTTGATTATATATAGTTTGGAATTTGTGGTATTTGTTGTGATGAGCTTAGTTCATTGTTGCTTATTTACTGTAAATGTAATGGTGTCTCTTGTCGTTTCTTAGATCTATCATCAGTTAATGCTTGTTAGTTCGTTTTAAAAGGAACTGCACTATGTTGGTTGTTGAGGTTTTCAGTGTCAAAATCAATTGAGGGTACAAGAATTCCATGCTAGTTATTAGGATAACGTGCTTCTTTGAGGTGTAGGCAGAGATATATATATGTGAATATCTTTTGTCCATACTGGTGTCATCATTCTAAATGGAAGCAAGCTGAAAAAACCTTAGGTATGTGGCCTATTTGCAAAACGAATGATAAGCTCCAAGTTCAACCCCAATTTGAACAGATGAAATAGTTAAACCAGTTGAGTGTGTTATGCTAATATTAGTTTTTCTAATATAATGATCTAAGCATGAGCAAACATGTCTAGATCATCTTACCTTAAAAAGTTAAATCATAATACATGTATTACTTTTTTTATATATTTTTTTCTTAAGTAACCAGCTAAACTTGGCATTACGTTACTTTTACTTCTTGGCCTTAGACACCAGAGGCAGAGAGTGTCACTTCTATTACGTTTTATAGAAATAAGCATCCATCAAATTAGCAATAAATATTCCTTCTCTGAATCTCTGCCCAATTCCAAAAAAAGAGATGCATCTACATTAGGATTAAATGGTAGCATGATCTTTGCAATTTCCCATTAGTATGTGTAGCCTTGCACTACCACTACCTTTAGTTTTAGTAACAATAAGGGTACAATTGGAAACGTAATGCTATCTGCTCATTGTTTGAGAAATGTATATCTTCTGGAATGGAGGGAATAGGATTTCTTCTTAGTCTTACTATTTTAAAACTAATACAATTTGACACAGACAGTTACTCTAACCTATAAGTAGAATAATGTTTCTATGAGAAGGCAAGGGGAGAAGGGGATTTGAACCCATGACCTACAAGGTACTATGACCTAGGGATGGATCTAAATTCCACCAAACTTGGTGCTTGGTGGCTTATAAGTAAAAAATGTAAATAATTAATCCACCTATTTTTTCGAGCTTACAACTTAGCCAGGGACTATTGCAAACTCACATATGCTATTACCGAGTCAAGCTATGTATCGACCTAGAACTGAGTCTTATCACTGTCAAAATGGATTACATAAATGTACAAGTAATTTTCTGTTTCAGAGATCCCAACTGTGATGAAAACTTATCGTATAGTAAAGGTCACCACCATGTTCGGTGAGATAGAGCCAGTGAGCTATTTGCGACTCCCAACTACTTTATAATGAAGGAGACTGAAAAAAGAGTTCGTATCGATGAAAATTTAATTAAGCTGAACCATGTCTTTTTAGGATATATGAGAATGATGCTACTATGTTTTTGTGCCTACTACTTTCATCAGCTACATGGATCTTTATTTGATATACTCTTATTCGTTAAAGGTAAAGTTGGACACACCTGCGACCTTCTTTAGCATTTTTCAAGATAATATTATATTCACTATTCTGACCAGGTAAACTCATCAATGTATGCTGAGTATGTCCGTAGGACTTAGTTGATTACCCTTATTACATCTATATTAATCCAATTTTGCAGTTTCCAATATGCGTTTGTCCATTTTATCTTCTTTTTTCTTTTGCCATATCTATTGTAAATGCTCTTGCACATTACTTTCCTTTTATATCATATATTAAGAAAGTTTCTGAGTTCTGAATACTGGGTATTGTATAATTGGCTTAATTTATACAACAGAGAATCACTCCTCTCGATTGAACAGTACATCTGATTGCTTAAACCCGCTGCATATCATTAAAAAAATTACATAAAATTTTCTGTTTTCCTCTCTCTTGTCCAAGTTGGTGCATTCTATGATGAGTATGATCCACATTGTTTTCTACCTCTTTTTGGCAATCGATAATTGAACTAGATAGCTGGTCTTTCTGGGATAATTGCATATCAATGAACGTGAGAGGCTACCATTGTAACACCCATTCGATTTGTGAGTGACTTTTTAGAATCAATGCTTGAATGTAGATTACACTACCATTTGTGAATGTCCTTCTGCGACCTGGTTCTCATCTTAACTTTAGCCTAAATCATTTTAAAGCGACATACTTCAAATTCTGAGAAAGGCACATCTTTGTGTCTTCCGCTCCTATCAACAGAGGAAATAATACTTTTTAGATTGGACTAATTACACAGTAATCTTTCTTGCTTTTTATTGCATTGACCTGTAAATGAATATGATGCTTAGCTCTTCCGGGTTTATGTATTAAATTTGTTAACCAGAAATCTCCACGCTGATAGCGCAATTATGTTTGCATGTCTGCTTAAGCATAGTATTTATCTCTGTTATGTCCGATTACTTATAGAGAAAATACAAATTTAAGCAGAAATATTGATACCAATGTTCTTGTTTTATCTCTTGTTATTTACCAAACAGGGACCTCAATATGTATGCACAAACTTCTGGACATTTGTTTGCACTACTTGCAGTGGAATCCAGTAAGTGCTTACCTGCTCTTCTAGAAAATAATATGCATTTAGGCGCAGGATGAATTATTGTATTAATATTGTTCTGTAAATAACTTCCTACTCAATTTCTGCGTGTATATTGATCTATTCATGTGCATTTTTCTGCAGCCGTGAGTTCACTCACAGGGTAAAATCAGTTTCAATGGCCAAATTTACTTCACAGGAAGTTAGTGCCCTTCAAGGAGGTGGTAATGCGGTAATATATTCTTGCATGATTCTACATAGAAAATTAATCTTTCACTACTTGATGCTATATAATCCATCGTAACTCTTCCAACTTTGACTCCTTATAATTGCAATATCAGAGTGCCAGGGAAATTTACTTTAAAGAATGGGATGCTGCTCATCAATCTTTACCGGATAGTAGGTTTGTAATTATTTACTGTAATGACATATATAATGCTTTCTGATAGAAGCAGCAATTCTGAGTTTTATTCATGCTGACAGTAATGTTGAGAGGCTCCGAGACTTCATTAGGCTTGTCTATGTCAATAGAAGATATACCGGAGAGAAGAGCTTTGACAAGCCTCCAAGAGTGAAATTGGTATGGCTTCATTAGTATTCCCTTTAAAACCATGAAGCTG
>CM058047.1:33279904-33369330 GCA_030169165.1 Centaurea solstitialis
TATTGGGTCATTTAGGTATATAACCTTAAACAAAATTTTAATTAAATCTATGACCTCCTAGTGCATTGAAAGAAAGAAAGGGTTTAATAGTTGTCGTAAGGTCATGAATTTAGTTAAAAATCTCATTTAAAGTTATATAACTAGGAGATGTAGAAGGTTTTTGGGCTAGCAACAAGCTTAAAGTCATTTACCCAAAAGACCCTTAAAAGACACATGTTGACAATGAACAACAAGATTCTTACCCAAAATCGTTTCTTCATAATTTCTTCAAAGTAGAACATAAGTCAAAATCTGAAAAACATTTAACTCCAACCAGTTTCTCCATTTTGGAGATTTTAACATTGATTATATTATTAAATATTCCATAACATAAAAAGCTTTCTTTCTTCCTTCATTTAATTTCATTTGTAGGTTGGGAGAGGTTTTTTCTGGAAGAATAAAAATACCATTTTCTCTCTTTGTATTTCTGAATAAGATGCATCTTATATGTAATAAGGTTTAACATCTTGTTTCTCTTGTGTTGTAGTTTCCTTCAATGGCACCTTTGCAAGGGGCTTTACCCAACATATACCGTACATCCAGCCTCGGTACTCTTCCGCCAGCATGGATGCCAACCCAACCGTTGCCTTCAAACATACAACGTACTTCAAGCCTTGGTAATGATCCTTCACAAGCATCTCATCATCAATTACCAATGTCAACCCAAGTACCTTCATATGCATCCCCAATGCCTTTTGGTAATCTCCCCCTTTTTTTTTTTTAATTTTATAACTCGTTTTGCAAATTTAACTTTCCTTTCTTGTCCTCCTTAGGCCCGTTTGGTTTGCATGAATGGAATGGATTTTTTTTTTATTTTTTTTTTTTGGGGGGGGGGGGGGGGGGGGTTGTTTGGATTTCAAATCCATTCCAATCCGGTGTTTGGTTTGCAGGATTGTCCGGATTTGAAATCCCTCAAACATAGGATTTCGAAATCCCAAGGAGTTGGCTAGGATTTCAAGGGATTTTGTAGTATTTGTATATAACAATGTTCTAAAATTGTTAAAATCATTTATTTTTTAATAGTGAGTTAAATAAAATGTAATTTAATTATTTTTATATTTTTTTTCATATTTTATATAAATAACGGGAATTCAAATCCTACAAACCAAACACACAAGGATTTCAAATCCTCCCAAATCCAAATCCAAATCCATCCAAATCCAAATCCCTACGTGAAATCCAATCCATTCCATTCCTACAAACCAAACATATTTGGAGAAAGTTTTCTTTTCTCTCTACTTTCTCCATTTTAGAGAAGGTTTTGGAGAATCTGTTTTGCAAAAAAAAAAAAAAAACACGTAAAATCTCTGTTTTCTCTATTTTAGAGAAGCTGTTGGAGATGCTTTAAGATCCCATCTTTGGGTGGGTATGGGCTTGTTTTGTTTGTTGGTTTCTCAACATTTTTGAATTTACCGAGTTTTTGTCCTTGTCTGGTATTGTGTTAGGTCCACTAATGGGAACAGCAGCTCCAAGGTAATTTCCAAGTTTCATCCATGTTCCAACAATCTGCCATACATTTCATTTCTAAGGTGAAGAGAATTTGAACCGTTGATCACTTTTAATCTCATACCCTCCCATGGATTGCGCTTTAGAAGGGAATTGATCTGGTGCATCTCATTCTAATGTGTATCCATTTCTCATCTAATGGTTGATAACCACTTATCACGCCAAGGGCAGATGCAGAATGTTAGTGGGGGGATGGGCCCCAATAGGAAATATAAAAAATAGAATTTTTAAGTTAAGAGCATAACTTTTTTAGTATAGTTCCCCCAGTAAACTCTCGTATGCGACCCATTAATAAAAAAAATTGTCTTGAAATTAACCAAAAGAACTCTCGAAAATGAACAAAAAAATCGAAGAAGTGTCTCGAAATGAACAAAAAAGCTTAAAATTCCTTTGAAGTCAACCAAAAAAACTTTAAAAATCATTTGAAACGGTTGATTTAGGCTAAAAATACATCAGACAATTTTACGGGCATTTAAGTTATGTTAAAGGTGACCCTACTATAATAAATCATGGATCTGCCACTGTCTCACACTAACCTCAACTTCTCACGAAAACCCAACCCCTGCTATACATTTCATTTTTAATATGTGCATTTCATTTACAGGCCACAAGTAGGTGGTTTTGGAACTTGGAATGTTGGTCAACAGCAAAATGGTTCGAGTTTCTCATCAAACCCATTTGGTTGAATATCATCCTGTTGCTGCTGGCTTCTAAATCTTTGGTGAGTTTTCTTCCCTTCAATGAGATGTGGCAAGGGAGGAAAGTTTTGATATTTTGCTTGGTGTGTTCGTTGATTTGCTCCCCTCCAATCTGTATATGTTTTTAAACTTGATTATATATATATATATATATATATATATATATATAGAGAGAGAGAGAGAGAGAGAGAGAGAGAGAGAGAGAGAGAGAGAGAGAGAGAGCGGGAGAGAGAGGGAGAGGGTCCCTTCCTTACAAACCCATAATTTGTACAAACTTACAAACCAATTTTCATATGTGGTGTGAAAATACAATGTTCATATAGTGTTGTTTTGTATGTAAAATGTCCAAGATTGTTTTTTCTCTCATACAAAACAGTCTCGGGCATTTCACATATGAAACAACACCGTGGTTTTTCACATGTAACTAATTTGTAAGTTTGTATGTTTTTTAGGTTTGTAAATAATTATGTATATATAGGGAGAGTGGTATATATTTATTTTTCCATTTCTTCAACCGACCATTTTGTAACTCTAGATTGTTTATATATTTATACAGATCTTGGCTTGATTAATATATTGGTTCTTATCTTTTATGACCATGAAGGATCGATATTCCTTCTGATTATTAGGCAACACATATGATCAACCAAAGGAGTGTTAGCCTAGTGGTAAGGCTTGGGCACCACATAGTGGTGAACCTGAGTTCGAGCCCTGGGGGACGCATTCTGGAGGTACGGGGGCTTCGACCCCGGGTTGCATGCTTTAGCAGTCGGGCTTCGGCCCAAAAATTGCCGAGGATTAGTCTGGGTCCAATGTGGTCTGGATACCTCTTCCAAAAAAACACATATGATCAACATAATATACAAATTTAAACACATAAATAAAGGGAACAAGAACACGGATGTGTGTTGAAATCAACTGAAGTTTTCGTTTCATAACAAACTTGATGGGAGTTTATGGAAATAGTCGTGCATAATGATTTAGGGAAGTCTAGTTGGTTTCTAGACATGAATAATGCAAGCAAATATTTTATTTTCCAGACACGGGTGAGTTCAGTAGGGCTTTCTTAACCAGATCTTAACGAAAAACTTAGTCTGTTTAGGGTCAGGGGCTTTTCGCCTAGTTTTTAATTTAAGTGTTGTATAGATAAAGTTGTATGTATCGATCTGTTTGTATAGGTTGAAAAGGTTGCCACTTTTTATATCGTTAAGTCACTACCAAACAATCCTATATAGCTGATCGAACAAACTGTAAGTCCCATTAAGCTCATTAAGATGCTAACAAACAGGCTCTGAGGTTTAATAAGCTTGGGCTTGGGATTATTAGGCTCGAGCTTGGCTTATTTATGGCAATGGAAAGTAGTTAGCTATAACATTATTCAAAGCAAATATTACAAGTAGTTAAGAGTTAGGGTGCGTTTGGTATCGGGACAGGATTGGACAGAACAGAACAGAACAGGACAGGACAGAACAGAACAGGACAGCTGTTCAGTGTTTGGTAAGACATAACCAAACTAGACGGGACAGAACAAGACTGGGTAAATGACCAATTTACCCCTACGAGCCCACAACCACCACTATCGGTCCATAACCACCACTACCGGTCCATAACCACCACCACCGCTCCACCACCACCACAACCACCACCACGACCAGTCCATAACCACCACCACCACCACCACCGGTCCATAACCACCACCACAAGGGTCAAATTGGGGGTTCAAATCAGGGTTCAAATTGGGGGTTCAAATCGATTCACAAAAACAAAATCGAGACGTGAGAGAGACGTGAGAGAGAGACCTGCAGCGGTGGTCTCCGGCGACCTGCAACGGTGGTCGACGGCGACCTGCAACGGTGGTCGACGGCGACCTGCAACGATGGTCGACAGCGAGGGAGAGACGAGCGGTGGTGTTGGTGGACTTGAGAGTGAAGTCCAGAGAGAGAGACGTGAGAGAGAGACTTGCAGCGGTGGTCCGACGACCTGCAGCGGTGCCGGTGATCCGACGAGAAACAGTAGTGGCCGACGCACATCCGGTGACCTGCAGCGGTGGTCACCGGCGAGGGAGAGACGAGGGGTGGTGGTGGTCGACGTGAGAGTGAAGTGCAACGAGAGAGACGTGAGAGAAAAAGGTGGTGTTCTGGGGGTCGCAGGCTGCGGCGGCGGCGGTCTGGTGGTCGCCGGCGTCGAGGGAGGAGGTTGCCGGCGTGGGAAGGAGGTCGCCGGGAGGTCGCCGGCGTGGGAGGATGTCGCCGGCGTGGGAGGAGGTCTGGTGAGGAGGAGGTCTGATGGGGGGAGGGGAGGGGTTATTGAAGAGACAAAGTGAGGGGTATTTTGGTACACATTGGCTTGTTCTTTTGAGTTCCATGGTATTTTGGAGAACAACCTTGTTCTCCTCTTGTGCTACTTAGTCCAACCAAGTTCCATTTTGAAACATGCCAAACATGGAACAAAGTTGTTCTGTTCTGTTCTGTTCCACCTAGTTCTCCTACCAAACGCACCCTTAAGGAACACGTTAACCTTGGTCATCTTTTGGGACCCCCCATTAGAGGATGAAATATGAAAGACAAGTCAGAAAATATACAAAACTGTGTGGACCTAAAACCATTTTGTAACTTTGCAAAGCTTCCAACAGAGCTCTCCAAGAGATCAATAGACCAACAATTGGCATCCTATGGCTATCCTATCCTATGCATGCTTAGTTGCTTTCTCCCTTTTTTTTCTTCCAAGATGACAAATGGAAGAAATAAGTGAGAGTAAAATGGACACCTAAGCTAGACTCCATGGATGTCATTTTTTTAATATTTTTTTCCGGCTTCTGTATCATTTGATTGTGTGCAAATTTAGCAACATACATGTTGAAGAAGTTGTTTGCTTTCGATTCGAGCTTGGTTGAGCGATGGGGATGGTTCACACACCATTCCTAGGAGTTTTGCTTATCGGGGTTCCTCCACTTGTTTAGTTTTCCACACTATTGGGGCTACGAGCATCCACACTACAAAAAAACAAAAGGGAAAGGTTGAGCAAATGAAAAACTATTTCACTTATAGGTGTCTGAGTGTGCTGTGAAACTTCTGATTTTTGGGGAAAAAATAAAAAATAGTAAAGATTTGGCAAGGCAAGCAAAGAGCATGCTTTAGCAAAATTTGATTTGCTACTAAAGAGTTATTGTTACAGACTTACAACTGTATCTGGGCTATTGTTACAACTTAAATCTTAGGAGATCAATGGATCAAATCTCACAAAACTTGAGGAATGTTTGTGAGTATTTTTCGTATATATTGTGACTTGTGAGCTTAAATTCTAGAAGATCAATGGGTCAAATCTCACAAAACTTGAGGAATGTTTGTGAGTATTTGTCGTATATAAATAATTATGTATTAAACAAGATTTGATATGCTAATGATAATAGAAAATCATAGGTTGAATGAGCAATTGATCTACTTGACAAGAAAATGCTAGAAGAGAGGTGTAATAACTAATTTTATGAGAACCCAAAAGTTGTGTAAACTTTCAAAACCAATGCTAATTTTACATGGCTTTTTTAAGATATAAGGTTTTGATTAACATATATTTGTTTCAATTTTTATGAATTTGTGAAACAAAAAATACATGCAAAAAGGTTTTACATTGTAATATGTGAATCAATTAAATACATGTGAAACTATTTCATTGTTAATCAAATGTATGTTAATCAATATCTTATACCCTAGCAATGGAAAATAATCAAATGAAACAAAACTTGATGATAAAAGTTCTCATATGGTGGTTTCATTTAATTAATACCTACTAAAAAAACTATTATATGCTGAGCGCCTTTTCTTTCCTTTCCCTTCAAAATTGCTCATTTTTTCGTAGTGTTTTTATTTTCACAAGTTTGCATGAAGAAACCATCCATTTGCAGTAAAAAGTGTAAAATGATCTTTTGGAAGTAAAATATAACGGAAACAGCAATATTTGAGATGAATCAGATACTTACAGTAGACAGAGACTGCTAGCCACTCATTTACAATTCTGACCCAAGTACTTGTCCAACCAACATCGATCGTCCACCTGAGAAAGGGGGCATTTTGGTAAAAATCAATATTCTGGACTAATTCAATTTGATCCAAAGGATGTTGAATTATGATATCTTACTTTTTCATGGTGTGATTTGGATTCCATCCAATTAACAGCATTGCAAAATACATAGCTCCAGTGGCAAAAACAAGATGGAAGAATCCAAAACCATAAGGAACATCATCTTCATCTTGTGTTTCATCCTTTCTGAACTGCAACCATACAATTTTTAGATGCATTTTTATTCAGAAAGGGTTTAAAAGAAACCTCTTTTAGATTACTCTCTAAAACAACCTTTGAGGAGAAAAAAAAAAAGAGTTTCAACATATAAAGAGGAGAAATTGTCCGAGTCTAGGTGATCAGAATATTTGTTAAATAGTGAACAAGGATTCCAACATATACAAAGGAGAAATGGTCCGAAATCTAGTCAATGTGGGACTCTAAGGGGTCATTTGTTTTATAAAAGTTACCTCTTAAAACTTCTTAAGTCTGCAAATTTAGAGATTTGCATACTTAAGACTCTTTTATTTTTAAGAAAAGGCATGAGAACCTCCTACCATCCTCTTGAAATTTTAAGAGGTGCACCATCCACCGCTTAATTTTTAGACGTGAATTTAGACTTTAGACTTTAGACCTTTAATAAAACAACTGACACCTAACACACCCTCCTTCGAGAGGGGGGCAAGGGCTGACCCAGAAGTTTTTTTAACATTGATTACAAGAATTAAATATATAGATATTTTTTACAAGATCAATATTAATTTGGGGTTGGTTCCTTGCACAAGACCTTATATTTGAAAAGCAAGGAACTAACCAACTCCACCAAAAGAAAGCTTATGTTCTTACTGTAGTGTCAAAATATATATGGCATGGCACACAACAAATTGATACGACGACACTTTTCGTGACCCTATAATTTTTACGCTACGACAGAGAAATGAAACTGTAGCATGTGCCACCGTCCATGAGAGGGTGCTAGACAAGTATAGATTGCCACAACACTTTAGACCTTAACTTTGATACTATGTAAAAGTATATGAAATCCTATCAGATTACTTTCGAAAAGAGGCCTTAAGGAAAGAATGGAGGTTCCAACATATATAAAGAAGAAATGGTCAAAGTGTAGCCTAAGTGGGGCTATAATGACCTGATGTAAAAATGAGGTTTTACCTGAAAGCATTTAGAATCGATGCCTGTTGAAAATGTGGCAATCACCATTGCAAGTAGTGCTACAATAAAGCTCTGTAACAATAAGAGGTGCATCGTCGTTAATCATTTTGAACACTTCACTAAATTTAGTACATAAATGTGTTGGTGAAAAGGATCGCAAGAACACAATGTGCATGACGTAGAACAATTTTCCACATGGTATGATAATTTTATGTTGGATTTAAGGTCATGTTTGATAGCCATAGCTTACTTATCATTAAAACTCGGTTTCTAAAAGTTACTTCAAGAGTGTTCCCATAAGCTCTCTAGGTTTTATTCTCTTTCCAATTATACCCCTTGTATACTTCCAACTAACTTTTCAATATGCTCTTTTAGGTCATTTACATCATCACCCACCTTATTGGCTATTTTTTTAATTAAACATGATAAGTTTTAAACTAACGTATCAGTTTGCCAACAACTAGCTTATTAGTCAATGTCTGTGATTTGAAAGTGTGCGAATAAAGAAGTCCAAAGTTTTTCGGAATTTTAACATGAATTAGATCCGAAACTTACTATGATAGTTAGCCAGTCTCTTGAGGCTTCGGAATTCCTGAGACATTTGTCATCCGGTGGTTCACTGTAGGCACAAAGACATGGTTAAGTTTGAATCATAGGATCGTCTCCCGCATTTCTTAATTTCTCGAAGTAAAAGTCAAACTCATTAAAAAAATTACACCCAACTCCATCATTTTCTCTATTTCTCCGGTTTAGATGATTTGTTGGAGATGCTCTAAGCAATGATGTTGTAAAACAAGATCCAAAAGTGAAAAGTGTACCTATGAATGGCGGACCAGCATAGGAACACGACATATAATCCCATAAAACCTGGAGTCAAGAAGCCGGCACTCACCTGTTTTTGGAAAAAGAAAAGATGATTAATTTGATAACAACACGATAAACAAAATATCGATGATATTTTTTATGGTTGAACTTACTTTCGGGTGTAGAGAAACACTAGTCATAAGTTGTAGGAGTACAAGCGTCCAAGTGATGAAAAAAATGTTAAGCAAGCACGTCGGTTGTGGCGTGTACCAAATGTACATCAAAATGATCCCAAGTATACACACAACATATGCAGTAGTTGCAAGCAGCATGAAATGGATATGGCTGTAAAAAAACCATTAAAGTAACCATCAATACTTTGAAAACGGAATAGCTTTGTGGGTCAGGTTCAAGGAAAACTTTTAACAAAACGGAAAACTGAGGAACATCCTTGTAACCCTTCATCTGGACCGTACACACTTGTGCATAGAAGTAATTTGTAATATGCACACGTGCATAAAAACCAAAAAACAACTTAATTTACTTCTATGTATAAGTGCATACAGATGAAGGGCTATTAGGGTGTTCCTCAATTTTCCGTTTTTTTGGAGTTTTCCCTTGAAGCTCCCTCTAGCTTTATTGCGGTGCATATAAACAGATAGCACATGATTTTGCCGTAGTTGCAGGTAGCTATGTTGGTTCATAAACTAGTTGTTAGTTGATAATCTAACCGATAAACTAGTTATGTTCAGTAAAAAAGTAAAATCTAGTTGATAAGCTAAATGACAAAGCAATAATGACTTGAAGGGACATGTTGAAAAATTAAGTGCAACATAGAAGGGTCATTACCGCAAAGGAGCTCCTAGCGTTTCAATATGTTAGCTTATTACTAACCAAATGAAGCTTTTTCAGTAAGATCAAAAAATAAGTTAACTTATGGTTGCAGCGGACATGGGTTTAGAAGTTTAATGTGAAATATGAGAATTTAGAAAGGTATTTACCATCTCTCAGCATATTTTTCGGATAGACAACAATCATTCAGCCATGTAATGAAGCTGATTATGCTGATCAGCTGAATTAGCAAGAAGACCCTGCAAAACAATATAACCACCATGGTTAAGATTTCTTCAAGCTGGTACCGGTAACTCCATCCCAGTTAAAAGGTGACTCATCTTTGATCATTGAGTACCAAAATTGGTTATTTACGACTTCAATTTGAGAAATATTTTTTTATTAATAAGAAGACTAAATATCGTGAGAAAGTAAAAAAAAAAAAAAAAAAAAAAAAGACTTATATGCGAATCATTGAAAAAGTTCATTTGAATATGCATATGTGAATTCATATGAATAACCCGCAACTTAGTTCACATATGCATCTTTAAATTGATTTTTTCGGATTTTTGTTAATGGTTCACATATGAATCTTCCTTATAACCTTTTCTTCTTACCTTCTCATGATATTTAGCCTACTTATTTGAACTGACCCCTATTAAGTATTTAAGAAAAAACAAATAAAGAACAATGCCAAGTTTAAATTTGAAAAATGCTTGATTTGGATATCTGAAATCAAAGTCAAACTTATTTGGGAATTGGATAGAGGGAGTATAGACATAAAGATATATGGTGAAAAGATATACATACCCGCACCAAAATGTGCAATGTCCCCTGCCAAAGAAAAAGTATGAATCAGGACACATGTGATTTCTAATGATAGCCATAAATATTTGTTATCTTTCTTAATGTTGAAAATTATTCCTATTAATCAAGTTATTAGATGAACAAACAACGATGAGGGAATGATAATTATTTGGCGGACGATACTAACCATATATCAGAATAATTTCGGTAGGAAGAAAGAAGGGCAGCCCGATTAACGCGATCATGAGAGAAATCTTGGCGGACCACCAACCAGAATGCCACAATTCTTTTCGTCCATGCAACTTTGAGGTCCCGCTGGTTGAAAGAAACATCGTGAAATAGAATATCTAATATATCATTAAGGCTTTCTCAAAACTCTTTTAAGGAGGTTAAACTTTGGCTTTGTTACCATGTGAAAATATGTGGGACCTTATTAAATTACTTTTAAAAAACGCCTTATGTAGAAAAGGGATGTTCGAACATATATGGAGGAGAAATGGTCAAACAACATGTTTAAAATGAAGTCGAAAATTCTTTACAAGGGAAGGATACGAAACATCCCAAGCTCACTCTCAAAACTCCTTCGGTGCCTAAACAATCTTCACCACCTTTGCAACTTTTCAATCCTGCAGACAACATGATGTTATGAGATTTCATCTTCTGGGCATTATATCACATGGATCTCTAATTTTATGGATGGAATATTTTTTTTTTTTTTTTTAAATTCCATGAGCCCGCTTAAAATAACAGTCCAAAAATCAAAATTCCTTAGGTCCCTAAGGACACCACCATTGGCAACTAATGGGAAGAAGTCCCAAGGCCCCTAGCCTTTTATTTGCCAGTTGAGCAGTACACACTAAGGCCATGTGTAGCGGTGACCCATGCTTGGCGGGCTGGAGGCCAGCGGCTTGGGTGGGCTGGCAGGCTCCGGTACGCCCTCCAGCGGGCTGGCGGCATGAGGGCTCCAGCGGTGTGGCCACACACTGATCTACCCGATACTCTCCCTCTCTCACACTCTCTCTCTTTTTTTTATTGCAGTGGGTATTTGGTTTGGGAGGGTTCAGATACCAACAGAGAGGGCTCCAAAGGGCTTATAGAGGGTTTATGGAAACGTTGATAAGGGCAGATGTGGCAGAGGGCTCGGGTACTCATGGCCTAAGGGGCTGTTTGTTTTTTTTAAATTATAACCTCTTAAATCTGAAAAATAAGAAGGTTTGCAGACTTAAGACTGTTTGTTTTATTTCTAAGGAAGGCCTGAAAACCTCTTACCGTCTCTCTGAAATTTTAAGAGGTGCACCATCCACCTCTTATTTTTTATACGTGAAATCAGACTTCAAACTTCAGACCTCTTAAAAAACAAGCGACACCTAAATGTCTTTAGTGCAGCAACAAGAGTAAGAATAGTAGTTACCGTGAGAAGGGTAAGAAGGGATCTTCACCGTTAGATCAATCTTAATTTGCAGATTAACCGAATATTCCCAACTAAGCTAATTCATGGGGTTATTTGAACCATCTCCAAATCCCTTCTTACACTTCTCACCTTAACTCATATTCTCACACGATCCTTCGTTGCAGCAGCAAATAGATAAATTTAAATATATCAAAAAAAACTTACTATTCATTTCGGTCAATGCACTCGGGCCATAGTCACGCACAGCCCAGGCCAGCAAGTTTGCTAATAGAAACATCACACTATACACATATCTAGCCATCCAAGGGTTTGATCCATGGCGAAATTGGCTCAACCAAGAACCCTCCAAGAGCTTGGCATACCGATTCCTGCTATCATCCGTTGTTGCATCCTGCATCCCGGCTTCAAGTTTCGCGATCGTCATATATTTATATAAAGTTATTCAGAGAGAGCTAGTGGAATTTATTCCACCAGCTCCCTTATCATCTGCAAATTGTAAATTGTTAGTAATTTTACAATGCATCAACGTACTTCTATCAGTTCTATGTATATAGATGAAGAGAGTGTGTTGAAAGCCAACGATTGGCAAATAACTCCGAAATCGGATTTCGAATCATGATCTTTTTCAACAATATGCACATGGGAAAGAATTATATATGATGATATTTGGAATCAAAATGTACTTGGTAAACTTTTATAATTCCTGAAACAATATTAATGTGCTACCTAGTGCCTGGACACACCATGAGGTATATTATTGTGTCATTATTTAATGATACCCTTCATGTTTCTCCTTTTTTTTCAGTAGGGGTTAGTAGGTTATCCCTTTAAAGACAAAAACTTTATAAATGTGGAGCTTCTTCTTGTTTGCATTTTAATGAATAAAGATATGAATTGGAACAACTTTGGAGGTATCCTAGGTTCACAGCTTACTCAATATATCATCTTAATTTGATTTTACATATACTAAAAATCATATAAAAACGTTCTAAAGTTAGAAACTATAAAAAACCCAACTTCATGTAATTTTTTTTAGACAAATCAAGACATGTGAAACCAAACCAACAAAAACCATCTAGTCTATCTTAAAGTTATATTGTTTCTTTCAAATATAAGCATTCTTTTAAGTTTCATCTATGAAACAACATTATATGAGCACTGCATGTTTACACATGTTATTTTATTTATGAGACAACATATACAAACTGTTTTTTAGATTTTCTAACTTTTAAACTATTTCTATATGATTTGCCCCTAGTTTAAACTATGTGAACCATTCTAAACCACCTACCAATTTAATCAATGACTAAAAATAAATCACTGTAGATAACCTTTCTTCCATGATTGTTTGCAATCCCTAAAAAAACGTTTTTTAACATAAAATTTTTTTTTTAAAAACATTCAAAATGTAGGATGAGGATCGGTGCACAAAGTTTACACGAATCATGGAGTTCACAAATGAAACATGGTCATATTATATATATGTATATATATAGAAAGGTTCAAACGAGAAAGCTAATCATTTACGAGAACGCGAGGAGCTCCGTCCATGCACAAAATCACATTTGATTTACACTAACGGAAAAAATGGGACGCAGATGATTTTGGACGCGACTTAAAATCGCGGGCAAAGTCACGTGAAACATATGCGATTTTGTACATGAATCAGATCTACTTTTGTACGCAAATCATATGTGATTTTGGTACATTGAAAAAGCTCATTGTGTTCTCGACAATAGTTAGCGTTTTCGTATGAACCCACTTATATAAATATATATATTGAACTACCTAAAAGGCTATGTAACGTCTTTTTTGTCACATGGGTTTGTCACAGTCTCATTTATGGTGGAGGCTTCATGTAGATCTATGACCATTACTTAATTAACTCATGGCTAATCTTTGAATTAACTGATCCAAGATATATCTAACATAAAGTCAGGCGTCATTTCCCAGAAAATTCATAGTTCTAGTCCTTTAATAATTATAATCTTTACTCGTTTTGCAATATTATAAACTACATATCATCGTTGAAAATATTCTGGATAGAGGTGTCACATGATACATAAATAAAAATGTTAGAAGATATATAAACCAGAATAAGTCAACAAAGCAACTTTATGGTTTCCCACTTAATCTGGAAATAGAACATGATAAGATATATCAACAACGTTATGGGTGCTACATCTTATGTCAAACTTGGGATGCCCAATATTTGCAGAGACAACTATTAGCATAGGAGTGTGTCAGATGTTGCTAGATGTATTATTAATTATCAAACTTATTTATCATTCTCATTTTCTATATATATATAAAAACTTAAAACATAAGAATGGATTATGCCTTCCCTATTATTTTTTACAAGTGTTTTGAAAGTTTTGTTGAAATATTTATCCTTTTTATATATTGTTTTGAAATATAAAATATTTACATATAACATGCACATTCTTCAATGAGATTTGAATTTTGATGATTCTTGTTTTGTTTTGTGGGCTTATTCCATCTTTACTTACTATAATGAACCATAACTCCATAAGGCCGTCCGAAGCGTCCTTTGGTACATGCTCGGGTGAGGGCTGTAGGTATAGTGGGTTCACCTTGCACACCGGTACGCCGGGTGATGTCATAGCCGAAGGGTGAGACCCTTGGATCTCCACACCCAAGCGGCTTCCTTCCTCTCTCTTCCTCTTTCTCTATTTCTCTCTCTCTCTCTTATACATATATATTAAAATATTTTTAAAAAAATTAGCTAGTTTAAGGTAATGATACTCCACTTTAAGGTAAGGAAAAGTAGAAAAGAGAAAAAAACTAATATGGTGTTGAGGTAACATCAGGATTTTAAAGGGTTCAAAAGATAGACGGTACTCTTGCACGAAAATTAAATATTTTTTTTTATTTTTTTTATTTGGTAATTATATCATACGATATCAAGAGGATAGCTTTAGTGTTGAGTAATTCATGCCATGTGCCATATATTATCTACTAAACTGATCTAACAATAAAGTATTATATTTACAACATTGTTCCTTTTTACTAAATGAATCTGGTGTTATATTAAAGCGAGGTTAATCCGTATACTGTAGATGTAAAAAGGAGAGGAATTGATGTAAGATATAAGAAAGTATTTGCATGCTTAAAACTATAGTTTCATCAAAATTCTGAGGTCAATAACTTTATCCTACATACATTTGACGAGAGTTAGGTTTCGGCGAGACCAAGCTGTTTTCGTGAGATTGGTGAGACCAACACATTTTATATGAAACTTCACAGCAAAACACGTGTGAAAGTTAAAAAAATTCGAACATTCAACGTAAGAATATACTAAAAAACACTATCAAGGAAAAAAATCCAAAAAAATAAAAAAATGAATCATTCACAGCTTAAAAATTGTGAAGGTAACAAATAAATAATTCAAACCTTCACAGCAAAAATGTTGTGAAGGTAAAAAAAATTTGAACTTTCACCTCAAAAACACCGTGAACGTAACATTTACAGTGTTTTTTACGATGAATGTTAGATTCGTTTTAACCTTCCCAGTGTTTTGTTGTGAAGTTTCATGTAAATAGCGTTGGTCTCATCGGTCTCACAAAAAACAACTTGGTCTCACTTAAACCTAAGTCCACTAAACAAATATAATATGATACAATTTATTGGAATGAACATAATATCTCAAGATTAATGAACTACTAGTATATAGTAAGTGGTCGTTCACACACAAGGATTATCACCTACTGCTAATTCGTAAAATGTGCTATATATATATATTCTAGAAAATTTTGTCCCCATACGTCACTCCATAAAAACTCCATTGCTTTTGTTTTAATATTCATAAACTTTCAAATCTTGAAAGAACAAGCTAATTTAATAACTTCTAATTTAACTTAAATTATTAGAGAAGTTATTGGTAACTATAAGTGACTTTATATGAAAGTCATAAATTTTATGTAGAGTAACTTACGATTTTAGTCTTTGTGGTTTGTTAACGATTTCGATTTCGTCTTATGTGGTTTAGTAAAATTTTTTTTTTTCATTCTTATGGTTGGGATTTTGTTGCTATTTTGGTCCCTAGGGACTAATTTCTATGTTTAAGTAACAAATGACCAAAATAGTAAAGCACTGTAAACCACAAGGACCAAAACAACAACAAAAAATTTAATCATAAGAATAAAAGTAACATTGATTTACTAACTTTAGGGATGAAAACTGTAATTTTTAAATGATAGGAACCAAAATTAAAATTTTTAACAAACCACAAGAACAAAAATTGTAATTTACTCTTGAGTGAATTACACTTTTGGTCCCTGTGGTTGTCATCTTTTTTCAACTTTGGTCCCTAAAACAAACTAATATCAGAAATAGTCACTGAGGTTGCCACTTTGTTTCAATTTTGGTCCCTCGAACTAACTTCTGTTAAATAGGTCCGTTAACTCAAGGGTATTTTCGTCCTTTTCATATTTATTTGTTTTCAATTAATAAATAAATAGATATATAGATAAATGGGACCCATCACCACTCTCTCTCTCTCTCTCTCTCTCTCTCTCTCTCTCTCTCTCTCTCTCTTCTCTTCATCATCTTCAAACCACCACCACACCCACCACCACCACCACCATCTCCACCATCTCCACCACAGCCACACCACCACCACCACACTAACAATTTCATCTCCCATCTTCCCCCAATCAGCCACCCACTACACCACCACCACCAGCACCATCTCCACCACAGCAACAAGGTTGATCTCAAAAGTCAAAATGTGACCATTGACTGTTCCTCCACATTCATCACTACACCGGCAAAATCTAGGGTTTGATATTTCACATATTTCTCCAATTAATCATCATCTTCCTAATCCATTTTCCAAATTATGTTCTTGGATAATCTTTCAACAACTTTTGATTTGATTTGATTATGAGAACTCGAAACGCAAACAATCCCAAATCGCCCCCTCCGGCGAAGAGAACCCCGCCGTCAAGAAAGTCAGCAACTAAAACCCCTCCACCACCGCTTCTGGAACAATCACCATCTGATTCCAGCGCCACCGCTTCGACCGTATGAAACTTTCAACGAGGCAGGGGTTTCTATCAACACGGATGTGGTCAAAGTCAAACCAGTAGAATGGGTTTTGCGGAGGAATACCCGCCTACTGGTCCTCCACCTCCTTTCAGAGGAGGCAGAATTTTGGACGAGGTTTGAAGTGCTTACGAACATTCATTGCCAGTTATTCTTTTTCACCTTCTCTTTTAACTGAATTGTATTGATAATACACCGGTCCTCACCAACCATCTGGTCAAGGTACTTTGTCGGAGAGATTTGACCTTTATAGGCCAGGCATGGGCATGGTGGGTGGGGGTGTGGTGGAGATGTGGTGGGGTGGTGGTGTGGTGGGTGTGGTGGTGGTTTGAAGATGAGATGAAGAAGAGAAGAGAGAGAGAGAGAGAGAGAGAGAGAGAAGAGAGAGAGAGAGAGAGAGAGAGAGAGAGAGAGAGAGATAAATGATTGAGAGAGAGAGAGAGAGAGTGATGGTGGGTCCCATTTATCTATATATCTATTTATTTATTAATTGAAAACAAATAAATATGAAAAGGACAAAAATACCCTTGAGTTAACTGACATATTTAACAGAAGTTAGTTCGAGGGACCAAAATTGAAACAAAGTGGCAACCTCAGTGCTTATTTCTGATATTAGTTTGTTTTAGGGACCAAAGTTGAAAAAAGATGACAACCACAGGGACCAAAAGTGTAATTCACTCTTTACTCTTTTATTTATAATTAATGTTATATGGACTATCACAAACTCCCCAAAATAATTTTATGACAGTTTTCGTCAAGCCTACCAAGCATTCATCATTTTCATCAATGATATCAGGTTTACCTAAGGCCTAAGGTGTTACAAACAACCATCTTAGTAACTCATAGTCCTCGATGACGTTTGCCTCATAATTTCGATGGTGTATATTGATTAACTCTAACAGACTAACATAGTAACACCATCTGTTATGTTCAAAAGTCCAAAACTAATAAACAATAGATTGAAACAATAGCATTCTATATAACTTAAAATCATAGGTAAAGTTATCTATTAATTTAAATATCAATGTGATATATGAAAACTCACAAATCTTATTTTTTACTTATATAAACATATTGTGACAACCTTTGTTCCATTAGCATGAGGTAAAAATCTTAGTTTTCTATTAACATGACGACTTGTCATAAAATGCTTCACGATAAAAATATTTTAATTATTAATGTTAAAATATTTATTTTTTCATTATTATCATTAGAAAGTTATTTGTATTAGTTAATGTTTGAAACTTTTGTATATAAAAATATTTGATGAAGTTTCAAGTTAAACATTTTATTTTCTTATCCTAGGAAGTTATAAAACTACAAATTACTAAATTCACTAAAACTACATCTTATCTTTTATCTCATTATTCACATCCATTGTAAATTATTAATGATTATTTATTTGCTATTAATGCAAATTTCCAAGATAAAAATTATCTACTTTTTCATCATCATCATTCATCAATACAAATTATTGATGTTTATCAAATACACCAAAAAAATATTTTCGAGCATTAAAAATCTTAATTAATGATAACATCTATTAACTTTAGTATATTAACTACATGTGAAATATAAAGGCAATTGTTAATTCTTTTTACCTAGAAAGGTATATAAAATTTTTGAATCATATACTTTTAACAGGAATTGGTTCATACATATGGACAAGAATAGTGCGGACATATTAAGCTATTATAAAAATAAAATAAAATAACAAGATAAAAGGACATATGCCTTCTCTAGTTGCTACATATTCGTTTTTTTTATTCAAGTTGAACAAAAATCTGATCATACCTTTATGTTATATTGTGTTATTCAAATTCCATCTCGATTTCTATATCTGATGAGATAATAATAAAAAGGGAAAGTTTTAAAAGAAAGAAGACTATCTAAGATTAAAGTTATTGATACGTGTCCGTACATGTTTCATTTATGAGTCTGAATTACAAAACGAATATTCTCCATGAAGCTTAAATTGAAGGTCGTAAACCACTATCTTAAAAGCATTCAAACACCACCTCTCAATTTTTTCGAAATTCGTATGACAATATGACATATATACCAAAACTATAGATTGATTAGATTAGTAATTCATAAATCAAATTAGATAATAAAAATCTATTTTATAGAATTAGATTTAAATAAAAACTCAAATCTGATTGCGAAGTAAAGACAGCTGAGAGTGTGCCATATGATATATCTAGTTGAATAATTTTATTTATTCAGACTGAATAATTATGTATTATTCAGACTGAATAATTATTCAGTACGAATTATACAATATTCAGTATTATTCAGTCATAATACAACATTCAATATTATTCAGACTGAATAATACTAAATGTTGTATTACCCAGACTGGAATATGTCATGTGGCGCGTTCTCGGTTGTTCTTACTTTCGTAACCGGATTTGAGCTCGCAACTGAACTTTCGTCTATATATTTATACATTAAAAATATTGTTCAGAGCTGGAAATCTCAACTCACCTAAAAATGGTCATATTGCTAGCAGAAATAAAGGCAACAAAATTATAGCCGGCTTAAAACATGTATAACTAGACTCCAAAAATTTTAACATAAACAAAGAGAATCCAAAATTAGTGTTCATGGATTGTGGAACCAATACAAGATTCATATAATTCAATAAGTCTTGGAGTTAGAATATTTCCAAAATGCACCAAGCCAAATAGCCAAATATTGTACCACACCAAAAAGCTTAATGCAAACAGACGCAACCAGCATTCTTCTAAAACAAAATGTTAATTAGGCAGTGAGCACTAACATATATTCTCCCTAAAACGCAATGAACACTTGTACCGTACAAGTGCCTAATGCATATAACAACAATGATGACGTCATCACTAAACAGAAATGGAAGATAAATGCACAAATAGGTTACAGGAAACGAATTAACAGTGAAAAATAAGCAAAAACCTCATTTCGATCATCAAATACACACACAAACACACACAATGTGTGCTTATAATTCATCAATGGCGGAGAAATGAGGAGCGATTAGGAAGAACACAATGCACAAATAGATCGATTTCTCAAAAACAACAAACAAATCCGATCATTACGATTGAACATATAATATATATATATACATCTATCCCGTACATCTATATCTATATATATATACATGCATTTTATCAACAGTTTTATTAGAATATTAGTTTGAAGTGAAGAGAAATCAAACGAACCTGAGTCCTGTAACGAAAACGAAACGAGAATATCGAGTTGATTATTGAATTAACAGCAATTGGTGAACAATTGTTTCTTCTTCTACTTTTCCGGCGAGAGAGATCAGATGAAGTTTTGGCCGGAATCACGAATCCAGAAGGAAAAGAGGAGGCCGGCGGTCCGCCTTTTATACAAGACGAATTCCTCTTTAGAATTTTGTGGATTTTTGAACTTTTGTCTCTCTATGTTTCAATCCTTCCCTACCTCTCTTTATACATATATGTGTATATATATATAATATTATATGTATATATAAAGTGAAAGAGAAAGAGACAGAGAGAGGAGATTGCTTTACTCGACTTCTTCTCTTTTCACTTTTTTTCCGCCGAATGGTTTTTTTTTATATGATATTTGTTTTTCAGCTCAAAGTCATGATTACAAATGGTGTGTGTGATATTTATTTTGATTTTTCTACGTTATTTTAAATCACAAATCACTCTCCTTCCGTACAAAAGAATAACAACAGAAATTTATAAATCAAATGTTATATTTATTTTTCGATATAAATGGTTGAGTTTATGCTAGTGATGTTGGGGTTATCTGAGACAGGGACGGACCTAGGATGGTTTTCAAACGGTGGCACCATATAAAAAGTTTTTGATTGATTTCGAGATATTTTTTCTTTCGACTTTTTGGTTGATTTGTTGGACTTTTTAATTTTTTTATTGAATCAAATTTTTTTGGGGTTGTTTGATTGACTACGAAAGAAATTTTTTGGTTTTTTAGTTGATTTTGAGAGAATTTTTAGTTTTTTTGTTTAATCTGAAAAGAATTTTTAGGTTTTTTGGTTGAATTCGAGAGAATTTTTGGGTTTTTTGGTTGATTCTGAGGGAAGTTTTTGGTTTTTTTGTTGATTCCGAATTAAATTTTTGGTTTTTAGGTGCACACATTCAAGTTTTGAAAACCATAAGGTGGCACCCTCCAAAATAATACGGTTGCACCTTCCTAAAATTCAAAAATTTTACCCTTCGGTACACAAATTAGACGGTAGCCCGTGCCACCATGGCCACCATAGGAAGTCCGTCCATGATCTGAGAAGCATTAGAAGTGGTCATCAACTCTTTGATAAAAAATGTATGAACCTGATCAAGATGTATCTGATCTATATCTTTCTAAATCAATTCATGTGAGGGTATAAAATTAAGGGGTCGTGTGTTTTTTAAAAGTTACATCTTAGAACCTCTGTTGTTTTATTATTAAGAAAAAAGTCTAAAAACCTTCAATCATTCTTTGAGATTTAAGAGGTTCACCATCCACCACTTGCTTTTTAGATGTGAATTTAGGCTTCAGACCTCTTAAAAGACAAACGAGACATAAAAGGGATCAACATTTCAAATCTACTTCTCATGTTTCTCACGTTAAACCTAACTTCTTACACAATCATTCGTCCCTGAAATAAATATCTTATTTATGATCGATGAAATTATACACATTCTTTAAAGATTTGATCAACCAATTCGGAGTCACCCTTGTAGTAGTTTGGCAATCGCATTTTGCCATTCTATAAGTTGGTATATATTCTTTGTTTGTAATATTTTTATTATTTGTTTTCTAATACGTATCATGGTATTAATAATATGATGTTTGTATGGATGGTTAGGAATATTAACAACTTAATAAGCCCCAAACACCCCTAAGTTGATGAAATATATTCACAGCTTATTCAGTTGTTGGTTTTTTTTTTTTGAACAACATATTCAATTGTTGGTTATCCAACTATTTAGGAATAGCTTAATGATATAGAATGTTCTTATTTAGTAAGCTTTTAAGGGGGAGCTTTATATAAAAAGATTCTTCATTCACGAAAAACCCCATGCTAAACAATAACATTCAAAATCAAATTAATCTACACATAAAACTTTATTTATACACAACTTAACGAAAACCAACTAGACAATCATTTGTTTTATGAGATGAAGTAAAAGTTTATTATTGTAGAATAGACACGACTCGTTTACTTATATCTTTATATTAAAGTTAAATATGAACCATTTAACACATGTTGATGAAAGTCGTTAGAAGCATTTATTTTGACACTCGTATTTGTCAACCAATAAAAACAAGATTAACTTTATTTAGTCTTTGTAAAATAACATTGTAAAAACTTATAGCATTTGGGTTAACTTTATTAAGACTTTAGGTTTTTACTAGCAAGGGTTATTATTCTTACTTTATCATGTACTCGACCGTTAAAATTAGTTCTTGGTAAATATTTCTTATCTGGTAATTAGTGGTATACAGCAGGGTATACGGGTGTGAAACAAAACTGAACATTTTGATTCTACAAATACATGTGTCCAGTTTCTTCTAAAGCTTGTTGATTCAATGAATACCAAGCCTCAAGCTTCAAGTTTTGGAATTCCGTCAAGAACCCAAAAGTTGGGAGGAAAAACGAAAAGTTCTTGATTGATCATCGACCATCTGAATTACACAACCGACACATAAATAAGAGAACTAAACGAGTTGGGCCTAACAAAAGCAACGGACCAAACACGGCAGGCCTAAAATAAAAACTCAAAAAGACGAAAAAACACGAAAATGTCCAAAAACTAGCTTAAATGGCGTTTTTTGGGGTCCAAAAGTTTGTTAGGTGGACCGTCCAAAACAGATACCCAGGGCAAAAGTTATGCCATTTCAAAGCCGACCCTATTCAATACCCCGATCATGGACCTTTAAAAACTTCAAGGCCCTTTCCTCCACGTCTCGACCCGCATCACATCTTCTTCCTCATTTACCTAGACTCTCAATCCTTACTATACCTTTTATTGAATAAGATTATCTGTCATTATCATATCAATCTGATAAAATTATTAGTGACACTACCGTGTTTATAGTTTTCTTACCAAAAAACAATGCTTTAAAGGCAAGAAAAATAATGTTATTTACAAGAATCTTGTGAGCAACAATTGTTGTTGATTGTGATGCTTGAGTTGGTAAAGAGTGAAGAAGGCTTAATTACCTAATAAGATCATGAGATCACCTGATAAACTATTAAAAATATCTGAATTTTTATTGAATGATTCTTTTTTGGAAAGATTATAAGAACAATTCAAGGAATAATAATAAATAAACAATAGAATAATTTGTGTTGTTGGGTTGGGTTTTTCATGCGTTGAAGTAATAGATGAGTGGGGTGGGGTTGCTTGGTGGGGACGTAATCGTGCTTGCTTATACACCGCAGGCACCCCCATGACTTATGATTCATCATTATCTCCATCTAATTTATACCCTATCTTCTTCTCCATGCTTCTATTTTATATTTATACTAATTAATAGGCCGTGTAATACACGTGCTATTTAAATATGTTGTTCTACTTTCTAATAAGAATAAACATTTGCATTATAAAGTTCACAAATACTAACTATATGAGTATTAAATATAACTTACAAAATTGAAATGAAATTTAAATAGATAGTATATAACTATATATATATATATATATATATAGATAGTTAAGAATATAAAGTTTAAAGTCAGAAATGCAAACAATTTAATTTTTATATATTTTTAATATTTAATAATATGATTAAATTAAAAAATATTCAATGTTAGACACATTTGAAGGTGTTGTGGAGGGGATTATAATTGTGTAATTTATTAAAAAGAAAAAGAAAAAAAATTATACATTTTAGTTAATATATATTATTGATGTTAATATGATAAGGATGTAAAGTGAAAAATGAAAAACTAATGGATAAAAAGTAATTTTATTAAATAATTATAAGGATAGAAAATGTAAATTAAACTTTTGAAATTAATAAAAAAATATATATACATGATGACATCATCATTTGATAGATTTTATTTAATTGACCAATAAAATCATTCAATTTCATTTTAATGATGTCATCACAAACCTTCCTTTAATATATATATAGATTAGATACGCTGCATGATATGCTATATGATACGACGTAAAACATCTTATGTTATTGAGTACTTCAATAAATAATCTTATTTGATGTCAGTGTTATTAATTATCACTCGATTTTAATTTTATAGTTTTATAACTTTACATGCAATTCAAATATTAACTTGAACAATTCATAGTTTTATAACTTTACATGCAATTCAAATATTAACTTGAACAATTCAAATTATAATTAATAGTGATTTTTTATAACTCAATGATTATCTTGTTTTTTTTAAAATACTAAATTCGTGAGATTATCTTGTTTTTTAAACAAAATGACAGGTGTGAGTCATATAAGTTAACCATGCCAGTCCAATTACTTATTTATTATATATATCTTCCTTCATTTTTTTAACCATGTAATTTATGATAATCATGTTAACCAACAACCAATTGATCATTTTAATCAACAATAAAAATTAATAATTTAAAAAGATTTTAATTAAGTTTTAAAATATGAAAGGATGGTCCACATATACAGAAAAAGGGAAAATGAAAATTTTTATTGGTCCATTTTGTTAACACAAATTGCATGGTTAACAAATGAATGGTTAACATTAAGGCATTGTTTGGTAAAAATAAGGTGACTTATAAGCTAACTTATAAGTCACCTTATAAGTCAAGTACATGTTTGGATGACCATAAGTTAGCTTATAAGTTAACTTATAAGTTAGCTTTTTGAAAAACTACTCTCACCAACCTTTTGGTGACTTATGAGACTTTTTATTTTTTTATTCCAAATATACCCTTGCTAAGTCTTACACCACTAATTTTCAAACATGTCTTTTTTTGTCCTTTTACAGTCATAAGCTACCTTATCAGCTAGTTTTTGCCAAACGTAACTTATTATCAGCTACCTTATCAGTCATCAGCTACCTTATCAGTCACCAGCTACCTTATCAGTCATAAGCTACCTTATCAGTCATAAGTTAACTTATCAGCTAGTTTGCCAAACATAGCCTAAACGTAGTGTTGCATAAATATTCAAACTGTATATGTCACGTGGCGTATTCTCGACTGTATTTACGTTCACAATGAAAATATAGTTCAATTTAAACCTAATCATATATATATTCGACTTAAAAAACTCACGTCCATGTATAAAATGTTCCATTGGGGTCAATATCACTTTCCGCATTTGTTAACATTCCATTTCCTTTTTTGTTCTACCAATCATATATACTAGTCAACTATTAGATTAATAGTATTGTTGTCTTTATTTAATTATTTAATATTCTTAATTTATTGTTTTTTATCAAGTCTTATAATACGTCTAGTCTTTGATCTTTCCGGTTAAAATTTTTGTTCATGAGATACATACAGTTAGTTAGTTAAAAAGGTTATTAAGTTTCACGGGTTTTTATGTATAATGACATATACTCCATATACATATGCATTATGCATACGCATATGTTTAGCCCCATATAACGAAAACATGAAAAACGTTTACATGAAAATAAAAATAAAAACATTATTTTCTCTTAGATCTCGCATTACAATAAAATTAGATTTATAACATCACAAATCTTTTAAGTATCATATAGACCAAGTTATAGTACTTAGGTTTATATGATGGAATCGTGGAAACCGGTGATAGAGAAAATTAAATCGAAACTCGCATCATGGAAAGCAAAGGTAATCTCTTTAGGAGGACGTCTAACTCTTGTTAAGTCGGTCCTACGTAGTTCACCGCTATATTATTTTGTCCTTGTTTCGAGCCCCGTGTGGAGTGAACGTGAGCTTAAGGGTATACGAAATCGTTTCTTTTGGGGGGTGGGGGAGAAGAAAAAAAGAGAGGTATCACATGGGTTAGTTGGGCTAAAACGATTGACTCACTCGAAATGGGTGGACTCAATATCGGTAGTCTTAAAATTATGAACAAAGCCTTGTTAGCGAAATGGAGGTGGCGTTTCTTGTCGGAAAAGGAGACACTTTGGATAAAAGTCATTGGTAGTATCTATGGGGATTTTGGAGGGTTAAGGGGAAGGGGTTCTAGGCATGGAGGGGGTCCTCTACGTGGGAGAAGATCATTGAAATGGGGAAGGAGTTGGATGAGGAAGGAGTAAATTTCTCGGGATCGTTTAAGAGGAAGGTAAGGGATGGTGGCGACACAAACTTTTGGGTAGATAGATGGGTCGGATCGTGTTCGCTTTTAGAAGAATTCCCGAGACTTGGCCGGTTGGAAACACTTTTGGGGGCAAAGTTCGGGAAAGAGGGAGATGGGTGAACAAAAAGTGGGAATGGGTTTGGGATTGGAGACATGTGCTGAGAGGGAGGGAGTTGGGAGAACTTAGTGAGTTAGAGAGGAGACTAACCGGGTGGGAACCTTTTAGGGGTAGAAAGGACTCTTAGGAGTGGGGCCTCGCAAATGGTGAGAATTCTCCGTGAGAAAGATGCAAGAAGTTATTTCGAAGAGGACGATGGGTAATAGAGGGGGAGAGGAGACGGTATGGAATCCTTTGGTACCAAAGAAGGTTAACATTTTTTATGGAGGGTAAAACTTGGCCGCATTCCTACACGGTCGGTGCCCGATAGAATGCGGATCGATATTGACTCAATACTTTGTCCAAGATGTGGGGATGCAATAGAAGATGTAGATCACGCTTTACTTCAATGCGAAGAGGTTAGAAGACTTTGGGAGCGGGTTGCGAGTTGGTGGAATAAAGAATTGGGCGGGAACATCACATTAAGTCAATTCCTTCAAGAAGACACGGTACATCTTGGTGGATCGGGGTTAAGTGGATTTTTTGTATTTAATTTGGAACCAAAGAAATCGTTTAGTTTTTGAGGGGTAAAAAGACGTCTAAATGAAGCATTATTTGAATGGCAACGCATAGCATTCGAATGGATTGGTAGAAGGTTAAAGGGTAGACAATTGGATTGGTTCGGTTGGCTCGCCGGAGTACCGTAATTGACAGAAAAAATCAGTTCTGAAGCATACTACGTTAACACAGTTTCACCCCTTTTGGAGAGATCGACAGGCTAGCTGGAAAAAAGAAAGCTGGAAGACGTGGGAGAATCAAAAGAGACGGTTGTTTCTTAAAATTTGGAACAACTATTGAGGATTCGTATATGGCTTTTAGAAAAATCCCATTGTGTTTTGTTTTCTACCCACTTGGTTTAAACCTTGTAAACTAGGTGGGCCCTTGTTTGGTGCTTCTGTTTGTTTCTCTTGGTGGGTAGAGCTTTTTGTATATCTTTGGTTGGTTTGGTAATAATATTTTGTTGTTTTTCTAAAAAAAATATGCGTCCTACGTATGAGCATTATAATAGGTTTATAGAATCTATTTGGGAGTCCTATATTGTTTTTATGACACTTTAAAATAAAATGTCCTATAATCAACACCCAAAATTTATAAAGTCTTAAAAAAGACGTCATTGTAACAACCCTAACTTGCGAAATAAAACTATCATAAATATTCAAAACTTCCAAAAATACGGATTATAAAAATTTCGGGTTAAACCCGTACATCATCCAAAATTTAACATAGTAACTAACAACTGAGAATATGAAATAATGATATCTAAGGGACGTCAGCTAGCTTCCTCTCTGCTAACCGGCTTCTAGCCTTGCCCTTACCCTTATCCACTCCCTGTCTACCTGAAAATGTTTAGTTTTGAAAACAAGGGTTAGACCGATGGTCTAGTGAGTCCCTCAGAAATAACTTCAGTTCTTTCTTCTCAAAAGTCTCACAATTCGTAAACAAGCAATTAAAACATATCGATAAATAAAAGCTTCATGCTCACACTTACAACACATGTAATGGCCCTCACCGTGCTACATGCCACGCACACCTGTGACAACACATGGGTTCACACCTGCTCGATTTTGGGTCACACCTCCCCGATTGGCCAGTACATGTCCTACCTCAAGCAACTTATGTACCATACAAATGCAGATGATCATACAAGTTTAAATCATACCTTTTCAGTAAAACAAAATCATCAATGAGAGTTGATAGAAAATAGGTTTTCATTTCAAGTATATGTCAAAGTGAGAGAAACTCACCTGATTGTGGATCCTTAATCACTACTGAACTCCTCGATGGCACACTTACAAAGTAAGAGATATGATTAACTCTCATGGACCCTAATTTCCTGAATCCACATTCTTACTCTCAAGCGACTCAACTCCTAGAAAGTTCGAGTCGAAAAACAGAAGTCCGTATCAGATAAGAGTAATCCGAGTCGGATCACCTATATCTGAGTCGGATTACATTTATCCGAGTTAGACAACTGGAAATCCGATTCGGGAAAACTAAACTCCTAGTCGGGAAACTCTGGAAATCCGAGTCGAGAAACTTGAACGTCTAATACTGGTTAATGACCTACGACGATTTGGAGTCTTGATCAGATAGAATCCAACAATAAATGACCCAAAACCAAGCCTACTCACCCAAAAACTACTCTAATAATCAATCCATCGATTGATTATTCCAAATTTAACAAAAACAACTTACAAACTTCATTTAAAGCCCCTAACCATGGTTTTAGGGTCAACTTCTACATATTAAACCCCTAGATAGGATCACCACAAACAACAAATAAGGATTTCTTACCAGATTGAAGCTTTTGATGAAGATTTCGAACTCCCAATGTCACCTTCCTCTTTCCACCTTCTTTCTTCTTCTTCTTCTTCTTCTTTCTCCTCGTTCACGGCTACACACATACTCACTCTAAAAAGATTTTTACCCTAAATGGTAAGGGTTTTAATTCCCTTACCCTTAAATTCCTTGGGCCCAAACCCAACTTTTACCTTCCAATGAACTATGGGCCAAGCCAAATTTATTTCCCTTCTGTACTCCACATAAAATAAGCCCAATGGGATTTGGGTTATTACAGGCGTCGTATAAACCTATTGCAACACCCTTACATAGAAAACATATATGTTTGTTCAATAAACTTTGGTATTATAAAATAGTTTATTAGGACAATTAGAGATAATTACAAACTCAATTTTATCATAGTCTTAGAGTCTAACATATGGTATCAATACAGGTTATTTTTGGTTCGATCGGATGAAAGCTACACAAACCTTGATAATTTGCCTCTACCATCACCCCTTGCGTGTCTATGATGTCCACGTCCTTATTGGTTATCACATGCATATCCTAAATAACCTTTTTTGTGGCAGATATGGAGTCTTCCAATACATGTAGCTTTGAATAATAAAGACAAATTTGGATACAATCCAATGTCCACATTGTGAAGAATCACCAAAGACACTTGATCGCTTCTTAAAGAATTGGAAGTTGGCCAAATCGGTATGGGACTTGTTTCTAAATTGGTGGGGAAGCAGCGTTGGCACGATAAAATCGGCAGCAGAGATATTTCTTCTTCATGGCAAAGGTTCCTTCTTTCCTTGGCCATCTCAAATTTGGCAGACATCTATTTGGGCTACTCTACCCTATTTTGGAATCACCGCAATAACATTATTTATAGGGAAAAAAATCTCTATCCATCGAAATACTTTTTGCAGGATTTCATGCGTGAATCTTGTAATGGATCTCAAGAAGAATCTGAAAGTTATTTGTGAACACTATGGATCATAAATTCAAATTTCCTTACTCTAAACTCATAATACTTATTTTGGCTTAAAGATTGTAGGTTATTCACAAGAATATTTGTTTTTATATTAGGTGTTTATGCGTTCTACGGGTACTTTATTTCGTTTTAATTTGTTTTGGTTGTTTTTTTTTCTTTCAAGTCGGTTATATAGCTTGTCTTTTGTTGTACTTTTTATTTTGTTTCTTTTAACTTTATTCTGTTGTTGATAACTCCAAAATTATACATATTTTACTCGTGCTAATTTCCCACTTTTGTATTTAATTTGAGAGTAATTGTGATACAGTTTGGCTTAAAAAGGTTTAAATCCTAATTTTGCAGGTTTTGGAGGTGCTTGTGCGTAAAAGTATAAAAAGAGGGTAAAAAGCGTCAAAAAGGAGACTTTTGTGAAGACTTTGGAAAATATGGATTTTTCTTGGCTCCTAATACTGCTTTCTTGCTCCCTAAGTCGGATGACTTGCTCCTAAAACAAGACCTTCAGCAGATAAGGGAAGAGAATGTTCTGGAAAATCGAGTGGAAAATCTGGAAGCAGTATTTGCCACCTTCGCGCCGCGAAGGATGTGCTTGCGCCGCGAAGGATGTGCTCGCGCCGCGAAGAAAGTAACTTTTTCTCTTGGAAGCTTCTGGAAGATTTAGGATTAGGGCGTCGCATGTTTAGCTCCGCGAAGGTGCCGTTTTGCGCCGCGAAGAAAGCCTACCGAGACTCTTATAAATACAGCCTTTGCCATTCAGTTTCAGATCATCTTAGAATCCAACTTTTCAGTATTTTCTCTCAATTCAGTAGTTAGGTTAGTTTCATGGGAGCCACTTAGGGTTTCCAACCTGATGCGGTAATTATCGTATATAAAAAGCGTAACAAGTTTTAACCTCTAATGCCTAGCCACCGTCTTACCACATATACAGGAAAGTGTACCTGATCGTGAGTAATATAGTGTAGGAAAGTCCATGTATCGTATCTACCACTGGGAATGGTCAAGTTATCGTAGACTAAAGCCTAAATTGGTTTAATTAATCTAAAAGGGGGGTTTTGTATGAAAAAGGTTTTGAATACTGAAAAAGACAATTAACTAAGTAAAAACTAAGAAAGCGGTTAAAATAATGATTTAAGATTATAATAAGGGAAAAACAGCAGTACTTATCATGATAATACGAATCCCCAATATGGATGACATGAATAAATCGAAGGTTTGGTTGTTTTTGTTGGGAACCGTAGGCACTAACGGTGCGCAGCGGATAACAAAACGATTCCCAAACCCGGACCCATCTTAAACCATAACAGATACAATCAAGTGGGTATGTCGGTTTACCTTTCTGCGATTAAACTTCCGGAAAGCTGGCAGGGGGTACACCGCTACTGACACCACGCGAGAGGTTGCTAGACCACCGTGACTGATCGGAAAAATTCCGATCAATGTGTGAGAGAGAGAGAGAGCCGACGGTTGGGAGAGAGAGAGATCGAGAGATTTTCGTAGGAATTGTTCAACTGATTAGTCAAAGCCCTAACCCTTTATTTATAGGATTAGATAAGGCAGTGATTTAACCTGATTATGATTCCTTTCATAATTATCCTTTCAATTAATTCCTTTAATTAATTAATCCTTTAATTAATTTACTAATTAATTAAAACAAGTAAATAATTATTTAACTAATAATTATTTAATTCTCTCTTCTCATTTATCTCTTTTCACACAAAATTCTCAATTAGGTGTGCAGCGGTGTGACCTACTAGTGTCTTATAACATTGGACACGGTAACCCTGTTACTGTCTCGCACACAATCCTAACAGACTCCCACTTGTGCTAGACATGTAACTACACCTGTTACCATTAGCCTAAGGAGGTCCCTAGCCAGACACTTAGGTTAACCAGGTTATAAGATCTCTTACATCCAGAGATACAATTCACGCTTGAATTTGTACACAGGTTCATTCCTTTTGCACACGATATTTCTAAAGTGATTTAAGACATGGAGTGGAGGATTCATTTCTTAAAATCAAGTATTTCTTGACTCTGATTTCGATTGCCTGCAGTAACGGATATTACTAAATAACCCCTGTTATTCTATCCGAGCGTGGCCACGCGTTTTCTGCCAATCTTAATCGTCAAGGGGCCCGGAAATATCTCTCTTTTGAAAGAGGTGCAAATCCCTTCTTGACTACTTGCATTTGGATCCACGGCTTCCGCTGCATCTAGTCACGTCCCGTATGACCACCCAGTTACGGTGCAGCGTTAGTACGTGCTAAGAGTACAGTGGTCCTCGTGTTCCCAAACCAAGTATCTCAGGTCTAAGGACAACCTATCAAGTCAGTGCCCATGACTAAGGCTCCATGAAGCAGACTTGATTACTGGTCACTTCCAATACCCAAACACTCTGATGAGTATCTACAAATACTTTGTCACATCACTTGTGCTTTTATTCTTTACTTTGAATAAATCATCAAGTATTTATAATAGCGTAAAACTCCCTATTGAAATTCCCATTTCAATAGGTGGCTACGGAAATTTAGATTTCTTACAAGACTTTGTAGAATCAAGGATACGTTAAATATGCGAAAAATAGTTAATTTAGAACAATCATGAAATTAAAACCTCCATTTATTTCCAACACACTGTGAAATAAAACTTTACATGATTACATTGTTTCTAAATTAGACTATAGTAATAATTAATAAACTAAGTACTAGCTACTGGCTTCCAGGTACTGCATCCCAATGGAATTCGCATGTGCCTCATGCTTTGCCCTTGCTAGTGGTTTTGTCAGCGGATCTGCGACATTGTCTTCTGTTGGAATCTTGCATATTCTCACATCTCCTCTTCCAATGATCTCTCGGATGAGGTGATACTTTCTGAGCACGTGTCTCGACTTGTGATGCTCTCTAGGTTCCTTTGCTTGCGCCACGGCTCCTGAGTTATCACAGAATATATCTATCGATCTCGAGATACTGGCTACCACTCTGAGATCCGATAGAAAATTCCTTAGCCAGACAGCTTCCTTTGCCGCATCACATGCTGCAATGTACTCTGCCTCTGTAGTTGAGTCTGCAATCGTGTCCTGCTTCGAGCTCTTCCACGAGATCGCACCTCCGTTTAGGGTAAAGACATACCCTGACTGTGACCTGAAGTCATCTCTGTCGGTCTGGAAACTAGCGTCAGAGTACCCGGTGACACTAATTTCATCCTCAGTACCCCCAAAGACCAAGAACATTTCTTTCGTTCTTCTCAGATATTTGAGAATGTTCTTGACAGCCACCCAATGGGGCTCACCTGGATTTTGTTGGTACCTGCTCGTAACACTTACTGAGTAAGCAACATTGGGCCTAGTACATAGCATGGCATACATGATCGATCCAATTGCAGAAGCATATGGGACCGATTTCATCCTGTCCTGATCTTCACTAGAAACAGGACACTGTGTTTTACTTAACACTATGCCATGTTGCATTGGAATGAATCCTTTCTTGGATTCATCCATCCTGAATCTCTTCAGTACTTTGTCAATGTATGTACTCTGACTAAGTCCGATAAGCCACTTAGATCTGTTTCTGTAGATCTTTATACCTAGTATATAAGCGGCTTCTCCAAGGTCTTTCATCTGGAAACATTTACTTAACCATTCCTTAACACTCTGTAAAGTTGGTACGTTGTTTCCTATGAGTAGTATGTCATCTACATACAAGACCAGGAAGGTTACTATGCTCCCACTGAACTTAGTGTAAACACATGGCTCGAACTCACTTTTAGCGAAACCAAACTCTTTGATTCGCTCATCAAAGTGTAAGTTCCAGCTTCGAGATGCTTGCTTTAATCCATAAATAGATTTTAGCAGCTTACACACCTTATCGGGATTCTTAGGATCTTCAAACCCCTCTGGTTGTTCCATATAGACGTCTTCTGTTAACTTTCCATTTAGAAAGGCTGTCTTGACGTCCATTTGCCAAATCTCGTAATTAAAGTACGCTGAGATGGCCATAAGAATCCTAATTGACTTCAGCATTGCCACTGGTGAAAAGGTTTCATCATAGTCAATGCCATGATTTTGCGTGAATCCTTTTGCAACCAGTCTGGCTTTGAAGGTGTGTACGTTCCCATCCATGTCGGTTTTCTTCTTGAAAACCCATTTGCGTCCAACAGCCTTACAGTGTTGTGGCAAATCAGTCAACTCCCAAACTTGGTTGTCGTACATGGATTGCATCTCGGCCTTCATGGCTTCCTGCCATTGTTCAGACTCACTGCCTGACACAGCTTCTCCATAGGATGTTGGTTCATTTAAGTCTCCGCTATCTTGAGAGACCAGGAACCCAAGATACCTATCTGGTTCTTGTCTTATCCTGCTGGATCTGCGAAGGTCCTGTGTTTGCACTTCCTCAATCGGCTCTGATTGAGGTTCAACATTGTTATGTTGAATTTCTGGCTCAACAACTGGTGTAGTGTTTTCTTCGTCTACTATCTGTAGATCTACATCCTTTCTGGTGTTCTCTAAACTGAGAAACTTTTCTTCCAGAAATTTTCCATTTCGAGCAACAAACACTTTGTTCTCTTCAGGGTTGTAGAAATAATATCCCACGGTGGTCTTGGGATATCCAACGAAGAAGCACTTGTCGGATTTGGGTTTGAGTTTTTCTGAGGTAGGCCGTTTGACGTAAACCTCACAACCCCAAATTTTCAGAAAAGATATGTTGGGTTTCTTACCCTTCCATAACTCATATGGAGTCTTTTCCACCGACTTTGTTGGCGCTCTGTTCAGTATGTGTGCTGCTGTTTCGAGCGCGTGTCCCCAGAATGATACTTGCAGCGAAGAATGACACATCATCGTTCGTACCATGTCAAGCAACGTACGATTTCTCCTTTCTGATACACCGTTCATCTGAGGTGTATACGGAGGTGTAAGTTGGGATACAATCCCACACTCCATCAGATGATTGTCAAACTCATCACTGAGATATTCGCCACCACGATCCGACCGTAAGAACTTGATCCTCTTGTCAAGTAGATTCTGCACTTCATTCTGATATTCCTTGAATTTCTCAAAGGTTTCAGATTTATGTCTCATTAAGTAGACATAACCATACCTACTGAAGTCGTCAGTGAAGATAATGAAGTACCGGTATCCTCCTCTTGCTACATGACTGAAAGGTCCACATACATCTGTGTGGATTATTTCGAGCAAGTCAGTAGCCCTTTCATTCTCACTGTTGAAAGGTTGCTTTGTCATTTTACCAGATAAAACAAGATTCGCAATTATCAAAAGGTTTGAAGTCGAAATTTCCAAGAAAACCTCCTTTTAGGAGTAGTTCAACGCGTTTCTTGTTTATATGGCCCAAACGACAATGCCAGAGGTAAGTCTGATCCTCAATATCCTTGGATTTCTTACTTATATGATAGATTTCACTATTGTTGTCTTTAAGATTTACAGTGTATAGACCATCTACGGGTGTTGCTTTAAAATAGAAAATATTATCTTTAAAAACCGAAATCATTTTATAAGAATATTTATAGTAAAAGCCTTGGTCTACCAACAAATCAAAAGACAATACATTCTTAATCATATTTGGAATATAATAACAATTATCCAGTTCCAAAACTAGACCCGAGGGTAAACTAAGACTATAAGATCCCACGGCTTCAGCAATCAACGGAGTGCCTTCGCCCACTCGTAGGTTCGAACGGTCCTTCCTCAGAGTCTTTCTTCTAGTGAATCCCTGTAAATGATTACAAATGTGGTTACCACTGCCTGTATCAATTACCCATGATTCATAAGAAGTGATTAAGCAATCTATCATAAAGATACCTGGAGTATCGGGTAAACCGATATCCATCTGGTCGATGTTCATCGAGTGCTCGCAAATATCCTCGCTGCCGCACTCTGGGCAACTCAGATCTCCCAGCTCATCAATTATATCAGTGTCCATGAGATTTGCAGGTTCGGGTACTGGCTCTAGACTGGCCAGAATATCTTCATGAACTTTATCCACGTCGCTCTTTGGTTCTTTCATGTAGGCACTAGCTGTGTCCTGAACTTCCTTTGTGAGGGAGAACCACATGAGGTACACTAACTCTTCCTGTGTTATCTTGTACCCCAGACGTGATAAACACTTAAAAAGCCTTCTCATGTCAATAAGATGGTTTTTAACTGACTGACCCTTCTGTAGCTTTAGGGAGAGAATCTCTTGCATGATCAATAGCTTTCCCGTGTGTTTGTAGAGACCTAGCTGGTTCTCCACATCTCTCACAACCTCGTGACATGATTTAACTCTTAAATCTCCCATGAACTCGGGTGACATAGAGAAAATCAGAATGGACATTACATCCGATTCATCTGTCAAGTATCTAAAATACTCAGCAAATTCCTCTTCAGGGGCATTGCTTTTAGGTCGTGATACGGGTTTGTTGATCACATAAAGCTTATCCTGGGCACTTAAAACGTTCCTCAAGTGTAACTTCCAAACTGGAAAGTTATGGCCCGTAAGCTTCCACTTGCCCATAATAAGGCGAAGTGACTCTTCAGGTGAATAAAACGGAATACTAATTGGAGACATCTACAGAAGAATACAAATTCCACTTTAGTTTATAATTATATAATTCTAATAAATTATTACCCTTAAAATAAATTTATTAGACTAGAATCCATATTTCACATGTGTCGGGAAGCATGTGATCATGTCAAACCGACTCATGCGATCTATGGTAGGTAAAACTATACCAATCGTATTCCTATCTGAAAATACGATTTCTAGATCGTCGGGACATCGGATATTAATAATCCGTGCATATTTAGTCCCTCTAGTGCATTTTGGCCTGGTACCACCCAGTGAATAAATAATTACCAAAATAGACTGCACCACCCGGGACCTGGACAAACTCTGGCCGGTACCACCCGGAGATAATTTCGCAGAGTTTTATCTCCCTCCAGTTTCGGTTTGAACACGAACGTTCATAGTGTGTGCACTTACAACGCTCTATGTACCTTACACCGGAGGTGCCCCTAAAGTGGGTTGCACTTACTAATCTATGATTTCAACAAGGGTCAAAAATGCCAGTTTTTAAAACCTTTGGATTTAAACACAAACTGTATTTTATCCAATTTAAAACCTTTATATTTAATTTAAAAGACGTAACTACGTAATATAATTAAATATAAACAACCACGCATACTGAATAATTGTAAACAACCACGCAGTTAAAATAACATGTCATAGTCAAGAACCCTTAACTATTGTCGTTTTGTGAGCCAACCCAAAACGACGGTCTAATTCCTAAGGGACAAATCTTCTCGGTGCTCCCACTGGCTCCAAGCTTCATGATCGTCTCCTTGACTCCGTCTTCGGATTTTTATTTATTTACAATTTTAACATTACATACAATCGGGTTGTAAATGGCACGCAGGCCTCCCGTGACCAATAAATAAAAACAAAAACGCAACCATGGGTCGAAGGGCTTGACTATAACAAAAACATAACTAGATTTTACAGAATTTAATTAAACGATTAAATTCAATTAAATCAAATAATTAATTTAGTGATTAGCAAAATTAACTCCTAGGGTTCCGAACCTTATCTGGTTTAGGATAAACCCTTTATCTCATGAAAACTTGTCGTACAAGAAACGTTTCGGTGGTATGAGATCACCGGCGATAATGGTAACCCTAAAGCCACCATCACCACCGTGTTTCATGAACAACACCACCATCGCCGTAACATCGGCTTGGTGGTTCGGTCTACGCCGGTTGTTCGGCCACGATCACCATCCGCGGCTTGGCCGTAAGGCAGCCCGGTGGTTAGATCGATTGCCACCGCCACCACAAACGGTGGTGCGGTGGTTGGTTGTCACCATATCACCGTCATCATCATGATTCCACCGGCGACATCGGCAGCTATCTGCCACCATCATCACGGTGGTTCACGGTGAATATTGCGCCACCACCACCATCGCTTCCGGTCCGATTGTTATCGCCATCACCGGCGACGATTTTGACGGAATCGACCATCGCCATCGCCGCTAGTTTGGAACACGACAGCAGCCGTGGCTCGCGCCACCACCACCGTCGCTTCCGGTCCGATTGTTATCGCCATCACCGGCGACGATTTTGACGGAATCGACCATCGCCATCGCCGCTAGTTTGGAACACGACAGCAGCCGTGGCTCGCGCCACCACCACCGTCGCTTCCGGCGACAACAAACAACCACGCCGCCACCATCACGACAACAGTAGCTTTCCGCCACCACTGTCGCCGTGATGTGCGGTTCGATTAAGCCACACGGCCATCATCACCGCCGATAAATCGGCCTGGTGGTTTGGTCCTGGTGGTTGCAGCGATCACCACCACCACATACGGTGGTTTGGTGATTTCAATTTCGCCGCCGTTCCAACCAACCGCCACCGCCTCCTCAATCGGAGGTGCGGTGGTGTTCATTGTCCACAGCCGCAACCACTAACTGTGGTGCGGTCTTGTGGTCGCGTTATGGAAAAGCCGCCGGCCACCACAAACGGTGGTTACGCCGGTGGCTGCGGTGACTCGGTGGTTGTGGTGATTTGATCGGCTAACTGCCGCCATCTCACCACCAGTTTCCGATTTTATTAGGTTTTTTAAGAAAAATTCAATTTTTAATAATTCATAAACATATATAAAAATCAAATTTTAAACCTAATCGTTTGACAATTAAACCTGATCCGTAGGTTTAAGAAGTGGCTCTGATACCACTGTTGGGAACCGTAGGCACTAACGGTGCGCAGCGGATAACAAAACGATTCCCAAACCCGGACCCATCTTAAACCATAACAGATACAATCAAGTGGGTATGTCGGTTTACCTTTCTGCGATTAAACTTCCGGAAAGCTGGCAGGGGGTACACCGCTACTGACACCACGCGAGAGGTTGCTAGACCACCGTGACTGATCGGAAAAATTCCGATCAATGTGTGAGAGAGAGAGAGAGAGCCGACGGTTGGGAGAGAGAGAGAGATCGAGAGATTTTCGTAGGAATTGTTCAACTGATTAGTCAAAGCCCTAACCCTTTATTTATAGGATTAGATAAGGCAGTGATTTAACCTGATTATGATTCCTTTCATAATTATCCTTTCAATTAATTCCTTTAATTAATTAATCCTTTAATTAATTTACTAATTAATTAAAACAAGTAAATAATTATTTAACTAATAATTATTTAATTCTCTCTTCTCATTTATCTCTTTTCACACAAAATTCTCAATTAGGTGTGCAGCGGTGTGACCTACTAGTGTCTTATAACATTGGACACGGTAACCCTGTTACTGTCTCGCACACAATCCTAACAGTTTTGACTATTGTAGGAATTTAATTCTGGGACACCCTAACATGTGCAATTTATGGCTATGAACCGGTAAACCCAATATGGTCCTCCTAATTCCAATCCTAAATCGTTTGGTCCACAATTCAGAATCGGTAAACCCTTCCCAATCAGTATTGCAATGGCTCTTTTACTATCGGTCACTTATTGGTCAAAGTAACCCCTTAACATAACTCTATGGTCCAAGTCAGGCTAAGGTAGGTTGATTATCCTTTCGGAGTCTATCTGTTTTTGGTCTAACAAATACACCCAACCAAGTGAATTCAAATCGCCACAACAACAATAATCAAGAAAGAACCATAAACGACATTCAATTAATCAAAAACAAACCAATAAACATTAATTGCAAAATATCATCCACAAAGGTTCATCTATCATGACAAGCACTACTAATAGACTACTCACTCATATTGAAAACAAAAACATAAACAAAAGTGGACATCGACATGATACCGACAGTACAACGATAGATGATCGGAGATCGACTTCCGCAGCGTATCGGCACCTTTCGTACTCTCACTCTCGTTCCTCTGTATTCCCCTCGTGTATCGCACTTCAAAACTTCTGTTCAGAACTGAAGGAGGAGGCTGATATTTAAAGAAAAACGACCAGGCACCATCTGGCGATCGCCAGACTGCCATCTTGGCGACGCCAAACACTTATTTTAACCCTACTCTGCACTTCAGTCGAACTTGGCGGCGCCAGATATGGGACTTCGCGATCGCCAAGTGTCTTCTGTGTTGACTTTGTGCATTTTTCACGTTTTCTCGTCTTTTTCCGTACTTTTCCGTTCCACGGCCTCCAAATCCTTCACAATCAATAAAAAGCTCATTTAGTGCATGAAATGATCATAAACGGGTGAGAAATGTGGTAAAGTCATACGATTACGCGCAACCAAAACATGTATAATTTTGGTGTTATCACAACCCAAGAAGCCGGGGGCTCGATGTAACAACTACGGAGGAGATGATTCGAGGGGATACTTCAGCAAATCTGCCGGTCTATAGTTGGTTTGTTTTTGTATTTCTTATTAGTATGTCTATGTACTAGTACCCTTTGTGTTTTTCATTATGGATTGATTACTTGGTTATTTATTTTATTAATAGATTTATGATTTGTTGAATGTTTGTCTTTGATTCTGAAGTTAATGCTTAAATTGTGGCTATCTGAACTTGTTGGTTGGGTGTATCTATTTTTCTGACAATAAGATAGGTAGACTTCGTCAGGTTAATCAACCTCCCTTACCTTTCACTCTGGTGACGCGGAGAGACGTGGTAAGTGGTTTACGTGGACCAAGAGTAGGCTAAACAGTAGGGTCCCACGACTTAGCATTGATTAGGGTAACTTTTAGTCATGGTTCTAAATAACTCGTTATGGCTTCGTTATGGCGCGTTATGGCACCAAGGCTTGGGGTCGCTGCCACGTTAACCCCCATGGCTCCACTCTAAGGCTTGGCTTGCTTGTAACGCGTTATGGCACGTTACGCCGCGTTATTTTGTAAGCTTTGCGGTTATTTTTATATATAACTTACGGGATAAACGGTAACTATGTATGAGACTTAAAACTTAAATAAACATTAAAACTAAAACCTTAAATAGGTGAATACTTAATCTCATTCCCGTACATGGAGAGTTGAACATGAATTCTTTGAAAAGTGAAGAAAGTAATGAGTATGGATTCAAGAGATTTAATCCCGATTTTGCACCTATCATATCATTTTTATAAGCTTAATATACTTTGTATCAATGGTTATTCTTTCTTTTTTAGTTTTATTACTTGTAATAAATTTAATTTGTGCTATCGTATTATTCAAAACACCGATATTTACAACTACAAGTGTACGTGTATCCCGCCTTAGGGCACGCCATGAAAAACGCCATGGCCTCGTCATAACTCGTAAGGCTTGAGGCTTGACCTCGCCGTTACGCCACGCCTCACGTCATTTAGAACCTTGCTTTTAGTAGACTGCTTGACAACCAGTCCCTGTAATTGGGCCGGGAGACAAACCTGGTTGATAGTCTTAGATAATCATGTTTGGGTGCTATATGCTTAAATTCTGACAACAATCATTAATTTATGATTTATGAAAAGTAAACCATAATGAATATCGTTATCTCTTGTGTATGTGTTTATCAGCTTTCCTACTTCTTGGCTAGGTTTAGTTAAGTTATTGTTTTCCTCTTTTCTTTATTCATAATACTTTTCCAAAAGCAACACCCCCTTTTTCTACGTTAACTGATTAAAATTTTGGTAGACTCCTAGCTTAACTGTTCCCTGTGGTAAGAACAATACCCGGACTTTCCTAAACTATATTGCTTTCGATCAGGTACGCTTGTCTGTGAGTATGGTGATTGGTTAGGTTAATTTGTGGTTAAACTTGGTTTTGTTTTTATATACGTATTTTACACCATCAGTTGTGTAACATCCCGCCTTACCTCGACAACAATATTGTCCGCTTTGCTCCTGAATTTAACCAACGTGTAGCGCATGGATTTGTTTTTGGCGACCTAGTGAGGACTTCCCAGGAGGTCACCCATCCTGGTACTACTCCCACCCTAGCATGCTTAACTACAGCGTTCCAAGAACCTGTCGTGCATTAGGCCTCAAAACGCGTTGTTGTTAGGATAGCCAATATATTACTTATAATACACAGCATCATTCATGTACACGACCGATATGGGATATGCATAAGGTGTTACAAATACCCCCCCCCCCCCGGGACTCATCGTCCTCGATGAGGTTTATCCCATATCTCGAACGGTACAGGAGTTGCTCTGATACCATCTGTAACATCCGTCTTACCTCGACAACAATATTGCATGCTTTGCCCCTGGATTTAATTAACGTGTAGCGCACGTAATTGTTTTTGGCGACCTGGTGAGGACTTCCCAGGAGGCCACCCATCCGAGTACTACTCCCACCCTAGCATGCTTAACTGCAGCGTTCCAATAACCTGCCGTGTATTAGGCCCCAAAAGGCGTTGTTGTTAGGAAGGACAAGATATTACTTATAACGCCCAACATCACTCATGTCTACGGCCGATATGGGATATGCCTATGGGTGTAATCGAGCCGAGACAACTCGAGATCGACTCGGGAAAAACTTGAAATCGACTCGAAGTTAATCGAGTCGAGCTCGAGCTACTCGAGTATTGAATTACTCGGATTGATAGGCTCGTGAGCCTAATCGAGCTCAAGTTTATAAGCTTGTAGTTTTTACCCATCATCTTTATAACTATTAAATTTTTAAGTATACTATAAAAATAACTCATTAAACCTTAAAACTCAAGAAAAAAATGTTACAACTTGTAGTAATTGCACATTGTGTTGTAAACCGACTGAATCGTAGACATTTTTTTGTTTTACATCGTTTAAATCGTTGTAATTGCATCGTTAAATCGTAAAAAAATATTCTAGCACTTAACCGAGTCGAGTCGAGCTCGAAAGTGTCGAGTACCTTATCAGTTGAGCTCGAGTTTCAAATTTTAAGCTCGATCGAGCTCATGTCAAGTTTCGAGCTCGAGTAGTAGTGTCGAGTTCGAGTTCGGGCTTGGTGATACTCGACTCGACTCGATTACACCCCTAGATATGCCTAAGGTGTTACATGTTAGTCTTTTAAAAAAAATTATGCCAAAAAATAAAATAAGCTATGCTCGTTTATGATGCTAATATGATTCTAGAAGCAATAAAACACATAGCATGCATGGCTCCATAGATTAAATCCATGTGCATGAACATATGGTATATATTAAACAAATATTTCTCCAATTCTCACCAAAGAAACATGATAAAAATTATAACGTATCCATCCTATTTTTAAATTCTTATGAAAGTTCACATGATTTCAAGATGGACATTTTAAATCCTCTAATCTATGCAGAAAGCGTCAATGTGTTTAATTAGTATTCTATCTTTTGTAAATGATGTAAGCATGATAACCAACCATCTTTATATTGGAAAAGAAAAAAAATGCATAATTAAATAAAATATTCTTTTTTGGGTTTTACTCTCTAACCTTCATCCTCTAAAAATTGGATCTCCAAAATTTACACAATAGTTATATTTTTAACTAAATTGTCTTATATATAAAATGAAAATAAAATTATTTATTTATATTTACTTAACACAATGAGAAGGGTATTAAGGAGATTTTCATAGTAATAAATTTTGTGTAAAATATATTGTTTATTTGTAAGGTAAATGTTTTAGCAAATTATATCACAAAGGTGGAAACTAAAAACTAATAATTAAAAGAACTAAATTATTTATAAAAAACTATATTTTATTATTTAAATAGATATATAAATATATAAAATATATCTATATATTAATGGATGTTTTTTTCTAAATTATATATTATATACAATAAATAAAATGCAAACAAATTATCCACCTTTTGTTAGAACAAAACTTTAGACTTATAGAAAAGTTGGATCGGTGATATTGCAAAGATCAAAAACTATTTTATTGTAAACATTAAGGCAAAGACAAGAGATAGGCATATACCGATCTTTTTATTGTATTCTTGTTTTAAGATATGCACATAATCAAGTATATAAAAAATAATTTATAATTTCTGACAAGTAGGTTTACTCACAACAAATATGTATTTTCTTTTGTGTTAGAGGGTACATTCGTACATGTCTCTTAACTATAACTTGATTTAGTAAAAGTATTTTAACTATCAATAATTGTCTAAGATTTAGGGAAAGTATAAAAAATATAGGCCGAAATAAATTTATTGATTTAAGTAATGGTTATCAAAAAGATATTAAAAGATGCTATCCAACTTCACATTTAGTGTAACTTATCTTAATTTCAATAAAAAAATTATGTTGAAGTTTTTCAAGCTTGAGTCCTAATTTAAAAGTAACTAAAAGAAACAGGGGCGGAACCAGCCTTGTCCCACGGTTGTCACTGGCCCACCCTCTAATTTAAAAAAAATATATTTTTACCTTAAACCCATCTAACATCTTATTAGCTTTTAGATATAGGCACACTCTTTCCATCCAAAAATAAACACAATCCAGATGAGTAGCATCCAAAATTTAAAACCCAACCCAAAATTCTCTTGCTTCCTGGTTCTAGCACGACAGAGTGTGAGAGCCGAGTACGAGTCCCGCCTAAGATTTTGCTTTATTATAGAGGACCACCCTTTATATAATTCCTGGCCCCGCCCCTGAAAAGAAAGAGAGTTTTTGTCTAATTTATATGTTTATTGACTTATTTATTTGAAAATTTTCAAACTTGATTTATGCCATAAGTATTTATTTATACCATACAAGTTCATACATCAGTAATAACTTGTATTCTTTTCTTCTCGTCAACACTCTCACCTTCTTTCGTCACACCCTCCACCGCAATCATCGGCTCCCCTCCCTCTCCTTTTTCGATTTGTTAACATAAAAACTTTATATTTTTATGGTTTAATTAGCAAACAATATAAACCAGAAATCTTTGATAATATTAGTTATAGTAAAAATACATAATAGGTGATAATGATGATTAAAGGTTAAATTTACCCACACTTTAACCTACATCATCATATTTGGGGTAAGGCATTCCTTTTACCAATGTCAAAAAGCATCATTCTTCTTTTTCTTTTTGTCTATATTTAACATGAAAAGGTTAAAGAAGGTGTTGCTTGTTTATTGGGAAATTTGGGTTCTTGAGTTTAATTAGGCATGTTACTAGAAATATCGTCAATCTCGATAACTTAAAAAAAATCTAATAGTTTGTTTGGGTTCCATGGAAATTCAATAAATATTAGTTTTTACTTTTTCTTTTGAACGGCATTTGGTGCAACGGAGTATCATCATGCCACCATGGCACCAAGTCACGATGACTCGAGTCCGAAACCTCTCCAAGGAGAATAACCACCCCCAGCCTAGCCATCCAGATTTCATTTAAAGGGCTTCAAGGCATCAGCTGGGATTCGAACCCGACATCCATTCAGGGATGAAGACGAATTTATTTGCTATAACTCATGCATCAGACCAACTGAGCTAGCCATCATTTGCAATATTAATTTTTGCTTTCAAGTATTATTTGTAACTTATTTAATTGTAGAAAGTCAGCATATATTTTCTGTTAAAATTATGTCTGAGAAGCAAATGGTGATGGAAGTTTATGTAAGTTCATCAAACTTGAATGAAATTGTTGTAACGTTTCTTCTAAAAAGAAACCTATGTCCATTATGATTTCATGTGTTGGTGTGGTTAAAATAATGCATGAAAGCCTGAGCCTATTATAGATTCTGTTAGGGTCAAAATATAATTGTATTCAAGTTGTTGAGTATTTTGTATCTTGTGTAAAGTTGAGGGGTGCATTGTGTAAATACCCTTGGGGTATAAAGGCTTTTAGGAGAGTTAGATTTAGAGGATTCGTAATTGTCATATCAAGTATTTGTTAGAGAGAGAAAGTGATGAGTGTGTATTGAGTTCATCTTGTATTCCATAGTTAATGAAAGTGAGATTTGTGATTGATTGAAGCTTCATAGTCATGGTGGATTGATATTCAGATTTAACAATTGGTATCAGAGCAGGATATCAGTGAAAAATGATGAAGATTTGAAGGTAATTTTTGGATTTTTGAAGTTTGGAGCAAAAATGGTGAGATTTGGATTTGGAGCTTGAAGATCTTGAAGATTTGAAGTTTTGGATGTAGATTGATGATATTTTGTTGTTAGATTTGAGTTTTTGCTGTTTAATTGTGAAGATTTGATGATTTTTGAGCCTAGATTGAAGGATTTTCGAGGTTTTGTTCGAAGTTCATCAATGGAGGTCCTTCAATGGAGGTTTTCAAGAGTTGTTCTTATGTCTCGAGTCTAGATCTGAACATTTCGAGCCTTATTTTGCTATTTCGAGTCATGTTTTTGAGTTTTTCGAGCAAGTTTTGAGTTTTTCGAGTCAGTGTTTGAAGTTTTCGAGCAGGTTTTGAGTATTTCGAGTCAATTTTTGAATTTTCGAGCCACTTTTTCCATGTCTCGAGCATAATAAGTACAAAAGGCTGATGTCTCGAGCATAATAAGTACAAAATGCTGATGTCTCGAGCATAAAAAGACAAAAGTAGTTTTGTCTCGAGCATAATTTTACAATATTCGAGCCATTTTATTGATATCTCGAGCCATTTTGTTCATATCTCGAGCCATTTTGTTCATATCTCGAGCCAGTTTGTTCATATTTCGAGCCATATTAGCCATGTCTCGAGTCAATACACTAGAAATCAGCTCGGTCAGCACTCGAAGTGTGGGTCAGACGTTCGGTCAGAGCATCTAGGGTTCAGTCAGAGGCAAGCAGAGCTCGGTCAGAGCTCGAGTTGCTGGTCAGAGCTCGGTCAGAGAGTAATACATTGGTCAGATTTCGAGCAGAGGTTCGGTCAGAGCCTTCAAGTGCTGCTGACCGAAAATCTGAGGTGTCACTTCCTTCAATCAGTGCTGACGTGTTGCATTATGAGTGGTCCACGTGGTTTTTCGAGTTGAGGTGGCGAAATTCTATTGGTCCACGTGTTTTTATGAGAAGCTGAAGTGAGTTTAGGGCTGAGTTGGCATCTTTTAATTGGTCCAAATTCTATTTTTTGTTATTTTTTGAGTGTTTTTCACATGTCTCGAGCCATATTTTTTTGAGTGAATTTTGACTTTTATATTTCGAGAATTTTTTTTAGTATTTGAACATCTCGAGTCATTTTATTGTTTTTTTGTGTGAAGTTTTATTTTGGTTTTCTTGTTTTTCATTTTAATTTTTGTTAAGTCTCGAGTTCTTGTGATTTTTTAGAGCAAAATTTGTTTTTGTCTCGAGTCTTAATTAGAGTTCTACACTTCCTGATTTTTCTGATTGTCCGAATTTACAATTTTTGGATTTTCTGAATATATTCTGTATAACTGACTTTCAGTTGTTTTAGTGTTTCAGAGTTTTTGACATTGCTTCAGGTTTTTTCAAGGAAAATCGTTCGGTGAATTTTTCAACAATTTCAGATTTCAATATCTACTGATCAAAAGATCCATTCAGTTCATCATGACGACTAGAGAAGCCTTAGCAATTGGTTCCGATACCACGTCACCTGTTCTATTCAGAGGAGATTATAACATGTGGCGAGATAGATTTTTGGATTTTATAGACAGACAAGATTTGGGAGAATACATTCGTTTATCCTTGAAAGAAGGTCCGAAAGTTTTTACTGAGGAAAAGCCTGCACAACCTGATTCTGATCCTCCAATTGCTGCTCATACGGTTCTCAAGAAGTTTGAGGATATGACTGTTGAAGAGAAAAATAGACATAAAGCAGATAAGTTGGCCAAATCATTCATGTTATTGGGTCTTCCGAATGATATATACTTTACGATTGACAGTCACAACTCCACTAGCAAGGAAATGTGGGATCAAATTGAGAAGCAGATGCTTGGTACGAGTGTCGGGACACAGATGAAGGTTACGAATATCATCAAACGATACGAGCAGTTTAAAGCGAGAGAAGATGAAAAGTTGGATGATACATATGAAAGATTTTGCAATTTGTTGAACGAGTTGAGGAAGAACGGAATCACTAAGACAAAGATTGAGAACAACGTCAAGTTTCTAACTAATCTTCAGCCTGTTTGGAAGCTTTATTCCAATTTTGTCTTTCAAAACAAGTCCTTAGCAGATATTGATATTCATGTTGTATATGAGATCTTGAAACAAAGTCAAGATGATGTTCAAGATGCTTTGGATGCAAAGATGAAATCTGAGAAAGAGAAGACAGATACCTTAGCTTTGATGGCGGATAAAAGAATGAAACATGTAGTTCACAGGTCAAGAGAAAGGAGTGATTCTTCTGATGCTCCGGAAGTAAGCAGTGATTCGGATGTTGATGTTGCCGAATTTAAACAAGCTATGGCAATGATGACGAAAGTTTTTCAAAAGAGATTCTATAAGAAACCGTCTTCCAATAAGCAACGATATTCATCTACCTCTCGGAAGTCTGAGTACAGAGGTAGACTTGAAGACAAGAGGAGTGATAAGAAGACTGATTCAGCAAGATATTCTGAGAAAGGCAAATATGAGGAGAAAAAGAAGTTTGGAGAGAAACGAATCGAAGAGCAGGATGAGAAAAAGTCTGATGAAGTTCAAAAGTGCTTTAAATGTGGAAAGCCAGGTCATTTTACGAGAGATTGTCCGAATGGTGGAGTTAAATATTATTCGTACTACAGTCATAAAGCTTCTTTGGCAAAGAAGAAGGAATCTGGAAAAGCTTTACTTGCTGAAGAAGATCATTGGTTAAACGCCACTGACGATGAATCTGATGATGCGGTTTGCATGATGGTAAAAGCATTTATGTCCAAGATGATTCCTAAGAGTGGCCGAAAGACTGATTTTTCTTTGAGACGTTGTAATCCTCATGACTCGGATGATTCTCTTGCTGATTCTCTCGATGATTGGTTTGTTGATTCTTCCGATGATTCAGTGGGAATAATGGATGATTCAGTTAGTTCAGATGATGAAGCGATAGAGGTTATTAATGTGTCTGATGGTTCTGAGACACATGAGGTTATAGAGGTGTTAGATTCTTCTGAAGATAATGATACTGAGGATGTGGTGATCGGTTCAGATTCAGAGGATGAAGATTCTTCAGATGAAGATCAATTTTGCTTGATGGCAAATCCAGACGATCATTCTTCTGAGGACGAATCTGAGATACTTCTTAATCCTTATGTCGAGTTTGAATCTTACATCAAGTCTTTAAACGAAAACATGGCAAATCTTAAGAAGAAGTTAAAGGATCAGATATTGCTCACAGATAAATGGGAAGCTAGTTCTAAACAGAATGATCCCTTAATTGTTGAGCTTTCAGAAAAAAAATGCTCAGAATGAACATCTTGTGCAATATCTGATGAAAGAAAATGAAAAGTTTTTGGAACAATCTGTTATTTTGATAATAAGAAAAAAGCTAAATTGTCTGAAATTTCAGATAAACTTTCTATTCAGGAAAAGGAGTATAATGACATTCAAAAGAAATTTTCTGCACTTTCTGAAGAAAAAGAAGTTTTACTCGGGCATATTAAAAAGGTTGAAACCATGCTTTTAAAACGAGGACAGACTGATCAAACAATTTTTCTAAATAAACCAAAAGAGTTCAAAGCTTATAATGTTAGAGAAGGTTTGGAATTTGAAAATCCTCATTACTTGAAACGTGCAATCAGATTTGTTCCTACACTTTATGATACTATCTATTTTAATCTGGACAAGAAGTATAGAATGCGTTTTACAAGATCATCTGAGGAAGTTGAAGCTGAACATGATAAACGTAGAAAGCAAAAAGATAATGTTCAAATTCCTTTCAACTACGAACGTCTGAATGACAGTTATAGTAGACGGGAAATTTCATTATCTGATGATTATATCAGAAGTTATTCAGAAGAGGAACTTAAACAGCTCAAATCTGATGATTCTCCGGTTGATAACAGTAAATTTTACGAATTTCGATATTATAAGACTCTTAAAGATCTTGATGATGAAAGAAGAATGAATTCTTCTGAAAAAGATCAAATGCTTTGTAAAATTTCTGCTCTTCAAAAACAAGTTTTCAAATTAAAAGGAGAATTGCAGAAATTTTCAAGTTCAAGTTCCTCTGTACATAAGAATTCAAATACTTCTGACACTTCATTTGTTTGTGCTTCACCTACTTCAGAAGATAGTGTAAAATCTGAGAATGCACTTCAACTTTCTACCATTGTGAATTATATATGTTGCGTGTGTTCAGCTAAAAAGTTTGTTGAGTCTGAAGCTGTTTCTAAAGTAAAGTCACTTGAGTTAAGAAATGCTCAGCTTTCAACTCAAATTTCAGATTTTGAGCAACTTATCATTCTTGAAAGAAACAATTTTGAGAAAGAAAGAACAGTTTTTGAAGAAAACATTCTTGATCTTTCCTCCAAGATTTCTGATTTAGCCATTAAGATGGATTTCGAGAGACAACAATTTCAATCGGTGAGTAAATCTTCTGAAGAGAAATCTTTAGAACTTCGAAAACAGATTGTTGCCTTGCAAACTCAGATATCTGATGAAAGGAATCAATTCAAAAGGAAAGAACAAGTCTTGAAAAGTGAAAAGAAAGCTTTAGAACAAATGTTTGTTGCACATAAGAAAGAACCTGTTGTGGAAACAGATTTTGAAAAACAGAAGGAGTTCTTTAAATGTGAGATAAAAAGACTTACACATCAGTTAGCTGAATTCTCAACAAAAACAATGACTTCTATGGTGAATGACAATAAAAAGTTTGCTTCGTCTAGTCTTTCTCAATCTGAAAAAGAACAAGCAAAGCATGTTTCAAATATTAAACTGAAATTGCATGAAGGTCAATCTTCTTCATCTATTTCAAAGCGCACACAAAGGAATTTTTCTGAGGATACTAATATTTCAAAAGATAAATTCGTTCAGTATCCACGGAATTCAAGACAGAAAGTGAATGTTCAACAAAAGAATGGTTATTATTCTTCTTTTACTAATTCAAGTGCGTCTGATTTTTCAGATAATTTTCAAAGAAGACAAGTAAAACAAGTTTGGAGGAAGAAGGAGTTCACAAATTCATGTAGCCCTACATCTAGTATTAGTAATACCAAAGTTCGTCATGATGTACGAAACAATGTTGCTTTTTCATACAATAATCGTGTATCTTTTCCACGAAATTTTTCAATAAAGCAATCTGTTGATATGCGTCGTGATAAATTTTGGTCACATTGTGGCTTGCATGATTTTGTAAACACTAGTGCGTTTCATGATTATAATCCTTATCTTTATAAGAAAAGACCTTGGATTTCAATTGCACATAAATCTTCTAACCCCTTAGGACCCAAATTGAGTTGGGTACCTAAAGTGAACTAGTTGATTTTGCAGAATCGTCATGTGTGGTATCTCGATTCTGGTTGTTCGAAACACATGACTGGGCGTAAGGAGATTTTGCATAATTTCAAACCAAAGTTTTGTGGTTCAGTTCAGTTTGGTAATGAACAGTATGCTCCGATTCTAGGTTACGGGGATGTGATTCAAGACAAAATCACGATTAAGAAAGTATCGTTGGTTGAGGGATTAGGACATAATTTGTTTAGCATTGGTCAGTTTTGCGATAAAGATCTCGAAGTAGGTTTCAAGAAGAGGCGATGTGTAGTTAAGACTGAGTCTGGAAAGGAGTTACTTGTTGGTACTAGAAGGCGTAATCTGTATAAGATTGACTTGAGAGATGTCAAAGCTAAGAATACTCTTTGTTTGTTATCAAAAGCTTCTAATCAACAAAGTATTTTGTGGCATAGGAGACTGTCACATCTGAATTTCAAAGGTTTGAATAAGTTGGTGATTGGAAACTTAGCTATTGGTATTCCTGGTTTGAGATTTCAACAACAGCATCTTTGTTCCGCTTGTCAGTTAGGGAAGATGAAACGAGTTTCGCACAAGTCAAAGCTTGAGCATGGAACGGAAAAGCCGTTACAATTGATACACATGGATTTGTGTGGCCCGATGCGCGTTCAGAGTATTAATGGTAAGAAGTATGTTCTTGTTATGGTTGATGATTACTCAAGATATACATGGGTAAAATTCTTACGATCTAAGGATGAAGCACCTGAGATTATCATTTCTGTTCTGAAAGAGGTTCAAGTGAATTTACAGTCACAAGTTCAGAAAATTCGTTCTGATCATGGAACTGAATTTAAGAACAAAGTCCTTGGTGGTTACTTAGAGTCGGTTGGTATCAAACATACTTTCGCCGCAGTTCGTACACCATAACAAAATGGTGTTGTTGAACGTCGAAACAGAACTTTGGTAGAAGCAGCTAGAACGATGCTTGCGTATTCAAAGTTACCAATGTTTTTGTGGGCTGAAGCGGTTGATACGGCATGTTATACTCAGAATCGTTCAATTGTGAACAACAGGTTTGGTAAAACACCATATGAGCTTATTAATAACCAAGTACCTAACATAGGGCATTTTAGAGTATTTGGTTGCAGGTGTTTCGTGATGAATGATAGAGAGGATAGACACAAGCTTCAGGCAAAATCAGATGAAGCTAGAACTCGATTGCATATCGTGTGTATAACAAACGAACAAAGATGGTGATGGAAAGTACGAATGTTAAGTTTGATCCATATGCTGAAATGGCTTCTGAACATGACAGTTCAGAACCCGGTCTAACTGGTGTTTTAGCGGTTAACTTGGTTAATCCAGATCATGTTACTCAAACAAAGCAAAAGGATGGAGCTTCAACGTCTACAAACAATATTTCTGACTTGGATTTATTGTTTGAGAATTTTTATAATGAATATTTTGGTTCATCATCGTCCGATTCAACAACTAATAACTATTCGTCTTCTATTCACAGGGATACAACAGTGAATGTTCAGGAACCAGTTTCAATTTCTGGTCCGTCGATTTCCACTATCTCGGAAGATACATCAAGTGTAGAAAGTCCTCAAGTTCAGACTTCGATTATTCCGATTCCCGAGAATCAAGAGATTACTCAAGTTCAATCCCCGATTTTTGATAGTTCCCAAATTCAAGAGGCAGATATTGGTTCAAGTGAAGATATATCAGATCCGATTCCAATTCGAATGGAATCCACATTTGATGATTATTCTGACGATATACAAATTGTTCCTTCATTTGAATCTTTGCAGGATGTTCCTATAAGTTCATATACTGATTCTGGTTATGATCTTCAATTGTACAGGCCTCTCCCTCATACAACTAAGTGGACAAGAGATGTTAGACCTCTTTGTTGGGAAGAGTCAGAAAGTCTATCTTTACTGCTTTCGTAGTTTAATTTCTTTGATTGTAAATAGTTAACTTTTGTAGTGCCCTTGTTTAGAGGTTTGGAACCTCGGGGGCCTTTTGTGACAATCTTTCATTTTGCCTCTTACCTATATAAGGAAAGAGATGGTTTAGGGTTTTGATATGAATACATAATCCTTGGTTTTTTACCATATATTGCAATATCAAGAATATCACCATTGATGCTTATTTTCAAGCTTTGTGTTCATCTTCTTTATTGATTTCTATCCATCTTCTCCTCATTTCTTGTTTATTTGGGACAACATTTGGTATCAGAGCTGATCCTTGTTGATTCCTTGGCTAGGTTTCTTGTTCTAAAAAGGTTTTTCAAGGTTTTTCAAAGTTTGGTTTTTCTAAACTTTTTGGGTTTTTAATCCAAAAAGAGGTTTTAAAAAGGTGTGTATAAGTGTTAAGTGATTCCTCATTGTTTTTTTAACTGATTTCCTACAAATTGGGAGTCTTAACACTTATTTTTTAAGTGTTTTTGAGGGATTTTGAGTGATTTTTCGGAGTTTCTGTACAGGTTTTCCGAATCGGAAAACAAGAATTGAAATATCAGTTCAAAATTTCCGAATCGGAAATTGTACTTTCTCCGAATCGGAAAATACCCCTTTCCGAATCGAAAACATTTTTCCGAATCGGAAAACGGTTTCTGATTTGGGGTTTTGCTCCTTGAAATCTCATTTTCCGAATCCAAATTTGCCTTTTCCAAACTCAACATTTTCCGAATCGGAAAATACCCTTTTCCGAATCGGAAAACTTGCTTTTCCACATCCTGTATTTTTGAGCCAAATCCGATTCGGAAAACGTCAGTTTCCAGATCGGATTTCGCCTCTTCGAGCCAGAACTCTTGAAAAACAGTTTCTCGAATTCGACACTTAGCCTCTTTTCAAAAAATTTCAAATCTCGAAGCTATTTGTGTCCCGAGGCGCTCAAAATATCTGTTTTTCAAAAACCTTTCTTTAAGCCAAGTGAGTCATACAGGAGATCCTGTTAGTGAGTGAGAGATGTCGAAAGAAATCATCGGAATTGGATCCGAATCTCGCCCTCCCGTCTTGGTGATGGGCGAGTATCAACAGTGGAAACGCAGAATGATACACTTCCTTGATCTATTGGACGAGAATCTGATGAAATCCGTCCGCAAAGGGCCTATCAGACCAACGGTCACCGTGGCCGCAGTCCCCCGAACCGATAACTGCCCCGAACTACCGGCTTACGTCGTTGAAAAGCCTATCGACATGTACAACCCAGAACAGAGAGCCCGTCACCTCATCGACAAGCGAGCACTTACCCTTCTGATTATGGCTCTCCCAAACGATATGTACGCGAGAGTTGATAGTCTGACCAACGCGCGAGACGTCTGGTTGGAGATTGAGCAACAAATGCAAGGAGGTGACACCGCTCTGGAGAGTCAAAAAGAAAGCGCTCTTAATGCCTACGAAGGTTTCAAGGCCAGGGAAAACGAATCCCTCACAGAGTCTTACCAAAGACTGAATGCCTTCGTCAATGATCTGAGAAGGCTCGGGGTTGAGAAAACGAAGTACGAAGTCAATGTGAAGTTTATGAAGAATCTCACACCAGAATGGCAAAATATGGCCATCAACATTCAACTAAGCCGTAATTTGGGAGTCATGGGGCTGCATGATTTATTCAGTATGATGGTTCAACACGAAGAATTCATCGACCGGCGGTAGAACCAAGAAAGCAGTTGACCCTCTGGCACTGTCGGTCGTGCCCTTCGGAGGACCAAGCTCAGCTCCTATCCAACCAATGCTGTACAACAGTGCTCCTCCTCAGTATCATCCAGAGGACTACAACCAGGAGTTCAACCCGAACTTTGGTCCGAGCTACCAACATCCCGATGATCCTTTGATCATTACCATTTCTGATGAAGAACTCTTCAACGTGAATGAGTCCCTAGCCCTTATCTCGCACAACGTACAAAAGCTGAACACCAACGTGGATTCAACCGATCACGGGGATCAGGATTTCCAGGAGGAGGCCGAATGGGGCAAGGCCAGGGAGGACACTACCAGCAAGATAGAGCTTAGTACGGAAGTCAAGGCAGAGGTAGTTATCAACAAGGGGAAAGGATGCAGTCTTACGATCAAGGAAGTTATCGCAACAATATAGGGAGCGGTAGAACCGAGAAGATCAAGGGAGATAGAACCGAGAAGATCATGGCAGATACCGAGAAGATCATGGCAGATACAGAGAAGAACAAGGGAGGTTCAGAGATCAACCTAGAAGAGACAACACGTATCTAGACTATCAAGGAGGCCGAGGGTATCAAGGAGATTGGAGGTCAGGTCTCCGACATCAACTACCGAAGAAGTTTGAGGCAATACACTCCTGAGTCTGGGTACATCGATCGTCATGGGTATGAAGGCGGGTACGGAGGAAGATATGAGAGTGGAAGACTTGATCAAGGACCAGGCTACGGATTTGAGCAGGATAGGTATGACAGCAGGGCAGATCGAGAGAATGGATCGTGGGAAAGGAAGCTTCAACGGAGGTGATTCCCGGGGAAACAGTTCCAGGCAAGCTCCGAGGGAAGATCAACAGGTTCAATTTGACCAAGGAGGTCAAAGGTCAAATCAATCCCAGATTCCCATAACCCAAAACCCCGCTCCTCAACAAGCCGCAAGTCCCACTACCACGTGCTACAAGTGTGGTAAGCTGGGACACTACGCCAAGATTGCTCCGTTAAGTACAAGGATGCCGCCTATTTTGAGAAGAAGGCCGCTTTGATGAGGAAGAAGAAGAAAGGGGTTGCTCTGCTGGTTGATGAAGAGAACTGGGTATGTGAAGAGGAGAGCTCGGACGAGGATGATCATTTGGTGAAGGGTCTATGCTTGATGACTGACTTTGAGGGATCTGAAGCCGTCGGCCCAAGCACTTACCAAGACATTGATCCATCTGAGGTATCCACTATTCCCGATATAACTGATACCGTGGCAATGTTGGAATCTAAAATTTGTGAATTAGAGTGATGTCTCCAATCGGAGAGGACTCTTGTCACGAAATTTAGAATCGACAGTGCCATTTATAAAAGCTCTCTCGAGGATTTGACTATAGTTTATAATCGTGAAACACTTGAGTCTGGCATTAGAGAGTCCAATTTATCAAACAAACTTGATTGTCTTCAAAAAGTCCATGAGGAACTTAACAGTGATCATGGGGAGCTCAACATTAAATTCCAGTTACTTTCGGAAGAAAGAACTCGGTTGTTTTCTAAAATCCAAGAGCTTGAGGACAACAATTTCAAAAGAGGACAATCTGAACAGACTTTAAGTATCCTCACTCAGCATGCCAAAAAGAATCCTTTTTATAAAGCCAAACCCGGCCTAGGTCTATCTGAAAACCATGTTTTAGACAAAGCACCTTCTCATCTATACAATTTTGAGGAAATGGCCGCCTCCAAGCCCAAACCCGCCCTAGTAGGAGGGCATGTGACCGAGGAATTCGTTAGACAGACTGTCACGTACACCGAAGTAATAAACGGTGAGACCATCACTAGAACCACCAGTCCGTCGAACAGTACCTCTGGTAGTCCACCCACTAGCCCCCCTCCTAATAGACCAATCTTTGTTCCGGCTAGTGATCCGACCAACTCTGAACCTACATGGGAAGGCATTAAGGCCAGAACCCCTAGAGTAGCAATGCCCCCCATCAACTATACTGACCTGAACTCAAGCTATGATACTAGGGAAATGGAGTTTTCAGAGGAGACCTTAGTTATCCCACCCGAGGATACTTCCGCAACTAAGAGTCCCGACCTAGTCAAGCTAGAAAAGGAGGTGTTTGCTCTTAGGTTAAAAGCCATGGATTTGGATGCATGTCAACATCAGATCCTGAATCTGAAAGTAATTGTTTCGGAAAAAGACACCTTGTTCGCACTCTGGAAAAAGACTTGCTCGAGGCCAATGCCGAGAAAATTAGGCTTTCTTCAGAGTGTGAGACCGCAACCTCAGCTTTTACTGATTTCCAAATCAAGGTTGCGGATCTTCAAACACGATACATTCTCCAAGACATTCAACTTGATTTAACTAGAGAACTTTTTCATGATGAAAGGATAATGTATCGACAATCTTTGAATAACCAACTTGTGTCCAATTCCCTTTTGAAAAGAAAAGTTAAGAATCTTGAAAACCTTTACTTTTCAAACTCAGTTGACGATAAGACTGCTCCAATCCTTAACCATCCGTTAGTTAATCCCCAACCCAAAACCTGTCATAGATCTTGAGAATCATTGCTCTATAGTCTCGGATGATGATGAACCCCCTAATTCACACCACAGGATAGCTGAACCCAAGACTGTCCATGATCCAAATATTGAATATGATCTGAAGGTGTTTTTAGATGAAGGTGATGATCCTTCAGGCTTTATTCCAAAAAAGCCAAAATCTGTTGTTCTCAAACTGAGAAGTCTATTGAGTCACGAGCTCCTATTTCTGAGAAAAGTAACCCTAAGGGTGAAAATGTGTTGGTACTGACAAGGGAAAGTCAGTTAAGCCTCACGCACCCAAAGGACTCCAGAAAAAGTATTCAAAGTCTAACGATGCTCGTAACTCGGTCAAGCCATTAAAAGTCTTGACTTTCATTCAAGTTCCTTTGAAGTGGGTGAGACTTCTCAGTTACAACCCAATCAACCTTTCAATTCCACAAAACCTAAATTTTCTAAAATATCATCTGGAAAAGGTGGCAACTCCATTCCCACAAAACCGTCCTCTAACTCACACCGTGCTTTTCGTGCAGATGCGAGGAGGAAAGATGGTGGACAGAATGTGAAGCCACCGAGAAAGGATCTTCATGGAAGGAACAACTCTTTTTCTGCTTTCCCTAAGAAGCATAGTCCTAGCCGTGCGGGTTTAGGCTATGCTCCACCTAGAGTAGGAATGAATTCGAACATGTCTGTTAATTGTAATCGCAACTTAAACGATGCCTTTAATACTTTTCGCAATGACATGTGCTTTATGTTTGATAATTTCCTGCGTTATGGTGTGTCTAACTCTTTCAATACTCCTCTATCTAATGTCAAATCCGAAAGAGAAGGGGAAGAAAAAGAGGAAAAGGAAAATCCTCTTCGTCAGTGAAGTCCCCTCCGCCTAAGGAGAAATCCGAAAAGGGGACTACACCAACTGATTTATCTGTCTCTAACCCGAAGGAACCCATTTGGCAATGGGTCCCTAAACAAGCTTAATCTGTCTTGCAGGTCAGTCATGTGTGGTACTTCGATTCTGGCGCATATAGACACATGACTGGTCAGAGATCCTTCCTTTTCGACTATGTTGAAAGGTTTGAGGGATATGTTAAAACTGCCGACAAGACACTTAAGCCAATGGTGGGTTATGGGAAAATTACGGATGGGAGATACATCATCAAAGATGTAAGGTATGTCGAGGGGTTAGGATACAACATGTTCAGCTCCAGTCAGTTCTATGACAACGGATACTGGGTGAAGCAATTCCAATACGGAAGCGATGTGAATGATGAAGACAAAAACGTCATCCTTAGTGCACGGAGGAACGGCAATCTTTACTCCACCGTCTTCCGTTCAATCCCTCAGACACACCCTCAGTTTGAAGCATTTTCTGATCCGAGGAATGCAATCTGCTTGCTCGCAAAAGCATCAAAGGAGGACAGTTGGTTATGGCATCGAAGACTCTGCCATCAGAATTTCAAAGACATGAACAAGTTGGTTTCGAAAAACCTAGTCAAGGGACTTCCGGAGACTCGCCTTTCCAAGGATACATTGTGTCCTGCTTGCGAACAAGGAAAGATGACGAGAAGCTCTCATCCACCGAGGATGGACACGAATAGCAAGAGTCCCCTTGACATGATTCACATGGATCTGTGTGGACCTACAAGAACCGAGAGCCTAGCCAGAAAGAAGTACATGTTAGTTCTCGTTGATGAGTTCTCGAGGTTCACTTGGCTTGAATTTCTCCGAGCCAAATCTGACGCTGCAGATCGTATCATTGCTTTCATCAAGCGGATTCAAGTTCTCTTGGGTCGCCGAGTGAAGAAGTTGAGAAGTGACAACGAACCGAGTTTCGCAATGCCAAACTACAATCCTTTCTTGAAGACGTGGGAATCTCTCACAACTTCTCAGCCGTGCGCACTCCTCAACAAAATGGGGTAGTGGAAAGGAAGAACCGGACGTTAGTCGAAGCAGCGAGATCCATGATGGCTCATTCTGGCGTCCCTCAATCATTTTGGGCTGAAGCCGTCTTAACAGCATGCTACACGCAGAATCGGACCTTGATCGTTAAGCGGACCGGTAAAACCGCCTACGAGATGGTCGAACGTCGTAAGCCAAACATCGATTACTTTAGAGTTTTTGGATGTAAATGTTATGTTTTAAATGACCCAGATGATTTGGGAAAGTTTGAACCCAAGTCTGATGAGTCTATCTTCATCGGATACTCACATAACTCAAAGGCTTATAGGGTTTTCAACAAACGAACCGAACCATCTTGGAAAGCTCAAATGTTGACTTTTCCGAAACCGAAACTTATTCTGTTGCAAGTCCAAGTAATATAGATGCCTCATTTCCTGAACTGTTCACCGCACCACCGAGCACAGATTCTTCCACTAAGTTTTCTGCTTTAGACTTTCTAGACCTCGCAGATTACGATCTTCCAACTCTCACGAGTCCGATTGTAGTTCCTGCTCATGCTGGTTCAACATCTACTTCCGTGACATCCGATGCATTCATCACTGAGCCTTCTTCAAACACATCTACAAACTCAGTGACGCCAGAGTCAGCGGTCTCTCCTACTGAAACCTCATCCGTTGCCCCACCGGAACCTGTCCGAGAACAGACCCCACACCCTGTTCTTGCACCTATCCCTGAAGAAGCTCCTCTACCCTCACCTAGTTCAAGAAACAGATAAGCTTGTTAGCTGGGCATCCAAGAAGCAGAATTGCGTATCACTTTCAACGGCCGAAGCTGAATATGTGGTTGCTGCAAGCTGTTGTTCTCAGATTATTTGGATGCGTACCCAGTTACGAGATTACGGTTTCAAGTTTGATAAGATCCCTATTTACTGTGATTCAAAGAGCACGATCGCTATCTCTTGTAATCCAGTCCAACACACAAAGACCAAACACATAGACATCAGGTATCATTTTATTAAAGATCATGTAGAGAAAGGTACAATCGAACTTTATTTTGTAAATACTGAATTTCAGTTAGCAGATTTGTTTACAAAAGCTTTGGATGAAAAGAGGTTTAACTTTCTTATCACCAAGCTTGGTATGCGAACTCTGAAAACTTGAAATAGTATTTTCAAAATTTATTTCTTTGTATATTTTCTTTTTACATTTGTTTTCTTTTTCAGTTTAATAAAGTGTGTTTCTTTGTTTGAGGGGGAGTAAATAACTAAATAAAATCAAAATGAGGTCTTTCAAGTTTTTGTACAAGATATTTTTGAGGGGGAGCTACTAACTAAAGCGGATTCATTTTTCTACATGAATACCAAATTCTATTATCTGTTTTGTAGGTAATTCACATTTTAAGGGGGAGCTTATATGTATATATATAGTTTGGCATAAACACATATTTAAAGATGAACAACTTTCGAGTATGAAAACAGTTTTCATAATTGTTCTAATCACTTCTCTATTCTCAAAGTTTTTCATGAATCTAGAAGTGAATTTTCAATGTTTTTCATATTGAAGAATTGACGCATGTTTTTCTAAAACTGTGTGTTTCCAAAGATTAATACTTGTGTATTATCTTTTCTTATACTGTTTAAGTATTCATACACACCGGTTTATGCTCTTCTTGTTTAGTTATTACTATGTCTCTAAAATGATTCAATTATTCGATGGTAATACACTCGTTTGAAATTCCAATTTGCGTCTAAGCGTTCGTTTGATCAGTCCGATACACCGTGTTTCACAAAGATATATCTATATATCGTTCATTTAGATATTTTCCTATCTTTCTGAGCCATTACCTTTGATCATACCATCTGATGAAACAGTTTTCTCAAACAATTCTTTGTTTTTCATGTGCATTCATTGTATATAATTGTTTGGAGATATCTTTTTGCTCATGTCTTGTTTTTATACATCTTTTGAGCAAACTTTATCAAAGGCTATATGATTCAACCGATGAATCATCGATTTTTCATGTTTAGGAAACACATTTCACGGGGAGTGAGGTTATTAAACTTCTATGGACTGCCAGCGCCGGTAGCCCTACCCAAGAAGTTATCCTTGAGAGAAATGAGGGGTGAAGGGTCTCAATCAAAGAGTGGGGAGATAACTCATCCGGTTGGGTTATTCTCATAGTGTTAGAGCAGAAAAATGGACTATGAGAGCTTGGTTAGAAGTGAGGATGATTAAAAGAATTGGAGGGTATGAGAACAGAGTTAAAAGAAAATTAAAACTCTGCACCAACCATTTCTAAGCCGGCCAACCACATAATCTATCGGTTCACGTTCTTTGGTGACTGATATTGAATCAAGGCAAAGCCCAATGCCGACTCTCGTTTACACCCCACCAGCTACTCATTTTCTTCTCAACAAGAAAATGTTTCAATTCAGCATGGGGACGCAGCATATAATCTATCAGATTTTCATTCGGAAAGTCGATATTGAAAAAGAAGGAAGCTGCCCTGCCTTCGAACTTCATTTCTTGCACATCGAGTCAGTGAATATGTTTTTCACTATTTTGAGCCTTTTAAAGCATTTTATGCTAATTCTTTCCCTACTTTGCACACAAGGAATTTGTTTCTTTGTCGGAACATTCATAGAAATACACCGGTATTTCGATGATTGGATGGAAGTCCTGGGGGTGAACATCAATAAAGCCCTTTCTACAGTACATCCGTTGTACTAAGTGGCTTTGTGCTACTTACAGGCATTTTAACTGTTTCATGTGTTGATTCAGGGTTACCACTCTATGTCTGAATTTGAAAAGATTCGGATAACTTTTGGAATTGACGGAGGGTTTACATTTTTGGATGGTGGTTCGGGAGGTGATAACACCAAAATTATACATGTTTTGGTTGAGCTTAATCGTATGACTTTGCCCCATTTCTGATCATTTCATTCACTAAATGATCTTATTATTGTTTATGTAGGATTTGGAGACCGTGGAACGAAAAAGTACGAACAAAGGCAAGAAAACGTGAAAAATGCACAAAGTCAACAAAGTAGCAATCTGGCATTCGCGAGATTCCAAATCTGGCGCCGCCAGATTCGACAGAATTGAAGATCAGGGTTGACCTAAGTGTCTGGCGCCGCCAAACCAAAAATCTGGCGCCGCCAAGTTCGACAAAGATGAAGACCGGGGTTCGACCTAAGTATCTGGCGCCGCCAAACCAGCAGTCTGGCGAACGCCAGATGACCCCTGGACGTTTTCTTTTAAATACCGCCTTTAGGTCATTCAGTTTATGCATCCAATTTTCTGTAATTCTCTCATAATTTTAGTAGATTAGGTTAGATGTTGGGAGCCGCTTAGGGTTTCCAACCCGAGAAGATGGAGGCTCGATGACGACTACGGAGGAGATTCGAGGGGATGCTACGCCAAGTCGACCGGTCTTTAGTTGGTTTGTCTAAGCATTCGTGATTAGTATGTCTATGTACTGATTCCTCTTGTGTTTACATTATGGTTTGAGTACTTTGGATTTCAGTTATTAATTAGATACGTGATTTGTTGAATGTTGTCTTTGATTCTGTTCTAATTTATATTGTTTGGCTATTTGAATTCATTTGGTTGGGTGTATTTGTTGGACCAAAACAGATAGACTCCGAGAGGATAAACAACCTACCTTAGCCTGACCTTGGACCAAGAGAGTTGTGTTAAGGGGTTACTTGGACCAAGAGTGACCAGATAGTAGAAAAGCCATACAATAGAGATAGGATCGGATTTCCGGTACTAGGTTGCCTGAAAAACGACCTAAGTATTGGACTAGGAGGACCGTGACCTAGTTGATAATCTTAGATATACATGTTCGGGTGCTTTGTGCTTAAATTCTGACAACAACCATAAATCTATGTCTTATGAGAGTAAACCATAATGGATTCACTTATCTCCAATGTGTGTCCGTTCATCAGTTTTCCACTTCTTGGTTAGGATTATTATTTATTTGTCTTTTATCTTATAAAATTCCTTTTCAAAAACAAAACCCCCAAAAAGCTTTAGGTTAATTAAACTAGTTTGGATTAATAGTCTATAAAACTTGACCGTTCCCAGTGGTAGATACGATACCTGGACTTTCCTACACTATATTACTCACGATCAGGTACGTTTGCCTGTATATGTGGTAAGACAGTGGCTAGGCATTAGAGGTTAAAACTTGTTATGCTTTTTATATACGATAATTACCGCATCAAGTTTTTGGCGCCGCTGCATGCCGGGGAACGGTAGTTACTAGATTTTTGATCTTTATTAGTTTGATTAATCGATCCTTGGTTGGAAATTTATTCCCGATTAAGTTTTTTTTGCTTTCTAGTTTAGTTTTTAATTTTTAATTTTATCTTTTATATATTTTGTGCTACTCCGGGTATTTGTTTTGCTTCTTTTGCAGATATGGAGGATTACGATGGGATTCCCGATGATGATGTATCGATGTGGGTACTTAGGAAACGCCAACACGAGTCAACGCTAAAAGAGTTACTTGAAAAACCCATGGCGAATCGATCATCTCTAAAACAAAAGGTAAATCATCCATATGTTAAATCCGAGGATTTTAATAGTTCTTTAATTTTACAGGATGAGACGATGGATGAACAATCGGATGATCAGCCTTCTTGGGGATTAAAAGAACAAGATTGGGAGGACCGCATAAGGGATGTCGGCTCACTTGCAGATTCTTTGCGTAAGATGAGGGAGGAATCGGAAAGAGTGCGAGAATCAATGAAGAAATCCGGATGGCTGACTCACTCTACCATTCAACCACAAGTAAGTTGTCCAAGTTTTAAGGTTAACAATGATTCTAACGAGAAATTTTTACTTGGACAGGATTCGTACATAAAGATGAAGGTGGAAGGTACTTGGTTCGGGAAGGGTGTTGAACTTTCATTACATGAAGATGCCCGACCAAATGACGAACAACCAATCGAAGAACCTCCGACCATAATGATAAATTCCATGGATCAAACCGTTATCGAAAAGCTTGCACCACCAATAGATGATTCATGGATTCAACATGAGGTACTTCCACCATGGTCTGATTCTGATGATTCTGACGAAGAGTTTTCATGGCAGGATAATACAAAGGAAGAATACCATGATGGTGACTGCCTAGATGGACTCGAAGCTTTAATGCAAGATGATCAATTCGAAGAAGCATCGTCGGATCAAACCCCTCCTCAACAAACGGTAAGTCCTCCATTAATTAATAAGGATGAGTCTAACGGCATTTTATCGTTTTCACAGGGTATTCCACGCACAGTTCAAGGAGTATTGGCACAAGATCCCTTTTGGGAAGCCAGTTGTCAAAAACAATTGGTTAACCCAACATCCCTAACGACATATTTAAAGGATCTTAGGCCAAACTCGCGCAAATCTGATGTTCATTCTGCAAGGAGACATGATGAGAACCGGTACAATAAGTGGTGCGCAACTCTACCTGGTGGATCACACAAAGGTAAATCGGTAATCCCAGGTATGTACCACTATTATCACCCTTGCTTAATTGCAAGTGAAGGGTGTTTGGTTTTAAACGAGGTTGCTTAAACCTGGAGTCAGGCTCGAGACTCATGACAAAAACAAGCGCTTCTCGGGAGGCAACCCGTGAGTTTTTTAAGTTTTTCATGCTTTTTAGTTTGTTTTTAGAGTCTTGAAGTAGCTAGTCGTGTCTAGGATTACTACCCAAATCATTTCGGTCAAAATTTGAAAAAAAAAATTTGGACAGAACAGGTTTCGCTATCGCGAAGTTTTAATTTTCGCTCCGCCAAACCAGGTATTCGAAAAAAAAAAAATCTTCGCGGCACGAAGCTTATTCTCGCGAACGCGAAGAGCCTCCTGTGTTAAAAAAAAATTATTCGCGGCGCGAAGCCTATTTTCGCGAACGCGAAGAGCTTTCTGTTGAAAAAAAAATTATTTTCTTTGTTTTCAAAGCCTAACTAACCCAAAACTCTTTTTCTCTCACCAAAAGTTGATTCTTCATGTTTTTAACTTTAAATCTCTTCAACTTTAATTGTGGGAAGACTTCGGCTTTTTCTAACACTAGTGATAAACCATAATTTTTCTAACTACTCAAGCATCAGGTTTTTATTCACTTTAATGTTTTTATATAACTTGCTTGAGATTTTGAAAACACATCCCTTAGTTTTTAAAAGAAAATTATTTTTGTGCAAAAAGGGATAAATCAAGTTTTAAGTGTGGGAACCCTATGTGGTAACAATTTTCAAAATCAAATTTTTTATGGGTTCCCAATCTGATTTAACTTGATATGGTTCAATCACTAAGTGTTTTGTAACGTGATTTGACTTGACTTGATTTTGGGTTATCATCCTATCTATCTTAGTTTTATTTTACATTTTTCTTTTTAGTGTGTTTTGTTTGTAGGTTTTGGTGTGGTAAACCCTCGGAGTCTCTTATACTTCATGAGCTGACCGTCAGCTTCAAGTCTTTTAATCCGGGAAGTTTCTGTTTTCCTTTCACCTCTCTACTTGTTTTTAATGGTTGTTGCATTGAGGACAATGCAAGTTTTAAGTGTGGGGAGGGGGTTAAGTAGACTTAACTTGTTTTGGTTTCTTAACCCATGGTTTAGTTGTTCTTTATCTTTTTACCTTTCCACATGTGCTTTAACTGTTATTGCATTGAGGATATTGCAATTTTTAAGTGTGGGAAGAGGGGTTAAGAAAATTTTTGTTTGTTTGTCCTTATTGTGCTTAATTGCTTATCTGATATTATCTGAATTATATGGCATAAATTTTTTTCGAAATCCATGATCTTTTCAAAATTTTGTGGAAGTCAAAAGAGTCTTGCATATAGGATGATACTTTTTGGAGTTTTTATGAGTTTGAAAAAGTCGTGTGTATGCCAATTGCCATGAGTGATCCTTACCCTGTTCCTTGAGAGTTTAAGCCTGAATTGTTATATCTTATTCATTTCTGTGAGGATGCCGACTTTGAACCAAGTAGAACTTGTCACTTAGAATGCTTGTCGAGACCACATAAGAAAAGTATTTATCACCATTGCACTGATAGAGGCCTTCGTTTCTAACCCTTTTAGCCTTCGTCAGATAACCTCATTATAAGGTTATTTGATTTGCCTAGCCTTTGATTGAAAAGTACTCATCATTGGTGCTTTATCCCTTGTAACCCCTTTGAAGCCTTAGCCTTTTCATTTCTTTACCCACATATATATATCCTTAGCCCATTCATTTTATCTATCTTTTGGCCGTAGCTTAAATTTGGAAGCTTTTCATGTTTTTGGTCCGTTTTATGAGTCTGACAAATAGAGAAAGGGATTATGAAAAAGAAAAAGAGCAAAAGAGCCTAAAAGCAACATAGTTGCTGCTCTGAGAAAAAAAAAATAGAGCTTGAAAAGAAAAGAAAGAAAGAAAAGAAAAATAGAAAACGACTCATTCAAAAAGAAACATCAAAAGAGTCGATGTGCTTAAAAGAAAATAGATATCGAAGCCACAAATAAGCAATATGCTTAGGCCGATTCTAAAAAGAAAAGAAAGAGAGGAAATGCTCATCCCAAGAGTTCATTGTTTGAAAGTCAGACTGTTTCACTGTTTGGATCATTACTGATTAAGTTTTCAAGTTTTTGTTGCAAAAACCCTTAGTCACTTATATATCCTTTATCCTACCCTTAACTCTTAACCTAACATTACAACCCTAAAGTCCTCTTAACGGTTGACAACTTATCAGTGGTGGAGATTAGATTTGGTGACAAGCTTATGCATGCGGGAATTAGTCGAGTATTGGTGTGATCACTTACATATACACTTTTACCCCCGAGAGATACACTTTATATGATTATTCATACTTTGTGAGGGTGAAAGGTTGATCTTGGTATCTGATTACTTGATAAGTCTTGTTTGTGTGTTCGATTGTGTGAGTATACTTTGTTCTTTTTGATGATCTTGGGTGGAGATAATTTTGGAGTTATCTTTCTTATCTTTCAGTCTTTTGATTGAGGACAATCAAAGCTTAAGTGTAGGGATTTTGATAACACCAAAATTATACATGTTTTGGTTGAGCTTAATCGTATGACTTTGCCCCATTTCTCACCCATTTCTGATCATTTCACTCACTAAATGAGCTTATTATTGTTTATGTAGGATTTGGAGGCCGTGGAACGGAAAAGTACGAAAAAAGGCGAGAAAACGTGAAAAATGCACAAAGTCAACACAGTAGCAATCTGGCGTTCGCGAGATTCCAAATCTGGCGTCGCCAGATTCGACAGAATTGAAGATCAGGGTTGACCTAAGTGTCTGGCGCCGCCAAGTTCGACAAAGATGAAGACCGGGGTTCGACCTAAGTATCTGGCGCCGCCAAACCAGCAGTCTGGCGAACGCCAGATGACCCCTGGACGTTTTCTTTTAAATACCGCCTTTGGGTCATTCAGTTTATGCATCCAATTTTCTGTAATTCTCTCATAATTTTAGTAGATTAGGTTAGATGTTGGGAGCCGCATAGGGTTTCCAACCCGAGAAGATGGAAGCTCGATGACGACTACGGAGGAGATTCAAGGGGACGCTACGCCAAGTCGACCGGTCTTTAGTTGGTTTGTCTAAGCATTCGTAATTAGTATGTCTATGTACTGATTCCTCTTGTGTTTACATTATGGTTTGAATACTTTGGACTTCAGTTATTAATTAGATGCATGATCTATTGAATGTTGTCTTTGATTCCGTTCTAATCTATTGTTTGGTGATTTGAATTCATTTGGTTGGGTGTATTTGTTGGACCAAAACAGATAGACTCCGAGAGGATAAACAACCTACCTTAACCTGACCTTGGACCAAGAGAGTTGTGTTAAGGGGTTACTTGGACCAAGAGTGACCAGATAGTAGAAAACCATGCAATAGAATTAGAATCGGATTTTCGGTACTAGTTTGCCTGACAAACGACCTAAGTATTGGGCTAGGAGGACCGAGACCTAGTTGATAATCTTGGATATACATGTTCGGGTGTTTTGTGCTCAAATTCTGACAACGATCATAAATCTATGTCTTATGAAAGTAAACCATAATGGATTCACTTATCTCCAATGTATGTCTGTTCATCAGTTTTCCACTTCTTGGTTAGGTTAATTTATTATTTGTCTTTTATATTTCAAAATACTTTTCTAAAAACAAAACCCCAAAAAAAGCTTTAGGTTAATTAAACTAGTTTAGGTTAATAGTCTATAAAACTTGACCGTTCCCAGTGGTAGATACGATACCTGGACTTTCCTACACTATATTACTCACGATCAGGTACGCTTGTCTGTATGTGTGGTAAGACAGTGGCTAGGCATTAGAGGTTAAAACTTGTTACGCTTTTTATATATGATAATTACCACATCAGGAGGTATTCTTATCAGAAAAGGATGGTGACTGATCAGACTGTTTCTAAAGAATTGGTTGATATTTGGTTGAAGATTAATCATTTCTACATTGTGATTTGATGATAAAATCGTTTTTTCATCAAATAGGGGGAGAAAGAAAGCGAAATGGGGAGAAAGAAAGAGAAATGATTATTTGATCAATACATGTGATGTTTGTATTTGGTGAAATGTTCGAGAAATGTTCAAATTTGGTGAAAGTTTTGGTTGTTCAATAGCGAAGAATGTTGGTTATTCAAAATATTTGAACGAAGTTGTTCAAAGTTCAAGTTGAGTTTTGAAGAGATTTTGTGAATAGTTGGAAGGTCAAGATAAAAAGTTTTTTCAAGATGATCAAGTTGTCAAAGTTTCGATTATTTGAAAACTTTGGAGAAATGTCAAGTGGAGACTGAAGATTTCAAAGATGTTGTTTCTAGATGATGATAAAAAGTTTGGAATTTGATTTTATATGAAGATAATTGAGAATATCTGGAGTTTGATACTTAGGTGGTTAACAGTTGGGGAATTCTGATTCGAGCTGAGTTTATTGAAGGTTGATACTTCGAAAAGAGATAATTCAATTTTGCGGAAAAAGGGGAGATTGTTTTATTTTGAAAAGGTTGAGAATTTTTCTGAAGAATGTTGATGGTCTTCAATGTTAAAAGAATATCAAGTAAAATTCGTTTGAGAAGTTTTGAAGTTGGTTACTTGCTAATCGTGAAGATTTCTGATGATGACAAGTTTTGTTCGTTGCTGATTCAGATAAAGTGAAGTTTGTGAAGATTGTTTTTGTTTGCAAGTTTTTGGTTTAGTTGGTTATTTCCAACTTGAATACAAAGGGGGAGATTGTTAGGGTCAAAATATAATTGTATTCAAGTTGTTGAGTATTTTGTATCTTGTGTAAAGTTGAGGGGTGCATTGTGTAAATACCCTTGGGGTATAAAAGCTTTTAGGAGAGTTAGATTTAGAGGATTCGTAATTGTCATATCAAGTATTTGTTAGAGAGAGAAAGTGATGAGTGTGTATTGAGTTCATCTTGTATTCCATAGTTAATGAAAGTGAGATTTGTGATTGATTGAAGCTTCATAGTCATGGTGGATTGATATTCAGATTTAACAGATTCAGTCATTAATCGTCTTATTTGTACAATGATCAATGTGTACTATTCGTTCTTTAAGGAAAGTCAAAGATTTTTTCAGTCGTCCAAAAGAAAACTGAAAAATGCCATATGAAACTGGCCATGTGATGATTAAGTATTCGTGCCTTGAACCCGAAATCAAAAATGTTGTTGGGCTTTGTACCCTAGATTGGATTATTAGTCGTCGCAGTATGTATCATTTGTTCTTTAAGGAAAGCTATTTTTTTCGATCATACATTAAGAAAACTCAAAAATGCCTTATGAACCTAACCATGTGATGGTTAATATTTGGGCCTTGAACCCCATATCAGAAATATTGTTGGGCTTTGTACCCCGGTGGCCCGGTCCCCCGATAAGAAAGAAAACTCAACCATTTGTGTTACCTAATGGAATATGATATAGGTTCGATAAAAAAATGTGACAAGTGGTTATTAACCATTGGATGAGAAGTTGATACACATGATAAGCTGATGCACCAAGATAAGATGCATTTGATCAATTCTATTACAAAACTCAATTCATAGAGGGCATAAGATTAAAAGAGATCAGTGGTTGACATCTAATTCTCACCGTTTACTTATCAACTCACACGATCCTTTGCCTTGTTGGATTAAACTTAAATATAAATAAAAAAATATTTGTATATTCATAAAATGCTTAACGAAACTAAGTTTCATTAACAAATAGCTATAATGGTAAAACATTAAACAAAATAAGATTTCGTTAGAAAAAAGCTTAATTTGCATTTTTATGTAATGTTTATTCATTAAAAATCTGTCATTTTAATTATAACTTTTTTAATAAAATAATTATACAAGACGTTATGTGATAACTTTGAATAGCTTATGAGGAGCTTTTTGTGACTTTTTCCAACTATACCATTAGGCCATTATTAATATTAACTATTATTAATTAAAGTTATATATTAATTATTTTTAAATAATTGTTATTAATAATAAATATTATTTTTAGTACTTAAAAGTAATTATTAATTAAATTAATTATACATTATATATTATTTATTTTTAAATGTTATTAATTGTATTAGATATTTTTTAATAAATATAACAGTTTTTAAAATGTTATATAGTTAAAACATGTTAACTATAAGTTAATGTATATTTTTATTATTTAAGATATGTGAAGTTGATCAATTTTGTTTTTATTTTTATTATATTTAATAGTAATTTAAATTATAAGTTAATGTAGATTTTTTCTAAAATATATTTTAACAAATTTTAAATTTATAGTGTGTATATATAATGGTAATAATAATAATCAAATCTATATTATATTATATAATTTTTCTATTGTTTGTATTATTTAACGTATTATGTTATTTGAAATTAATTTTAATTATAACTTATTAGAAATTTGTCTCAATTATATTATAAAATACTTATACTTGATTATTTAATAAAATTTTCTTTTTAGTCATTTTACATACTCATAAGCTAGATTTTGTCAAACATAATTTGTTCATAAGCTAGCTTATTAGCTACCAGCTAGCTTATCGATCACCACCTTGTTTATTAGCTAGTTTGCCAAACATAGCTTTAGTATGTATGTTTTTGCCTCCTTAGCCCAAATGGAGAGAGAGATGGTAAAAGATCTAGGATCTTCTACGTTTGATTATGATACCTAAAGAATATATAAGTGTTACCACAATTACCATATATATATACCTTCTATATCTCACTTATTACTTATTACGATGGTGAAATTTGATTTCAAGACATCTATTGGGCTATTGTTCCTTTTCAGATCCAACTCCAAGTTTTCAAGACATAAATTAAGAGAAAAATATGATATACACCTCACTAGCACAAAGAACGCAAACGAAAGAAAGTTAAGAGCCATGTAAAATCACTTGACAACAGTTCTAAGTACTAAAGGTCAATGCACCGGTTTCGTGAATGACGAGTAAGCTGTTATTTGTTGTAAATACGTATAGTTACTACTTTATAACTTAAAAATGAGACGCAACGAATATGAACAGTGTAGTTGTTAGTAAGTATATTCAACATATATAATTTTCATGTAAAGTAGGTCCTAAAGACTTTTTTTCGTCAATAGGAACTTCTCTATGACCAGATGCGTTACTCCAACTCAAATGGTTAAAAACTTGGTCGATATCATCCAATAAGTTACCAAATATATATGTATATCCGGGTTTTTGCTTTCTCGATTGTTGCGGTTTTTCGGTTTTTCAATGATTGGAATCAAAGTGTGTTCTTGCTTCAAATAATTATCTTGGGCCAAAATTAGATCCATTATAGGTGATTGTTTTGGATCAAAAGCTTGAGGCCCTTGTTATCGCGCAGGCCTTATGCAATATGGTCATATGGATGATTATAAATTTATAAGTGTCTACATCGTCTATTTATTAAGAGAAAATAACAATTAATTTATAATTCTTCTCTTTTCATATAATTTTAGTGCTTTACTGCCAATATCCAGGAAATCTTTTATTTTGCTTGTCAAATGTATCATCAACTTTCTGAAAATAAATATTGTATTTTGCTTTACGAGTTAAAAAATGAAAAGTTACAAACTTACCAAGGTGTCGTTTATTTTTTAAAAGGTTTGAAGTATGATTTCACATCTAAAAAATAAGAGGTGGATGATGCACTTCTTAAAATTTCAGAGGACGCTAAAAGTTTTTCAAATCTTTTCTTAAAAATAAAACAAATAGTATTAAGTCTACAAACCTCTTAATTTTCAGATTTAAGATGTTTTAAGAGGTATTTTTAAAAAACAAATAGCCTCTAACATTTCAACCAGCCAAAATTGTTGTAAACAAGCATATGAGTTATGGATATTGAATAATTTTTGTGAAACTAAGAATATGCATATGGTATTTTAAGATTGAAATGGGTCATGTAATCACATATTCACATAAGATATGTGAATCATGAAAATGTGTATTTAGAAAGTTCATTTCATAATTGTGTATTTAGAAAGTTCATTTCATAATTGACTTGGAAAACAGTCCAATGATGCATAAAATTTAAGTAAGGGAATGAGTTATAAACCGCATAATCCATGTCACACACTCAGAAAACAATCCATACCAAGAAAATGACTGTTCATTCTAAAGAAGACAAAATATCATAAGTTCATCCAAATCTACATCATTCAAAAAAGTTTCTTTAAATTCCAAAAGAGAAATTGGTAAGTAATATTGCTTTTTATATTTGTTTTCTGATATCTTTTCTTTCAACAAGCATTTTAACATTTTTCAACTTACAAACAAATTACTGAATCAAATGTCTGTCAAGGGTTGTTTGGCAACTGTTGAATGGTTTGGTGTTGGATGATTAAGTAGTCAGAATGATTAAGAGACTCTTATGATATAGTGCAAAATGAAATATGGTTGTTTTGTAATTGTTGAGAATGAAATCAACGTGCTTAATGGTTAAGAAAGGTCAAGGATACAAAACCGTTCAAAGGGTTTTAAAACCGTTAAAAGACAATATATTTTTTTTGCCAAATAATACTACCTTTTAACGATTCAGAGGACACCTTTTAATAAAACTGACAAATCACTATGATCATGTAAATAGAAAGGTCAAATATCTTTTACTCTATATATGATTGTGTGCTCTTGTAAAACTTTTTATGAATCAAGAAAGAGTTATGATTTTTTTTTATAAATGGAAGGTAGAATGTAGAAGTCAAGGAGATTTGGTTAGTGCAATGGAAAGATCCATTTGAGTATAAATACAAGTGGGTGATCACTTAATTGATATGACCTACTCACACTCTCTCACTTACCCTATATAAATAAATGGTGGTTGTACCAATGGTTCATAAACCACTCAATCAAAATTATTAGTGGTTTATATTTAATTTAATATCTAGTAGCCCATGTGAGTTTGATAAAGGAGGGTCCATTTAATGAACTCTAGTTCCTATTTTTTCTATGAAAACGTATGATTTTTAGTTTTAACTTTAATATCTATTTATATATGAGAGCCGATTAAAAGGAAAAAGATTAAATATCATAAAAATATAAGAAGAGAGGTTAAAGGAATGTTTACATGTGAACCTATTGAAAAAATTAAAAGAGAAAAACTATTTAAAATTGCATATGTAAACTTACATTAAAGATTATTTATATAAGTTAATATATCATTTTTAAATGGATTTTTACAATAATTTCTATACAAAGTCCCTTCTTATATATGTGGGGGGAGTAGGGTTCAAACGAGAATGCCACTGTTTTTTACGATAATGCGAGAACATTTATGGAGCTCAAAACTATTTAACTCATAACAGAATTAGAATAAATGAAAATAAATTAGTATTTGTCAATAATTTTTTGTTATTTTAGATTTGTGTTTGTCTCTTAATTGTTGCAAGTGTTGAAGACCTCTTATGATAATGCCTTTCTAATCGATAACGGTATGATTTTGCTATGATGATATGCAATAGTACTATGAAAAATGGAAGACTTGTTTTGATGTGATTTTGCTATGATAATGATGTGATTTTTTAAAAGACAATTATGTTGTGACAATTATTCAATTTTCTATAATAATTTTGTGTTAATGTTGCGATAAATTGAAAACCAATAATTATCATGTCCACAATCATCGTCTCTATTTGTTTATTATGTGATTTATAGCTTCTTTTATCAATTTACCCCTACATGGCTTCAATATTTGTTAAGAAGTTAACTATGTGTTAAAAAGTTAAATACTTATTTAATATATTATTACTCTCTAAATCCTTTTGAAACTATGATTTAAATGATGGGTTTATAAGTGTTCTTGTGTTTGTGTAAATCATAGAGTTACTGTTTGAACCATTCCCATGTAAGAAAGGGATAAACAAGAAGACTACATTTTTATAAGAATGCGAGAACACTCATATCACATGTGATACTACATTAGAAAATTGGACGACTTTGGTCGTATCCTAGGTCACAACCAAGTCGTCCCCACATCCCCAATTTCCTCCCATACAATATCATTTGAAAACACGCAAACATGTGATATTATAGAATTATACATTCACATGTTTTGAAATGATAATATTTTTATTTGAACCTATATATAACATTGATACTATGAAGGGTTAAAAGTATTAGAATGAGACATGATGAAATTTTTGTTACACGTTTATTTGCATGTCCTATTGGCATGCCCTAGAACTAGAAGCAGGTGGTTGATTTAAGACTTTCGATTTCTTTTTTGTGGTCCAACTTATAACATGATGATTATTGACGTCTTTAAAGAAACAATATTTGATTATAATTTTATATGATAGGTTTGTCGAGGTATCATATTAGCAGGAAAAACAAGCTATGAAGTTTTAAATTTTTAATTAGTTTTCAAAAAATTATATAAATATAAATCTATCGTGGCACAATAACAATTTTATCTATAAAAAAGAATCTTTTATTTAGTTGTTTAAATTTTTAATTTTTGTTAGTTTATCAATTCGACTTTTTAAATCGTTATTAAATTTTCTAAATGAACAATGTATCAAAATATGAATTTAAAAAAAGGTCAAATATGGAGTAATGAGCAAGTAAAAATGATACCAATGATTTGAATGCAAGTTTAGACAATGTCATCATATTCACATTTATAACAAAAAGAAAAAGGGGGCATATAATGAATGAAGAAACTTTTACTTAGACAAACAATATAAATAAGAAAAGGCAAATGCATGCTTAAATACAAATGATAGTACAATGACCCACTAAATCTCATGGTGAAATACACCAAAAAAATGGACATGGTGTGAAAGTGAATAAAAAGTGTACAATTAAATATGTTCAAAATTATTTTGAATTTCTGAATCTTATAGTTATACATTGTATGATTGATTATTGTGATGCATTGATGGATGGAAAACAAAAGCTTGTTTTTAGGAAGTTGTCTCTACAAATTCGGGTCCAACTTTTAGTACACATACCAACACAACTAAATTTGGGAACACGGTCAAATGAATATAAGAAGTTATTTAAAGAGTGGAAAAAACTCAATAGTTTTATTACTTTTACTTTCTTGAATGCTTTATAAGTGAGAGATTAGAATCTGGTTTATAAACATTTTCTTACAAGTCTAAAACATTATACCGAGAATCCGAGATATTTACATAGAATGGTATAGAGAATGAAGTTATAAGCCCCATAAAGGAGAGGAACCTTTTTTCTAGAATGTGATTTGATTCTTCTTCAAGGTTCGATATTATCTTGAATCTCGAAGGGTTTAGAATAATACAGAATTTCGAAAAAATCTTATTTTTGAGATGTGACATTTTGCCTTTTCTTCACTCGGTTTTATTGAAATTTCCTTAATCTTCAAAAAATCAACAAACATCTAAAATCGTATGCTATAAAATCGTAGGTTCTTATATGAAACAATTGTTTTTTTCTTTTTCTTTCTATATCTACTTAGGAACGAAAGATTTGGATTGAGCATAATTTGTAAGAAAAAATGTATAATTACAAACAATAGGTTTAAATAAATGAGAAAACTTTAATAGCACAGTGTAACCTAACATGACTAAATCGTGGTAAACCACAAGCATAAAGTTCACAAGAAGTTGGACTTAAAAACATATTGACTTTATAATGGTGTTCAAAGTGAAACTAGCAGTCCAATTTATTCTTTAAAAGTTGTATGAAACAAAAAGACTATTTAATCCTTAGGTGGGCACGCGTCTTAAATGTGAGAGACAAAAAACTCGGACCCCCTAAAAATATGTCGATAGAAGATTCGAATATAGTAGCTAAAAAAAGGAATATGGTATAGTTATAATATTTTTATGATTAACTTAAAATATGGTAAATTATTTGCTTATTTTAATTTAGTAAAAAATTAATTTTAAAATTATGGTTAATATTTGGGAAACATACCATATGATAGGATCATTCATTTGCTTTTTCTCCATTCTGTTTTTTTCATGGAGAAGCATAACATATGCTTATGTTACAATACCCCATTCACCTTGTAATTTGTATCGTGTTCCTTTGCCAAAATATAACAAAAGTTGGTAAGTTTTAGCAACATTTTGTTTTTTTCATTTCCAACCATATATAGAAAATAACACCAAAAAAGATCCTTTATAGTTTGATGATAAATAATAAAGCAATGGGTTTACTTTATCAAAGTATATCCAACTTGTTATGAAAAGTCATTGTGTGTACTGGACTTTCATTTTACCATTTGGCGTATCAAACTATCAAAACCTACAATTTAATGTATTTCATGACAAGTTGGAAACATTATCGTAGGATTTGATAAAGTTGGATAAATACAATGAACATTTCTTAAACTTCTGATACACCAAATGGTAACAATGGAAGTCTAGCCCGTACAATTCATGACAAGTTAGATACACTTTTATAAAGTAAACCATGAAATAATATATCGGTCAAAACAATATTGATATGATATTCAATTGATTATTAGACCCTAATTGTAGAGACGTTTAATTATGATATTTTAATTTTCTATTTATGTTGGTTCGCAATATAAAAGTAGCCAATAAATAAATTACTAGAAAACAATCCATTAAAAAAATTAAGCAAAGTTTTGAACTTTATATGAATGCTCCCATTGAAAATTGCAAAACTTAGGCACCAAAAGTGAGCCTTGATGCACGGTAAATCTAAAATTGAATTATTTAAAGATATACAAACTAATTGATGTGTTAAATTTTGAATACCAATAATATACATGCATAAAATATTTATAAAGGGAAATAAGAAAAAGAAAAAAAAAAGGGAATACCTATGGTATCAAATAACCAAATGGGAGACCTTGAGATGCATAAAAGGTGTGGTGGCCTGGTGGGAGAGCATGTTGCCACTAAAATGGTGGAATGGTTGTTGTGTAAATCAATTTAAACCTATGATAAGAATTATTTATGCCATATAACTTCAATTTTACAAAGATGTCACAAATTTTATTCTATAATATATATGTATATCTATATGATGCACGAATTACAAATTTCTGTGTTTATATTTGTATTTCTATGCTTATATTTGCAACATTCTTATAAAAAATTTACTTAAAATTTTTCTTTTTCTAAAGTATATAATATTTACATGCAGTAAATGAAATTTTCATACATTTTTTCACTTTTGATTAGGATGAAATTCTTGATCTCCAAGAAGGTTTGATCATCGTATAATCCTAGGTCAAAAGATGTTACAGACACCCTCCTTAAGGATCCATCATTCTCAATGAAGTTTGCCTATCATTTCGATGGTACAAGATGGACTTGGATGTCATTCGTACATCCTCAATCCTAAAATAGCAAATTGACCCAATAATTTTCAAATCAATTTAAAACCAGCATATAAGACTATAAGTTATGGGTTACCCACAAATATAACGAGTTTACAATACCATTCTTTAGACATGTGAGACAGATTGTTACAAACACAATAGCACTCCATTAGAGAATCCTTAAGCAAAAGATGATAGCACATTATGTGTATTTCTTGGTTCTTACCTTTATAACATTTATTTATCTTCTTTTAACAAAAAACACAAGAATTTCAATAAAGATAACTTATGACAAATTATAAATTAAAGAAAATCATAATGGTAGTTTTCATGGACATTTTTTAAGGTAAAAGCACACCATTGATGTTGATGTTTATCCATGATATTACCCTTTCTCTTTACTAAATGGTAATCACACATATATTTAAGCAAAAGTTACATTTTCATAGATAAATGTTAAATTGTACCAATTCTACCTTTTATATCTCCTCTTAATAGTAAAATGCTAACACTTAACAAATTATAATCAATGATTCTTTCCCTTTCCTTGTTTATTTTTTTTATATTTACAAATATAGTAATATATTTATAAAAGGATAAATAGGACAATAAGTTATATGTTAAAATGGAATAGAAGAAAGACAATGAGGCCAAACAACAAAAGAATGGCACTCTACCAAGTCACATCACATGATATGTCAACAAATCAAAACACCCACCAAGTGGATCATTGATGGGCACAAAGTCACTATTTTTTTACATTTTTGGAGCTTCTTTACATCACAATGTATAATCATTCAAAAAAAGGCAATGAATGTGCCCATTGAAGAAAAGGTTTAGGGCAATTTTGGTTTTCCATGTGAGACTTTGTTTAGGCCAAAAATGCCCCTCATAAATAAATCAGTATATGGTTCAGGTCATGGTCATCATCGTTTGATTGTTTCGGGTGAGTTTTTAGTCGTGTTTTTGGTCTATGCATTGTAGATTATGCCATTAGTTGTGGCATATCTATATCAGGGTTACCTACTTACGTGCTTCTGTAAAGAGAATTGGGAATTCATAACATGATCTCATGGTTTTAGGAATGTTTGTGTTGTTGAATTTATTTTGACATTTTCTTCTCCTTTTAATTATGTAATAGTTTGTTTAGGTTTTCATTGAATCATGAAAGCACGCGTCAAATTAAGCACGTGTCTCGAATCACAAGTGTTTGTTCTAAGATTCAAATAGCATCAACCACTGATGGAGAGAATTGAAATGGAAATGTGGAGAAATAGAAATGGGGTGGAGAATTTGAATTAATCTCTTGTTTGGTATAATCAAAGAAATGAAACGGAGAAATGTTGGCTCATGTCGTCGGACTGCAACATTCGGCGACAACTTGTGACGGCTACTCTTGTTGTCGGAGATGCAAAGGTCGTTGCCGACGTCGGTAGTCGTCGGATGTGGTCTTCAACGGTCGTTGTCAACGTCGGTGGTCGTCGGAGGTGGTCGTCGGCGGTCGTCGAAGTAGGTGGTTGTCTGAGGTTGTTGTTGACAGTCGTCACCGACGCCGATGGTCGTTGCAGTTGTAGGTGGTCGTCGGATTTGAAATTGAACAACATCAAACACCAACTCTCTCTATTTCTCCTCAAAATGGAGAATTGCATTTTTCTATTTTTACACTATAATGAATTCCCAGAGAATTCCATTTCTCCTTCCAAAATGATGTCAATTCTCCCATACAAGATATTCACATCCATTTCCATTTCTCTGCTTCCAAATCTCTGTATCAAACAACCCCTTAAAGGGAACGAATTGGTGATCCCACCCAGCGGAGAAAGTGATGTGGCAAGCGGGGTGGCGGGGTGAACACCACCCCCTCCCCGCCGAGGTCAAGAAAAGCGGGATAGCTATCACTGCGGGGAAACCACATTTCTTTCTCTCTCTCTCCCCTCTTCATTTTTTTAAATTGTATTGGGATGTATGGATAGAATGGTGGTGACCACTGCAGGTGTTTCATAGAAATAAAATGGTGGTATAAAGAGAGAGTAAAATGTTGATGTGGCAAGCGGGATAGAGGGATGGAATGGTGAACCACTCCCTCCTCCACCCTTACATAGTTCTTTCACCCCGCCTACCTTATTTTTACTTATCCAGTCTTATCTAGATCAGTCTTAGTCTCAGTCTCGTCTAGTTCAGTCTCGTCTACATACCAAACACACCCTTAAAAATCAAAAGGATTGTACTAGTCATAGTCTCATAAATTCCCTTTATCTTGGTTCTTACATGATTTAAGAATTTTTACCCATCTTCTACCATCAATCATCCATTATTTATTATCTACCAAATTCAATAACTATAAACCAACAAATACTACGAAAGGACCATTAGCTCAACATTGTGAATTTTCATCGATCCAAGCTAATTTATATTGGGCAACCGATGTAATCCAATTCCATTAACTGTATATTACTTTCATTTCACTTATTCATTCAAATTACGTCCATCTAATATTTTAATCCAATATTTAACTAAATAATCCATCAATATAAATACTTCTCTGAATTTCTTAGAATCCATCACATACAAATATCATTTAAAATCAATAGCATAAAATATAATTAGACTACTTGTACATTAACTAAACGGTAATTGGATTGGATCGATTTAGTATTATAGATCTATACCACAAGTCTACCATCCGATAACCAACTGATCCAATATAGAAGTTCAAACCAATCCACTTATAATGATATCCAATTTAGATGTTCAAGTTTTAAATCCAATCCAATCCGTTTTACGATTGGTCTGGATCGATCACATTACTTATATCCCTTATAGAAAACCCAACCATCCTGAAAATCAAGATTCAAGTCTCACCTTAAATTTAAAAAAAAAAAAAAAAAAAAGACTATCCAGGTCCTAAGAAGCAATTCCAAAATATAAATAGAGACTTTGCCACAATATAAAAAAATACCCATTTTCTAAATCAAAACCCCACAAAACAATCAACTTTTTAACAAAATCAATATCAAATAATTCACAAGAAAAATTGGTCCAATTTTCACGTAATTGCCACAATAAAGACCACGATCCAATGAAAGTTGACTTCAAAATTTTCCACAAACCAACAACCAATTAAAGATTTCAAACTTCAAGATTACATAAATTTTCTAAACCAAACCCATCAATCAAGCCTTCAAATCACACACACACACACACATTGTTCATCAAGAACTCAAACCCAAAAGAAATATTATGATCTTAAGAAGATGATGGTGATGATAATAATAATAATAATAATTCATACATGTAAAAATGTTATAAATACTATAAAATTTAAAAACAAAAGTATGATATGATAATAACAATAAAAACCCAGAAAGAAAGCAGAAAGAAGCAACAAACCCATGATATGATGGATCTTCTCTATACATAAAAACTTGTCTGCAACCTACAAATTTTTCCCTGCCAATTTATTTTCACAAATCTCATAACAATTTCGAATAAATATTGGGGGAAAGAATCCTCCTTTTTTCCGAACCTTTTTTCGTTTCTTTTTTCGATCTTGTGAATGATGATGACCGATAGCGTAATGCCCACAAAAATCTAATCGTGTAACTCTTGAGTATCGTTGTAGGGGGTGGGGGCGTTTTTTGGGTTTTTGAGAACGAGAATTACGGGAAAGAATCAATAGAAGGGCGGTGGGGGCGGGGATGAGTAGGAGACGCCGAATATGGGTGGTAGTGGGCCCGAGTAGGATGGGGCTGGGGGCGGTGGGCTTTCGTATATGAGTGGTGGCGGAGATTGGTGGTGGATTGGTGGTGGGTTATGGTGGACGGGTGTTGGCGGGGGCGGTGATGGGGAAGGTGGAGGCGGTGAGTATTCGATGCAAGGGGGTGGCGGCGGTGGTGGTGGTTCTATACAAGGAGGTGGGGATGGGGGCGGTGGAGAGTGGAGTGGGGGCGGTGGGGAATGGGGCGGTGGTGGCGGTGATGAATGGTGTGGAGGTGGTGGTGGCGATGAATGGTGTGGAGGTGGTGGTGAATGGGGTGGCGGTGGTGGTGAGTGTGGTGGTGGTGGGGAGTGTGGCGGTGGTGGTGAATTGTAGTAGTAAGGTTCTGGTGGTGGTGGTGAAAACAAGGGTGGGGGAGGCGGAGATGCGGTTGGTGGAGGTGGTGACGGTGGTGGCGGTGGTCTTACACAATAAGGTGGGGTTACTTCTGGTGGTGGCGGCGGTGGTGGGGATGGTGATGGGGGCGGCGGTGATGGTGGTGGCGGAGATGGCGATGGAGGCGGTGGTGATGGTGGGGGCGGTGATGGTGGAGGTGGGGGTGGAGGTGACGGTGGTGGTGGAGAAGGTGGTGGAGGTGGTGGCGACATTACTGGCGGCGGGGGAGATGGTGGTGGCGGAGAAGGCGGAGGTGGTGATGGTGGCGGTGGTGGTGGTGGAGACGGCGGTGGTGGTGATGGTGGAGGTGGTGGTGGAGAGTAAACTGGTGGTGGGGGCGATGGAGGTGGTGGTGGAGGTGAGTAAACAGGCGGTGGCGGTGACGGCGGTGGAGGTGATGGTGGCGGCGGTGATGGCGGTGGTGGAGATGGTGGGGGTGGAGACGGTGACGGTGGAGTGTAAACAGGAGGCGACGGAGTGACAACAGGCGGCGGCGACAGCACCGGCACTGGCGGAGACGGCACGGGTACTGGAGGAGACGGCGGAGGCGGAGACGGAATCTCGGGAACAAATTTAGCACACCTGAAAGCACTACAATGTATATTCTTAGAAGCAAACATCCTACACTGCTTATCCGACCTCTGGTTCGGCCTCGCAGGCAAACAATTCCTGCGGTCATCCACCGCGGCCAAATTCAAACACACCGGGGGCTCGCCCGTGAAGAAATTATCCGAAAATGTAAAGTTCTCCAACCTCGGCAACCGGCACACACTCTCCGGTATCCTCCCAGACAAATAATTATGCGCGACGTTCAACTGCTCAACACTCTCCATCCCGGAAATACTATCGGGCAACGGTCCCATCAGCTCGTTAAAACTGACATCAAACACCGTCACCTCATTCAACGCCCCGATTTCAGCCGGCAAACACGACCGCAATCCATTATTCATCATAATAATCTCATTCAACGTATCCGACATGTTCCCGATACTCGCCGGAAGACATCCGTGAAACTTATTATTCGCCAAAACAATAACCGACACCGGCGAATTACCGAAATTATCCGGCAACTCGAACATAAACCGGTTATGGTTTATAAAAATGGCGTCGAGATCCTTATCGAACAACTCCTTAGGAACATTTCCTTCAAACTCGTTAAACCGGAGATCTAAAAACTTTAATTTCGGCAATTTAAGAACAACATAAGGGAATTTTCCGGCGAACCTGTTGTTGCTGATATCGAGCTCGTAAAGAATCTTCAATTTACGAAACTTTTGCGGAATCGTTCCGCAAAACCGGTTCGAATTGATGTGAAGCAGCGCCAGATCCGTAAGAAGCCCGAGCTCCTCCGGCAAATATCCGGCGATATCGCCGTGGTTGAGGTCGATTCCGGCGACGGTTCTCTCCGACCGATTGTCCGGCGCCGGAGCACAGAACACTCCGGTGTAGTCACATACACCAGATCCGGTCCAATCAACGGTCAGATTATACGGATCTGAGAGTATAGCTTGCTTCCATGCTTGTAAAGCAATGTAAGCATTTCTCAGCCTAGGGTTTTCGAACACCAGTGAAGAATCAACCGTCACATTCTCTCCACGGTCGCCGAACTCGTCCCGGTAGTACAGCAGCTGCCGTTGCCGGATAAACCTCACCTCGCCGTCGGTGAGGCCGCCGCCGCCGACGGCGGCGTCGCCGGAAAAACCAAAAACATCAGCGGTGGAAAATGCTAGCAAGAGAATAAGAAAAAAGCAGTAGAGAAGGTTGAAGTAATGCGTTGAGATGTTCTTCATCTCAACAAATTAGACATCTGACAAATTGTTATTTTTGTTTCAAGAAAATGAAAGAAAGAACAGAAGACAACAATAGTTAAATCTTCTTTCTTCTTTTTTCTTTGTAAGAGTTTTTGAAAGAGAGAAGAGAAGAAAGAAGAAAGAATGATAATGTGGGATTTGAATGAGGGTTTTGAGATTTGAGGGATTTTTCTAGGGATTTTGGGAGAGCGTGTGAAGGGATGAGAGAGAAAGAAGACAGCTAAATCACAGCTCAAAACCCACCAGATTTTCTCTCTCTCTCTCTCTCTCTATCTCTACAAATTTTTAAGTTTCTCTTTCTAAAATGGAGGATGGATTTATCTATATTTATTTATTGACAAATGAGTTGAACGCCGGAGGCCGGCAGCTTTACCGCCGTGGACTTGGCCGGCATGATTTTTTGGACAACTTTAACAAACCTACCCCTTAACTTTATTACTTTTGCATTTAACATTTAAAATTCAAACTAAAAGTGTATCTATCTTGTGTTTTTTTTTTTTTTTGGAAGAGGTATCCCAATCCACATTGGGCCCAGACTAATTCTCAGCAAATTTTGGGTCGAAGCCCAACTGCTAAAGCATGCAGCCTGGGGTCGAAGCCCCCGTACCTCCAGAATGCGTCCCCAGGGCTCAAACTCGGGTTCACCACTATGTAGTGACGAAGCCTTACCACTAGGCTAACCCTCATTTGGTATCATCTTGTGTTCCTTTAAGGGTATCTTAGACCATGACCTAAACTAATTTCAGTAATGTTTAACTGTTAAAAATGCAGCCTTAAAAAAAATCCCTAGTCGCCAGTCGCCACAAAATTTGTTAACGGCCAGATTCAAAGCTTGGTCAGATGAGTAACTAGCCACATCTCCCACAAAACTTAACTAGTACACACAAGATGTAGCTTAATGAGGTTAACGACACTAATAGTTTATTTTGGTCAGTTATACATAGATTTTCTTCTGAAAGGTCAAACCACATACAATGACAAGCAAAAGATAAAAAGAATTCAAACAACAACTTTTCTGCAAGATGTAGAAAATGTTGTACAAAGAGCAAAAAAAACAAATTACACAAAACGACTAAAACAAGAATTACTACAGTAAAGAAGGTGAAATGTGGGGCTTTTTTAGTTGTCTACATAGTTTGGTGCGACCTACGTCGTTGTTTGATATGGCTTAATGATATAGTAACCGCTTATTCGATAAGCTTGTTTTGGTAACTTATGCAGAAAGTCAGGAAAAAATCGCTTTAAACAAAAACTTTCAAATCTATACAAGCAAATTAATCAACACAGACAAGTTTATTTATACAAGATTTTATGGGAAATCACTCAAACAATCACTAAGTTTATTAATATATGTATGCAAACTTGATTTTTACCTGAAATAGTAAAATTGTTGTTTGCGTTTAACACTTAAAATGTTCATATAGCTTAAAAATGAAATTTTAGTCATTTGCAAACTCAATAAATTGTACAAACACTTTTCCATGTGTTGTTTCATATATGAAACATTTGTGAAAATGTATTGTTTATATATATATATATATATATATATATATAAGAGAGAGAGAGAGGGGGGGAGGAAAGTTCAAATTATATCTTGTTTAATGTGCAAAAGGGTTTAGATTGTTATGGGTGAAGAAAAAACAATCATTAATATTTCACGCATTTCACATTTCACAGTGTTCTTTCATATATACAAGAAACAACACATGTAACCTGATGCGTAAATTTATATAAATTATGTGGTTTACAAAAGAAACGAACTATATATAACATATACAAAAAACTTGTGCAACAAATAAATCAAAATGATATCTTCAAACAACCATTTTAAATTATTTTCGAAGTTCTATATTATAGTTGGTTGTAATTTAATTGTAATTTCGGAAATAGATAAGTTGCATAAAACTTAACTTTTAATGTTTCAAAAAATGCGCTATCATCTCAAACGTCATTATGTTAACTATTAATCATGGCATCTACAACAGCTTTTCTAAAATGAAGAAAAAGAATAATATGGAGATTTTTGGATTAAAATGTTGCTCCAAGAGCTTCCTCATATCAATCTTCAAAATAGAGAGAAAGGATTTTTCTCCAAATATGAAGATTAAAAATTATTACCATTTGAATGAACCAATTAAAGAGAAAAATAATTTTTTAATAAAAAAGTGAAACATTTTAATACTATAATTGATGTAGAAATCTTCAAAATAGGAAAGGTTTTGGAAATGGATGCAATATTTTTGAAGATTTTGACTTTTGATTCTACGTTTAAAGAAATTTTAGGAAAGCTTTTAGAGATGCTCTAACTAATATTGGGATGAAAATAAGATTAAATATTAGGTATAACTGTTGTCTAAATTTCCGTAGTTTTTGACAATTAAAATAAATTTGTGCACTTTTTGAAAATATGTAGAAAGAAAAGGGGCTATCCTACATATTACCATAAACGTCTATTTTTGTCCTTTTGTTTATTTTTAATCTTTTAGAGGATATATTTTAAATTCCACATTATTCTGTTAACAAATATAATGTTAAACTTAATGTGTAATTTAAAAAAAGTTAATTAATTAATATTTTAAAGTATTTTTATTAAAAATTAAATCTATATATAATAAATAAGTAACTATTTTTCCGTTTAAACATATTTCTGAATGCTAACACTTTCAATTTATAGGGTTATCTAATTGACTGGTGTCTTTTTATTTAATAAATTTCAATAAACTATTTTAAATATAACAAAATATAAAATATAATGAAGATAATCATTAAAATTTGAATCGTTAAAATTAATTTCATTAATATACTTAAATATAAGAAAGTATAAAATATAATTAAGACATATTTGAATTTAGTTTTTTTTACTAACTAATTTTATTTTAACTAATAAGTTATATGAGATTTCAATTTTAAATTTAAGATACTTTGCACAATATGAAATGTATATATAATCTAGTTATTATAGTAATTTATAACCATTCCTAACAAATAAATAAATCAAAATCTTATTACGATAATTTAGGAGACAAATGTTGTTCTGGTTTCTTTTGCTAATCGAAGTAAAGCATATATGAATGGAAAACAAAAGCCCAAAAAATTAATTAAACCGATCAATATATACTATTGATTTTTTTTTCTTTTGAAAAGCAAAAGTTTTTATTGATTAATACAGTTTAAATTACAAATGTTGTTTTAGTTCTTTTTGCTAATCAAAGTAAAGCATATACAAACCGTAAAGGAGAGCACGAATGATTAAATATAGCATTATTCTTTCCATAGAAAATATATAATTTACATTCATAATTTGTTCTTTAATTATTAGCTACATCATATTTCTAATTTTTTATTCATAAGGTTAGAATTCTTGCTAACTAATACACAAAGTTATTTCTTTACTTAGGATAATATCTTTGTGAATGATTGAATCCCAATAGAAACTGTAATTGTAATCAGTGATGGATTTTAAGATTTTTATCGACAAAGGATATTTTTAAGGTAGATTTAATACTTGAAAAGTGGTCCAATTTATTTTTAGCGTAATTTTATTTATAGGGTTGTTTAGAGTTTTTAGGTTGAAGGTTTCAATGGCTTTTTAAGTTCTTTGTTGATTTACAAAGTTTTTTTAGGAGGAGGAGGAGGAGGGCTTGTTGTTTAATTTCAAGAGACTATTGGTTTGTTGGTTAAATTGAATGTTCTTTTTAGATGGTGGGTGCACAATTGAAAATTTACTAGGAAAGCTATGGTAAGAAGTCAAAAAATGTTTATAACCTACGTAATAAGGTCCATCCTCACACCACCAGATCCGTCTCTGATTTCCCCTGATTGCAGTACCATCATGTATTACATGATAACCTATATTTTTTTTCTCAAAACAATTAAATGTTGTGAAATTGAGTATTCAAGCACATCATTTTGAAACGGTCAAAACAAATTCCAACAATCTATTGTCGAAGCAAAAGACAAAGTCTGTGACCACCTACATGTGAGAACGAAAATGTAATTGGATGTGAGATGAATACAAGAGCCAAAAAAACAAATAAGGCTTTGTATTTTGACAACGATAAACTTGGTCATATCCAAGTACATGCGGACCAAGTTTTCAAAAGATAAAGACGATGCAACTAAGGGATCATGATGGAGACTACAACAAGCTGGAGTCGATCAAAAACTATATGTCAATTAATTGATACAAATATAATAATAACTTTTTACTAACTTTTATGTGAAATTCACATTTGATATAGTATGTATAACTACATTATATTTTGCAATAACTAGTTTAGATTTGAAAGATGAATACCAGATAAATAATTAAAATATTAAGGTATTTTAAGTAAGGGTGGGTCCATAGAGAACTTAACGTGTAAATAAATTGACTCGGATAGCAGGTTAACCAAGATCGACTCGAAAAACTAATGTTAGGCTTAAGCTCAACTAACTTTTTCAAAGTAGGGTTGGAACTTGAGCTTTAATATTTTATGAATGTTCGAGTTTGATGCCCGTGTAACAAATTTGAGCTGTATATTATACAAAAAATTCAAACTTTTATTAGCTCATTTATAGGTTCATCTCAAAGTCGATTAACTCGTTTATTGGCTTGAGGTCAATGTTATTTTATAAATTTTTTGACTATATGATATATATATATAGAGGGAGGTTCATACGAAAAATATAACTTTTTAAGAAAATGCAAGGAGCAATCTCAACCACTCATCTCGGTCAACAAAGGCTGCTTTGACCGTCCCCCCCTTTGATAATCTCTACCCTCCCATGAATCGCGTCAATCCTCCGTGATCACGTCCACCATAACCGCGAGATGAGTGGTTGGGATTGCTTCTCGCTTTTTCATTGATATGCTTCTCATTTGAACCTTCCCCTATATATATGTATAGTATTAGGTTCAAATGAGAAGTGCTAAAAAAATGAAAAGTAGAGAACTGATCTCCATCACTCATCCGGTCAATAAAAGCCGCTTTGATCGGGTCCCCTCCTTTAATAATCTATACCCTCCCATCAATCGCATCAATCCCCCGTGATCGCGTTCACCGTAACCGGTCAAAGCCACCTTTATTGACCGGATGAGTGGTGGAGATCACTTCTCTACTTCGTATTTTTTTAGCACTTCTCATTAAAACCTTTCTCTATATGTATATATATATATATATATATGTATATATATATAGAGAGAGAGGGGGAGAGGGTTTATTGAAAAACCCAAAAAAAATATATATTTATATATATATATATATATAGAGAGAGAGAGAGAGAGATGAAGGACGTTCATTTATAAACCTACGGAATTCTATAAAATTCTATGGAACCTTTTCATATTATTATATTTTCATATGTTTGACTTGAAAAAATATATGCTTGAACAATTTGACCTGGCATGAGTCGGAAATTTTATCAAACTTTCTAACGAAGCGAGTTGAACATTGATGTTATGAAACTTAACTCATTAACTTAAACAGATTTTGAATGTGTTCGAGATTGGCTTAAAAGTGTTTTCATCATTCTTATCATAATTTTTTTCGTGGTTCCCACTCTACTCAGGCCTCAAGGGTGCTTAGGAATGCTTATTTGAAGCTAACTTACTAGCTTACTGAGAAAGCAGTAAGGTATTTTCAAGTGTTCGGGTAAAGTGTTTATAACTTCCTTTTTTAAGAAGGCAAAATTTTTTAACTTATTGAAAAAGTTGATAAGATGATAAACACTTTTCATCATAAGCACTTCTAAACACAGACTTAAGTTCGCGTGAGACCAAGTTGTTTTTGTAAGACCGCGTGAGACCAAGACCTAATGTATAAAACTTCACAAAAAAAATACCATGAAGGTAAATACAACTTGAATACTCATTCTCAAAAACACTTGTGAGGTACAAAAGAACTCAAAACAAGGTAAAAAAACGTAACCTTCACAGCTCAAATGCTGTGAAGGTTATAAATAAATAATGCGAACCTTCACAGCGGAAATGCTGTGAAGGTATTAAAAAAGTCGAGCATTGACATCAAAAAACATTGTGAACGTAGCATTTACATTGTTTTTACTATGAATGTTCAAATTTTTTTTAGCCTTCACAGTGTTTCGATATAAAGTTTCATGTAAAAAATGTCGGTCTCATTGATCTCACGTAAACAACTTGGTCTTACCGGAACCCAACTCCCTAAACACACCCTCAATTACTTGACAAAGTGGTTATTCAACTTTTACAAATAAACAATACATAAAAAAGCATATTTAAAATACGAACCATATAATTAATATAAACCAACATCAACCGTTTATGTAGATGATCAACGACGTAGATAAAATAGGTTCATAAATTTATTCTCAATCCTA